>CM028383.1:74124049-74269261 GCA_013146195.2 Codonopsis lanceolata
TTGAGACCTGGGTTTGAGGTCCTCAATTATTGGTAATGGATTGGTAGATGACCAACCAGAAGCTAGAAAAGGATCGGGGATAAGGTATCCGAAGCGGTCTACCAGTCTCGGGTGTTAAGAGGGACCGGTCAGTATACCACCCCGGCAGGCTTATTAAATACTCTCAACCTCGCCAGGAGCTTTTCATAATCGCGCCTCCGCCTATCATGCCCGTAGTCGCCTCCTAGACCGTCATCATCTAGCAGGCTAACAGATAATCATCTTGGTCTATAGACCAAGCATTTTCAATGGTGATGCCTTTATAATCGTGCTACGGGCCCTGTGGTAACTTGTTCCATATCATTCGAGATAATGCCGACATCATCAAAGATTTCCCAACTGTAGCATCTTTTCCCATTCTCGTCTATCCAGGCTCAGAAACATAAGATAGGCTCTCGCTTCCTTTGCGACAAAATAACCATTTAAGGTTTTTCGATGTGGTCGAGAGGGGGATATTCATAGGAAGCTGTTTCATTTCTGCCTTTCTTTCTTACGTTTCTGTTTCATGACTGCGGCTACTTCACTTGAGTAGGCGTGTATCCTAGACCGAAAGGAGGGATACATTCCTTAAGTTCATCTTGGACTAAATTAACTAGCCCTTGCTGATTTCTGCCAAGACCTAGACCAGGTATATTCATTTTCCGGAACATGTTTAAAGGGACCATGTTTCTGTGGAGGTAACTTTCTTACCAATGATGTCGGCTTAAATTCAATGGCGTTGACCACGCTTGGGATAACCTCAAAGCCACCGAGGAAAATACTGTCTTTCATGTTCTATCTCGAGGATTGGGACATCCTCGCTTCCTTATTTTCCACGATCTTGTCGGCCGTAATGATTACTATACGATCATCGCGATGAATTTGACACGCCGTGTAATGAAGAGGCTACCCTTTTACCCACGGATCCAAGGGCGCCCCAACAATAAGCTAAATGTGGCGGTATATCCAGACTGGAACTCAACCGGCATGTTTAAGTGGCCCAACAAGAACATTAAAGTGACTACCCCAAGACACATCGACCGGTGTTGTCGTATGCCTTAACCTGTCTCGCGAGGAAGGAGTGAGTTCGATATTTTTATCCCAAAATTTGGCCTAGTGTGTCAAGGTGACATACATTCAAATGAAGACCCGTTATCTATCAAAACTCTGGGAACCCGCTTTCTCCAAAAATTCCCACAAGTTGACGTGAAGAGCATCAATGTGGTTAGTTCCTTCCCTTGGCGTGTCTAGATCGGTAAACATTATCACGCTCCCGAAATGAATGTTCCCGATCATCCGAGTAAGCTCGCTGGGAGGTTTCAATAGGAACGACCGCTGGCTTAATGACTTAGCCGTTGTATCACTGGGTCTTGAAGCACACAAGAAGCCCCAGATGGAAATGTTGGCCCTGAAGTTTTCTTCATCTCGAGCTAATAAGGAATCTTCCACCGCTTTAGCCCCAAGATCCGTTATTTGATCCTTCCTGCATGGTCACCTTTTTCGTGGTCCGGGCCTGTAGGCTCGGCCAGACGGTAAGGTGGCTAACATCTCCACCAACCCAAGTGGCTTTTTCAATGTTACGTGTTTGGCTACCAGGATGGTGTCCCAAGAGAGCATATTACAAAGCCTAAGCTCTTGGATAAGGGGTGGAGGAATAGGAATGAGGATATATGGAAGTGGTGTTTATTTATTTCAAACTTGGGCATGGAAGGATTTTCATCTACCTCAATCATATTGATTTGAGGTAGAGGGTTATTGACTACATTTGGTCCGGGTGGAGGCTTTTCAATAACCTTGTCATCTATTAGATCCTCCGGATAACATGTTTTGAGGTGTAACATCTGTCATGCGAGGTACCGACCATCGAGCGATGATATTCACAAGATCGGGCATGGTTCCAAGTTCAAGGTGGATCGTGGCTTATAATTTTCTAATGGCTTCAACACTCGTGCCATTAGCCCCTCTGCAGTATCACGCATCGGGAGCTCATAGCTCATCAAAATGCCTAAGCTTCCTGCTCGATTTCTTCAAGTTTCGCCGGGCCATTATTTGCTCCCATTGTATTGATTGCATCTGCCTCGACCCATAATACCATGGAACGTAGCTATAATTTTGGGTAGAAAATGGGCTGAGGCATTCCTACCATATTGACTACTGCAAGTGGTGCTTGTCTTTCCTTTGGAGTAACTGAAAGAACCGAAGACGTATTGGTTTTTAGTTGGCCGGCCCAGATATCGTCATCAATACGGCTCCTATCTCCACTATTTCTTTGAAATTGGTACAGTGGAAAGTAATTCGCATGTGTTCTAGGTAAATGGGTTGAAGGTTTTGATGAACATCCCAAGATGACCTCACCGGACGGACCGTCCAAAGGTCTCAGGCTAACTTTCTTCCACCGACCGCAAACTCTACAAGAAGTTTCTTTTCCTGGGTGCACGATTCAAGGTCCCTCCTATTTTCAGACTCGGTATTATCTTTGTATCTTCGAGGAATGCTTTCGCTTATCTGTCCCAAGTGTTCATGGTATCGCTATCGCACAACATTAACCATTGTTGCGCCCTACCTGGGTAGGTGAAAATTGGAAGCCATAGCTTCAAAGCTAGCTCCCCGTGATCGCATGCCTGGAATAAGATCTTAAATGGGATATCCGGGGCATCCAAATTCCGCCAAACTTTTCTATGCTCCGCATTTTGAATTTTGAGGGAAGTATTGCCGATGGTTGCAATGTTAGGGCCCCAGTAGAAAATTCCCTTTATCGAGGAGTTTAAGCATCACGGCCTTCATATTTTCCATGTCGGCCTCCATTTTGGTGGTCGGGAGTTGGGTTTTGGTATATACCGGCCGGATTTGGGAAGGCCGGGTTATTTTCCGTCAAGGTGGATTTTGGGCCGGTGGGTTTTGGACGTTGTACGGGATCCGTTAATGGAATTTGGGCATTATAAGGATTCTGGTCGGATATGGGTATCGGGTTGATAAAGGTCTGGGTTATCGGGTTTTGGATGATATAGTGATTTTGGATTGGTGGGTTTTGGGTAGTGTATGGGTTCCGATTGCGGGTTATCGTGGCTTCACGCCACCGTGATCATTGTGAGGTAAACATGTGGTAACTTGTCTGGGTTAAAGCTGGGTCCATGCGGGCTATTTAGGAGTGGGTTAGTCATAGGAAAAGGAAGGTCATTTGCCTCGGGTGTTTGGGAGAATATATTGTGGATAAGGCTGATAAGGGTAGATATTCTAACAGGACTTAAGGAGGATTGGGATTGGGATAATGGTAGTATTCAGTGGTGGCTTGGTGTCGGGAGAGTTAAGAAGCACCCGAGATGTGGATGCTTCTTGGGGAATAGTAGGAGAAGAATTCACCTCACCACCGACTTTAGACTCGTACTGCATCAGCCATCTCGACTCATCGCAGACTCCAACCTCGGGTCAAACCATTCAGATTGCCTGAGGCGAGCATATCCTCGGAGCCCCCGAACCTGCATCCATACCGACTGCTCACTTTCTTTCTCGCTATGCCGCCGGATCAATTTCCGCTGAATCGATTCTCGCCTCCGCGCATGAGAGGGAGTCTTTTTTTGTTTTGAATTGAACCGACCGGAATTGAACCGATTTGAACCGGATTTGAACCGGATTTGATTGAGGTTTGACGGGCTAGTCAACTCCTGCAAGAGTGACGCCTTTATTTTGGTAGGTTTTGGCCTTTTTATTTGTGCGGAACCTAGACTTAAGTTTTGACTTTTTTAGCTCGTTACTCGGGCAGAGTAACGGTAGGATGTATATTTATGTGTGTGTTTTTGTGTGTGCGTTTTTATATATTTATTGAGTGTGTGCGAGTTATGTGGGTAGAGAGGGAGTATATGTGTGTGTGAGATAGTGGGTGTGAGAGTGAGGGAGTATATTATGTGGGTGAGGGTGAGTGAGGGCGGAGTGGAGGATTTTGTGAGTGATTGTAAGAGTTGTTTTTTTTTGTTTTGTTTTTTGTTTGAGAGAGAGAGGGACTGGAGAGTGAGAGAGAGTGAGGGATGAGAGAGAGGAGTGATCGCCTGGGTCTTGAGGGGGTGAAAATGAGGGAATGAGGGAATATTTATAGGTAGGATTTTGGGGGGTAACCCACCGAGGGTTATTTTTTCTTTTCTTTTGTTTTGTTTTTCTTTTGTTTTCTTTTTCATTTGGTTTTCTTTCGTTTTTGTTTTTGTTTTTCTTTCTTTTGTTTTGTTTTTTTTGTTTTCTATTTATCTTTTCTCTTTTTTTTTTGTTTCTTTTTCATTTCTTTTTGTTTTATTCATTTTCTTGATTTTTTTTTTGTACCTTTATTCCTAAAATATACAAAAGATAATTAGTAGTCTATTTTGCAACATTTATTAGACAAAGATAAAACAAGTACGAATTTGGGGTGTCGCATCCCCCTCCTCCTCGCTCTCTGTGCCCAGCGGCATTTCGATGCTTCGCACTGTGGTCGTCTACTTCATTTCTCGATGAGAACCTGATGTTTACGGAGTCTGATGATATTTTCTCTACTTTCCAGTATGAGTGGGGCGGTGGCTTAGTAGAGCAGGTTCTTCCTGATGTCGAGATCCCGGAGGAGTCGCGTCCTTGAGAGTCCGCCTCGGTAGACACATCCACCTTTATTGTTTTATTTTTATATACTCTTTTATTTATTATATTTTTTTTATTATATATATATTTTTTTACACACACGTTTTTTTTTCGAGACTAACATTTTTTTTTATTTTCATTTTTTTTCAGGTGAATGTGTCTACTTATAAGAAACTGTTGCGGGGCTTTTTCAGCATTAGCAAGTTGTATCAGAAATTGGCTGATGAATTTTCTTGCAGGGGGAGCAGCTCAGTGCGGCGGTCCAGACGTCGATGACGATGATGATGATGATGATGACGGTCGAGCCAGGCGAAGGTCGGGATTCAGGTGGCACAACGGGTCCTGTGGTCATGGGTGGTGGTTTTCCCGAGCCCGTCCCGAGCACATTAGCTTTGGATTCCTGCGAACATTAGTATCTTTCCCTTTTCTTTTCTTTTTTTTAATTTTTGTAAAAGAAACCTGTACAGACAGTATAATAAAATGCAATATAATGTATATGATGCAATATGTTACACATGCAAAAATAAATTCACACAGAAAATAAAACTATACCGGACATCTAAAATGTAATGGCACGCTGTGCTTCGAGGAAAGGGATTTTTAAGAATACACCTTTGGATTAAAGCGGGCTTTTCAGGTGATATCAGAACGGGAAAAATGGCCGAATCCCTTATCCTTTCGGCGCCCTGTGGCTATTGAGCCCGTGCTCGTAGCCGTCTTTCATAGGCCACTTTTTCTCTTCGCGATCAGACGCAGGAATAGCAGAATGTCGGATCACCAAACCAGATCACGGCAGATTTTTCACGGACGACTGGACATTTTTGGTGCCACCATTGGGGGCTATGGTGCGGCACCAAGAAGCTTCTTGGTGGCACCATATTTTTCCTATGCGGCCACTGTTTTTTTCCACTGTTTGGACACTGTGCACTGAACTATCCGTTTTCTCAATTCGCAGTATAAATTCTGACGGAAACGAGCTCAGTTCCTTACCAATTCACTTCGTTCTTTCTTTCTAAATTCACCAGCTTCTGTCTCGCTTGCCATAGCCCTTTTCAGCCGTAACAAAACTTCTCGCATTTCTTATAAATGGCCGCCCGCATTCCCACGGCTCTGGAAAATTGAGGTTTACGAAAATGCCCTGGATTTCTGGATCCTTTCTTTGCGATCTGACGAGAGGGATTGGTTCGAACATCTTTTCGGGTTTAGGTGCCTTCTATCCTGGCGAAATGTCATAATTAATTGGGACATGTTTAGGGGAGCTGCCAGGTTTTGTTCTCCTGAGGATCACTTGTTTAATTTTGGCATGAACGAGATATGTCCCACATTCGAGGAGTTCTGTGCTATGCTGGGAGTGGCACCTACTCGCCAGATCGCGGTACCCGCCTACAGAAGGCGTCCGTACATGGCTATCCGGGAGCTCTTCAATTCTACCCCCCGAGCTACTCCAGGATTTTTCAATGGGGACTCTTTTAACTTGATGGTTCTTCCTGGAGCCTTCACAGAATATATTGAAGATGACGTGGACTATCAGCGGCGTAGATTAACAAAGACTTTTCTCTCGCTTGGTAGGGAGATATTTGATATTTGGTCTACCCGGATTAGTAGATGAGCGGGTTATAGACTTGGCATTACAGGCTTGGGATCGCCGGCTGAACATTGTTCCGGTGATTTTAGCAGAGACTTTCACGGGCCTGACTGCTTTTGCTGCTGGGAATGAATTGTTCCCTACCGGTAGCCCCATTCTGGTTCACATGTGGCTAGAAGAGCACTTCCTTTGGGTCCAGGCTCCCGTGCCGCTCGGAGCTCCTTATGATCCCTCCTTTTATGGAATGCGCGAGCATTTTCCCCAGACTAATTATTCAGATATTGACTGGACTGATCACTTCTATCGTCGGGGCTCAATGGATATAGTCTGGGTCGTTCGCCACTGGGAGATCCGACTTTTTCTTCGTCACTCCGATGAGTACAGCCAAGTGGTCATGTTGGGTATTTATCGAACTTCTTTTTACCAACCGGACCGGATCTTGCGGCAATTTGGAAGGGAGCAAGTCATCCCGGATACCTCCCGCCCTATATACATGGGAAGGGAGTTTATCGACGATCGCCCGGGTCCCACTATCCAGGCATGTGGCTCGAGATGCCGAAGACCGAGGTAGCATACCCATATTCGATTATATGCTTCTATCCCTCGTATTTGGCGTGGGTTATGATAGCCGCCGAGGGGTCGCTCGCGCCATCCAAGCATGTCTTGAGACATTTTCTTGGGCCGTCACATAACCAATGGAGTGGATGCTCGCCTGCTGGAAGTAGGCGAGGACATTGATAGTTCAGGGTTGGTCGTTCCTCGGGCTCTGGAGGCAGAATTTCGACGGGTTCATGGCCTTAATACTCGGACGGCCCTCGACCGGACATCGGGTCCCAGCAATACGTCCCGCAGATTGAGTGATTTTGGTCAACAGCATAACCCATGGGAACAAGAAGCACCTGCTCCTCCTCCTCAGACTGGTTGGGGTACTGCTCTGAGAACTGGTGGTCATGAGCCTCCGCGGCTGAGCTTGGCAAGCGCACAGACAACCCCGGAAACAAGAGATAGTGCCTCCTCCCCCCTCCTCGTATGGGGTGCTAGTCTCGAAATGATGAAGCGGACCCGAGCAATACGGCTGCTCAGGAGAACGGAGATGCCGATGATGAAGAGGGAGACACATCTGGTGGCTCTCATGCTGATGAGTCTAGGGCTTCTTCTGCGCCTCGCAGAAGGAGTATATGGGCCCGGCTCGGTGGACGCCGTAGGCATTGATAGACCGCTCGGGGCTAAGGCTGCAAGAAAAGGAATTGTTTCTGGGGAAAAACAAAGGGGGTATAGGCAGTATATAGATATGTACAATGCAAATAATGTATAATATAGACGTCTTAATAAATATTCCTAAGTTGCACCTTAGGACCTGTGAAATTATATTTTAGTGTTTTAATATGAGCTGCTTTGTCGTGGTTTTTCTCTTTTGTCAGTCGAGCCTCTGATATGCTGAAGACTGGAGGTAGTATGCTGAGGGTTTCAAATAATGTCTTCCCTCTCCTTTTTATTTTATTTTATTTATTATTTTTTTCATAATCCTTTTTATTTTTTTCAGTCGTGCTGCGTTGTTATCGGGTAGGCACGATAACATCATGATACGATAAGCACGAACACGACACAATAAACTTATCATGCCTAATATTAAAACCCGAACACAACACGATAAAAACAAGAAAAACATGACACAACACGATAAGCAAAAAAATATGATTTATTTAGTCAGACCCGTTAAACACGTTAAGCCCAATAAACATTATAAAATAAATAATTTTGATTTTTTTAATACATATTTTGAAAATTTATCAATATAAATAGTCAATTAGTTTAAAAGTTATAAATGTTCAAATGATATAACTATGAAATAATCATGAAAATAGTTCGAAATAAGTGAACAACCCCTAGTAAATTTTTTAAAATATATTTTAAAAACATATATATTTCTAGTTATCATGCCTTATTGTGCTTATCAAGCTAACCCGAAAACAATTCATTTCTTATTGTGCCTTATCGTGTTGGACATATAACGGTCCGAACCTGATAAGCCCCATTCCAAACCCTATAATTTTCGTGTCGTGTTCGTGTCGGCCAATCGTGTCGTGCCTCAAATTTCCACGCCTACTCGTACTAATCAATTTTGGAAAAAAAAAAAACTTTTACCATATATAAATGAGGCACCGGTTTTAAAATCTAGCAGGTTTTAATTTTTTGCAGCAGAAAAAAAGGAATTTTTTTATAACTTCACAAAAATGTGACACGTGGAAGCACATAATTCTTTTAAAACTTTAGCGTTCAACAGAAACTCGTCATGTGGCAGCAACGATTTCTGTTTTAATAATAGTCAATAGATAATTAACAGATTAGTAATTAATAATTAATAAATATAGATTAGTAGAACAAATAACGTAGAATTATCCCGTGGATAATTTTTATAAATTAAACATTATTAAAATGAAAAGAGATGGAAATTGAAGAGCTTTAGTCAAATTAAACTTGTATAAATTACATAGGATAAAATATAGTTTAATTAAGCGATATTTGAAAACTAAAAATAAAAATAAAATCCTAAATCCCTATCATAAGTTTGCTCGTAAAACCATATCATAAATCTGTTTTATATTATCAAATTAGTTTTAGGAATTTTATCTTAATCAAATTAGATTTATCTTAAACTAATAGATTTTGAAAAAGATTTTTTTTTTTTACAATTTCGAAGGTGACACGTGAAGCACAATGTTTTTTTAAATTTTTTAGCTTTTAAAAAAAAGTCGTCATATGACAGTAGTAACTTCTGTTTTAGTAATAGTTATAGAAGCTTTTTTTTTTTGCAAAAAGTTATTTATAATAAGATGATTTTCTAAACTTGTAATAAATAATTTGAAAAAAAATAAAAAAATAAAGTATTCAAAATTGATCGTATGAATAGGTAATTGAAATATTATAATCTATGAGCACGGGTAAATTCTTTTTTGCAGAATAACACTTTTATCATGAAAATTTGATGTCTTAATCAAGTGAAACGCGTCTAAATCAAATGTGATAAAATATATCTCGTACTAACCGATTTTGGCAGCAAAAATAAAATAAAATAAATTACCATTTATAAATGAGGCGCCAATTTTAAAATCTATCAGGTTTTAATTTTTGACAGTTAAAAAAAAAGAAAAAATTTACAACTTCACAAGAAGGTGACACGTGGAAGTACATAATTCTTTTAAAACTTTAAGCGTTCAACAAAAAGTCGTCATGTGACAGCAATGACTTATGTTTTAACTATAGTTAATAGATAATTAATAGATTAGTAATTAATAATTAATAAATATAGATTAGTAGAACAAATATCATAGAATTATCCCATTGATAATTTGTGTAAATTAAACACTGTGAAAATGAAAAAAAAGATGGAAATTGAAAAGTTTCAGTCAAATTTAACTTGTATAAATTACATATGATAAAATCTAGTTTAATTAAACGATATTTGAAAAAACTAATAACAAAATCTTAAATCCCTATCATAAATTTACTCGTAAAACTATATCTTAAATCTGTTTTATCTTATCAAATTAGTTTTATGAATGTTATCTTATCTAAATAAATTTAAAATTTTTATCTTAAATTATCAATTTTGATTTTTAATTTTACCATTTCAAAAATAACACATTGCAGTACAAAATCTCTTTAAATCATATTAAAATTAATAATTAAATGCAATACATTAATAAAGACTAAAATACAAACATTAAAATGACTGAAATAAACAACTAAATAGACATATGAAAATACAACTAAAATCAAACATAAATAAACAACTAAATAGACATATGAAAATAAATTTATAAACTTTATTATAAATAATTTTAATTTTATATATATCTAATAACTTACATTAAAAATAAAAATAATTGAATTAATTTTTTGTGTTATTTAAGCCAAAAACATTAAAGTAGTATTTAAACTAAACAACTAAACTAACAACAATAATAAAAACATAAAATCACAAAATAATTACTTAAACAAAAAAAACAAAAAAAAAGAGGGAAGATGAAATTGTGAGTAGTCACACGTCATATTTGAAGGACTGGGAGGAACACTTTAAATTTGAAGTGGAGATAAAGGGCTTGTTGGAGTTGTAAATAGTGGACAAATACTCTAAATTTGAAAGTTTGAACTACTTGTTAGAGATGATCTTAGACGGGAGAGGGAGATAGAGAGTGGGAGAGGGAGAGCTTAAGTGGGAGTGAAACCTCTCACCAAAAATACTAAACCTCACTCACTTAAAAAAGTAATTTACATTACCACCCTCCCTCCTATTAAAAAAACATGACAAATTTTTTTTTTAACGAAAAATATTATTTTTTAATTCTTATACTCCTTGCATCCTAAAATTATTATTTTGTTTAATCCGTCACATGGATTAAGAAAAAAAAAATAATTGATTTGATTATTAAGATTAATGTAATGTGCAATTTACTTTAAAACTCATCTGTATGTGTGCTATGTAAAATAAAATAAAAGTAAGGATAAATTGATAAAAGTAATGTCCTAAAATTTTAATTCAATTTAAAATGAAACAATTTATGCTTACCCACCCCCAATTCTTGAAGTCAAATTGACACATGCAAACAGAACCCATTCCTTTATTTCGTGTTACTAATACAATAACCAACTGTGATCCCATCCCAACATAAATGGGATCATTTTGTTGTCTTGTACAAATGTGAAACAAACTCTTAAACAAACTTCTAAGTTCTTCCAATCCTTCTTACTTGGGAGATTTCGTTGTTAGTCCAAATCCAAATGGGTATAAGGGATCATAATGTCGATCACCCACATTCATGGGGAGCTGATCAACTCTCTTAAACCAAGTATGGGCGAGCTTCCCCGTGAAACCATAGTCGCCAAACAAAACATCGGCCACGCCTTGTCCTTCTGTTCCTGGAAGCCATACTGCTACAAGGGCATCTATCGTTGGAACGTACTTTTCAATCACTAGAGGACGACCAGAGACGAGGACAACAACACACTTCACGGACTCACAAACGTTATGGATTATGGTCGGCCCAGGAGCAGGTATTGTCAGATTTGCACTGTCTCCGAAAGTCTCTGCATATGGGGGTTCTCCCACCACGACAATGGCATAGTCGAATTTTGAGGAATTGACAAATCCAGAATCAGGGTTCTCTTTAAACACCACGTTGGTTCTGGGATCAACAGTATCTTTAATGGCTTTCAGGATTGTAGTACCTGTAAAATGAAAAGTTGAGTTGTAGTTGAAAGTTATCAAGTGAAATGGAAGTGATTGTCGTCGTGTATATATACTAATTGTACGTACCTACTGTATGGTTGTTGCCGCTCAATCCTTGCCACGTGATGGTAAATCCACCACACTGATACCCAAGATTATCTGCATGGGTTCCGGCAACTAGTATATTTGACGCCTTCTTAGGAAGGGGTAGCAATGGATCCGCCAGAGATTTACCATTCTTGAGAAGCACAAGAGATTTTCTTACGGCTTCCCTTGCCAGTTCTCTATGCTCCTTGCTTCCTAGGTGCTTGATAAAGCTAAAATCAGCGTACGGGTGCTCAAACAGTCCCATTGTAAACTTTACCCGTAAAATCCTATGAACTGCATCATCTATTCGGCTCATGGGCACATATCCTTTGTTTACCAAGCCCGTAAGAATATCAATGTAATCAGTGTAGTTAAACGGTACCATGACCTTCAATTGAACGCGACATTAATTATGTTAGTTCACTTCAGAATTTGTAGTAAATTATTAGTTTCATTAATGCTCACGAAGAACAAACCATGTCAATGCCAGCGTTGATTCCAGCTAAAACGGAGTAAGTGTAGTTAGCACCCTGCGGAGTAGTGATCTTGTCAAGACCCCAAAAATCTGAGATAACAAATCCCTGAAACAACAAATAATTCACCATTAAATTAAGTAAACTAATTAATGTGAAGCTGAATTAAAAATAAAATAAAAATTAAGAACATTTTTACTCTGAAGTTTAGTTTATTTTTGAGGAAACCAGTAATCAGGTCACGATGGGTATGCATTTTCATTCCATTCCAGCTCGAGAGGGACACCATGACAGTTGCAACTCCCTTGATGACCGAGTCTTCGTAGGCTGGCATATGTATGCTGAACAATCCATTGCTGTTTACTATTGTATTGCCCTCATTTGTGCCGTTGTAAGTTCCACCATCGCCTACATAGTGCTTTGCACACGCTGCAATTTTATCCCTATGGAAACAAGGATCAGGTACAAATACACCCAAGTTGTTTAAGAATTCGAGAGCTAATTCAAACGATCATCAGTGGTATGGAAATTTTAAGAGCTACATGAGTACTTACTGTCCACCGACGTAAGGAACACCCTTTCTAGAGCCAGGAGGGATGTCGCCTTGTAATCCTGGAATAATTTCAGTCATTGCTCTAACAATCTTGTAATCTTCACTGTAGCTTTCGTAATATCTTCCCCATCTTGGGTTTCTAGCCACCTGTCACCATGCATTGCTTGTCAAACACGACTCTTTTTTTTTTTTTTTTTTTGGTACAGAGGGATGGAGTTAGTTTCATATAATTAGTCATACACTCATACCGCAATAGAAGGTGCAAAAGTATAAGGGATGCCGGTGGCCCTGCATTCAAGAGCGGTTGCAGCTCCAATCCTCTTCACTAGCTGTGGATCCCTGGTAACGCCAAGGCCAATATTATGAGGAAAAATAGTTGCATTGTACACGTTGTTATGGCCGTGAACAGCATCAACGCCATATATATATGGAATCCCGAGTCTGGTTGCTAACGCTCCCTTTTGGAAACTATTGACCATTTTGATCCATGTCTCAGCCGATGCATTTACACCCGGAAGACTCCCTGCTCCATTCAACGCACTTCCTGCAACAGTACTTTGAAAATGAATAATAATGTTTGAATTAAGCTTGCAATATATTACTTCATAAGGGAATGCAACATCTGAAAAATTAAATTATGTACGTACCTATGAAATATTTTTTCATGACTTCAGGGGATGCAACAGTTCGCTCGATTTGGGTCATTTGGCCGATCTTTTCAGCTAACGTCATCCGACCCATTAGGTCACGAATCCGAACATTTATGTGCTGTTTGGGATCTTTGTATCTCGGTTTGGCTGTTACTGCATCTGCTATGCTAGCCAAGCAACACATATTGATGACTAGAATTCCTACAAGGAGGAGGACTGAAATAGGAACAGGCTGACCCATTTTTGCCTCTACCTAACTAACAATGACTGGCTTTTGCCAACACTGTTAATTAGTTGAATATAACCAAAGTATTACTAGTACTAGATTACTACCTCTTTTCTTCTTGCATGCAGCCACCAATACTTATAGTGTTCAATCCACATAACACAAAGACAATAATGAGCTTTTTTTTCCCATAAAGAATTATGTATTCGTCAAACATGACAGATCAGCAGGTAAAGTTAACATTTGAAATGGCAGTCAGTACACAAATCTATCTTACTCCCTTCTTCCGATCGGTCCCGTTTAAAAGTTAAATTTTTTAAGAAAAAATTAAATTTTTAGTAGTTCATTACTAATAAAATTAAATAACACTTACATATTTTAATTTTTAAAAGTGAACTCTTTAAATGAAATAATCCGAAATGAGATAATGGATTCTTTACCCGGAACGGAGGGAGTATTATTAAATTATACCCCATGTTCCTCTCTCACCTCTTTGGATTCTAACAAGTTATTGAAACCATCTCTGTCAAATATAATTCAATATGATAAGCTATCTTGAACATCTACTATAAGAGACTTTCAGTGTGTAAATTAAATGCAACCACCGGTTGATTAAATAGTACCTCAAATTAAACAAAAGAGTTAAGGAGGCAGAGAACCATCAATAT
Source organism: Codonopsis lanceolata (assembly GCA_013146195.2). Lineage (NCBI taxonomy): Eukaryota > Viridiplantae > Streptophyta > Magnoliopsida > Asterales > Campanulaceae > Codonopsis > Codonopsis lanceolata. The sequence goes on from CM028383.1 coordinate 74,138,136, forward strand.
GATTGAACATGGCAATGACAGCTAGAGTGGCAAACGGGCTATTCCTATGGGCATCCGATTCAAATATGATTACATTTCAAAGCTTTTTATGCTATGGACGCTCAATCATACCCATGAATCAACTTTTGGACTTCTATATGCACTGCCCATTGGAGATTTGTTGATGCATATAAGCTTGGGGAGACTGTGAAAAATGGACAATTTGGAGAAGTTCTTCGCATGGAAATGAGCATGGACACAAATTATCAACATAATTAATGGCTCAGCAATTAAACCAAACCATTCATTTGATCAAACTCCCGTTTTAGCAAAAGAATATATATAGCCGTACTTAAAACCATTGACTTGGTTAACCTTTTTTTTTTTTTTTTTTTAATCAGGTTGAATCATGTGGTAGTAGTTCTGGTCTCTCATTGCTACTACCAGGAAAATCGCGGGATGTGATGTGCCCGAATGATACATGGTTTGAGAACATGTCAACTAATAACACATACAAGGTCTAACCTCAGAAGAAAGCAAATTGTTTCCACCAACTATCGAACCCACGCTGCATGCCTTCAGAATCTTATGTCCCCCTCTTTTTATCACTCGGCTATGCCTCGGGGACATCGACTTGGTTAACCTCATTAGACTTAAGTGAGATCAAACCAAAAATACAGCTCTCTCTTTTTTTAATAAAAATAATCATGTTTGATTTGATAAACAGATTTTTTTAAAAAAATTAATCGACTTTATTATAAAGGTAAATAATTATGTAAGACGATTTTACGGATATTTTTTTATAAGATGGATTTTTTTCTCTAACTTATTATATATTAATGGGTTGAATTGTGAGAGAATATTACAGTTGACCTACTCTATTATAAATATCATAATGGCATATGATTTTTAAAATTGCACACATGATCAATTTTTAAACGTGAATAAAATGAAGGAGAAACCGATAAAAATGGGATATTAGAAAGTAGATATTTGTTGAAAGTTGAATATAATAAAAAGTTAGATTGAAAGAGTCGAGGAGCAGGTAAACTTAGAATTAAAAATGAAAATGAGTAGAGCCATGTGGTGCTAGGTTTCTTCTTCTTATTATCGGAGTAGAATTAAACTACTTGTCAAGAAAGACAAAATCTAAATGATAAACTAAGTATCTAGAACATCAATCAATTACGTAAAATGCATTTAATGATTATTATAGCACATTTACACGTCATTTAACACCATATTTTAAAACTTAATATCTTATTTATCAAAAACTTAATTTAGACTAACAAATATATTATTTTAATACTTTTATAGAATAGAATACATTTACAAAATTACATTTATCAAGAAATAAATAACATATAAAGAAATTTGTGCTGCAAATTGGATAATTTTTTTCACTGAAAACATTATTTTTTTCAACAAGTATTATGTGAATACTTTAATGATTTCTAAAATCAACATTAATTTATAACCAATTTAAGATGAATCTCTATTATAATTACTGATAAAAGTGATGTAAGTTGAAAATTGATGTTAATTTAAAAAGTATTTAGGTAAATGACTTTTTCCAAACTAACAAAATAAGATATATGTTCACAATTGTTAGAAGTTGATGTTCGCTTTAAAAGTCCTTAGGCAAAATCTTATCAATAAAAATGATTTATTCCTCATTTGTTACAAATAATTATTTTAGTTTAAAAGTTTGTAAATATAATTCTTTTACTAGTAATAGAAAAGAGTATATCACATTCGTTAGAAAATGATGTTGGTTTCAAAAGTTTTAAGATAAAATACGTCTACTATTATTATAAATATAATATATGTATCTTTCAAAAGTGTTAAAATAAAAGACTGAGTATTATTATTAATAAAATAGATGTATCTCACATATATATATATATATATATATATATATATATATATATATATCACATTTAAAAATTATACTCCCTCCGTTCTTAAATCATCGTCCTCCTTTCTTTTTTCGTCCGTCCTAAAATAATTGTCCACTTTGAAACTTATCTTTTTAGAACATCACTTTTACCACTTTATCCTTACTTTTTCACCCTACTTTAATTATAGGTCACATATATATGGGCTTTAAAGGAAACTATACATTAAATCAATATTAATAATCCAGTCAAATAAGTTTTCTTAAATGATGCACCAAGTCAACTATAAGAATAAATTAGGGACGGAGGGAGTATTTGTTTTATTATAAAAGAACATGTGCAGGACAAGTGCTGTATAACTAGTTCAATACGATAACTCGATAAGCTATGCCTGTATAACATAAGAGACTTTCAGTGTGTAAATGCAACCACTGGTTGATTAAATAGTACCTCAAATTAAACAAAAGAGTTAAGGAGACACAGAACCATCGATTGATTGAGCATGATAATGACAGCTAGTGGTAAACGAGCTATTCAGATCGATATATATATATATATATATATATATATATATATATATATATATATATATATATATATATATATATATATATATATATATATATATATATATATTTTTTTTTTTTTTTTTTTGTTTTTGGTAAAATTCCGGCTAATTTCTTTTTTAAATGTTATAATAGTAAAAGTTTATCCTTTTTTTTAGATTGTAAATGGTTAGTTTTCAAAATATTGTTTTTAATAGCTCCCACAATATATTTTGGATTCTAAAATTACCATTGATGGGCAACGAAACAGAGATTAATCTGCCCGGTCAGGTAACAGGGGTTGAAATGTTTTTTTTTAATTCATGAAATACGAAACTGTAATAGATTTATACTGCATTGAATGATTTTTTAGTTGGGATGAAGGCAAGGAGAAAGAAGATAATGACTTACGATGAAGGATATGGAAGAAGAAGACGGTGAACGACGTGTTCTGATTCATTATCATTTTTTTATCGCGTTACATAAATAAATTAGATAATATTTTATGTATCGTGGTTCAAAATTTGATTAGGTAATTAAGACTTATGTATTGTGGTTCAAAATTTATTTCATCGCGGTGCAAAAATTGTTTTATCATGGTGTAAAATTGGATTAGGTAATTAAGACTTATGTATAGTGGTTCAAAATTGCTTCATCGTGGTACAAAGAATGTTTCATTGTGGTGCAAAAAATGATGTAATAAAATTGATGTTTGCACTGGTTTGTACACGAATGCGTGAATTATGCCGAGTAGTGTACTCAGTAAATTATAGACCACTTCAAATCGTTGTTTTCGAGAGGGATGATCAACTCCGCAAATATCGATCAAAACTTGAACCCTTGTATAGGTATGCAATTTAAGAAAGCACGTTGCAAAATTTAACTTTCATAGCGTGTCATTGGTTCATTAAGGGTATCGTAATCATTTTGTCCCAAAAGTGATTTTTTTTTTCTGGTTGAAAAAAAGGTACTTTAACAATTAGAAACTTTAAAAAGTGGACCGACCCGTAATTTTTCTTCCTAAGGAGAGGTAGGAAAGATTGAATCTGAAATCTCACATTTTTTTGAAGCCCTAGCTCTACAACTGCACTACCCCTTAGGGCTCAGCTATTCATATGGTCATCAGATTCAAATATGATTACATTTCATAGCTTTTTATGCTCGTGAACATCCAATTGTTGATATATAAATGCTTAAAATTACTTAAAATCCATTAATTAGATTTTAGAAAATAAAGCAGCAAGTAATAATCAGTAAGGATTCATAAAAATTCATCTACTGAATTAAGATCACTTTAACAAGTAACATCTAAAGTGAAATTTATTAGGTTGAGTAAATTAAGTCTTACATGATTAAAATAAGCTAAAACATTAGTTAGTTGTAAAATCAAATTGATTAGACTTTAACAAGTTTAAAGTTATTCCTGCTGAGTTCAGCAAGTAGACCTACAACTAATGTTTTACTGGTTTAAGCAAGATAAAATTAGACTAAGGTAGGCAGTTCACACAAGTATTATTCATCTATCTGACGCGTTTTAGTCATCAATAGCTAGCTAGCTGCTGATCCCTTACTTATCAGCTGTAGTTTCTTAAAACGTTTTATTACGCCTATTGATATCTCAGAGCTAGTTTTTAGCCGTTATACTTTCCTATACTTAATTCCTTATCTGCTGAACAATGTACACTATTGGAATGCTACGCAACAAAGTATAAAAACTCTAAACATCTTTTGTTAAAAAGTTTTCAAAAACAGCGTCTTTAAAGACGCGTGGTCTTCACTCTTAATTCATTTAGCTAAAACAGTTTTTCGTTAAAAGATAAATCCATTTGTTGTAGCTAAGTCATCAGTAGCTAGCAGCTGCTGCTGATACTAAGCGTAATTCAATGTTGTAAATGTTATTCTATCTACTTACTCTCATTTGATTAAAATACTTAAACGATTTGTTATATATATTTTATCAAACAATATTTTAAATAAATGTTTGAAAAATACTTTCAGTCACTATCATGTGATTAATTCTTGGTCATCACAATTCAAACATCAAATTGTTCAAAAGAAGACTTTTTGTCATTTCATTAAATAACTCTACAGTTTATCATTGTATTAAATATTTCACAGTGTATCATATCTTTTAACTAAACCACCTTCTTTATTACTACATGCTAGAGATATCTACTCTCCTTATTTTATCCAAAAATATGTCTAACCTCTATCTATGAATTTTTGATATTATGCTAGGTGATATATTCCGTATCAAAAATCATCTTCAAGATCTCTAATGTTTAAAAAATAGATTTTATCATCACTTTTCAAAGATCATTCCTTATCTATTAAAACAACTATATTTCAATGATCTATATATAAAGCATTTTTGAGCAAGGATTGAATGTGTGAAGAACTTGACCAAAACATTTCTCGTATCCCTTCACGTAAATCTTTATGAAATGTTTCAATTCTTAAAGAGGTTGAAACTATCATTCATTACTTATATGATATTCCTTCTTTGTTCAACTTCAACCCAGAACTGAACATTCAACATATTCCTTCAAAGTTATTCTTCCCTTGATGTGTTACAGTCTTCAAACATTGACGAGATATGCTTTCATATATTATTCTTTTCTAATTCTTGTTTAAACAATCTTGATATTATTCATTACTTCTTCCTAATCTTAAAAAAAATACTTGATTGTTGCACGAGTATAATTGTTGTTCAATCATACTCCTAAAACACTGGTTTTTGTTGTGCACAGATCCGTTAGTGATCATTTAAAATTTCAATATATTTAGTGCATTTCAAAATTCAATTTCGACCAACTTGGTAGTGGATATAACATTTTTAACAATGTGAACCACTCTAAATACCGTGTTCTACTACCTGCTGTTTTTAATGTTCATATACTTAAACAGCTTCTATCTACTTAAGTGTTTAACAGTTACATTCCTAAATTATTTATATAGTTGATCATATATATTGTATTTCAATTGTGTCCCTATACTTAGGTGATCAAAAAAGAAAACCAAACTAAATTGTTTTAAGTTCAGCAGTTGCTACCTGCTAATTTTACATTAGCTGCTGAAAACTTATCTTTTCTACTACAACTTTTAAAGGTTTTCCAAACAACCCTTAAAGTTTTTAAAAGGTTATCCACCCCCAACTAGCCTTATTCCGTTGCCAACTGGACTTACACCAATCATACCCATGAATGAGATTTTGGACTTTATGGGCACTGCCTATTGGAAAATAACTGGTGACCTAACCAAATTCTAAATCTCTGATGTCCCTATTCGACTTCAGTAGAGAGATGAGACAAAATTGTGAATCGAGATTATCAATTTATCAAACGTTGAGGTAAACTTGAAACTCCCACTTCTTTTTTTTTAAATCGGAATTAGGGCTTTTTAATTATTTAAGGTTAAAATAATTTATTTAAGTGATGAATTTGGGTAGGAAAACAAGTAAACAATCTTTGGAGTCGAAATTATGACATTTTTATTTGAGATGAAGCTTGAGTTGATGATGCTATATACTCCAAAATTAGGGCCTTTTATTTTGATAAATATTAATATTCAGATTTAATTAGGTGCAAATTATGATTATTTGTGAATTTGTGATGTTTGGATTTGAAGATTTGTTTGAGTTTAATGGTTTTTAAGTTATTGTTACTAATTTGAATTGTAATATGTAGTTGCGTGTGATATTTTTAATAACAAATTAATTTGATAATTTAAAGCTAATTGTGAACCCATGAAAGAATTTTTTTTTGGATTAGTCAGTGATAGTGGTGCCATCAATTTAAACATGAATAAAATGAAGGAGAAACCGATAAAAATGATATATTAGAAAGTAGATATTTGTTTGAAAGTTGAATATAATAAAAAGTTAGATTGAAAGAGACGAGGAACAGGTAAACTTAGAGCATGTACAATTGAGATTAGGAGTGTAAGTGGTTTCAAAAATCTCAAATCGAATCGAATCAAACCGAGTAAGACTTGGAATCGAACCGAACCGAACGACTCGGTTTGGTTTGCTTTGATCCGGTTTTGTGGTTTATATAAATTATTTTTAATGAAAGTAACTAACATTGAAAATAACAATAAAAATAAGATTTTGATTTGGAATTAACGTCAAAATTAAGAAATAAGCTACCCACAACAAATTATCATAAATAAAACAATACAAATTTTAAAATCAACACAAACAATGGAAAAAATAATAGTTTTCTAACAATAAAGATTTTGTTTGGTTTAGTATCCGTATATATATATATATATATATATATATATATATAATTAATAAATCAAAGGTTCAAAATAGTTAATATATGTAATATAATATATATTTTATAATAAAAAAATAAAAATAAATAGTGTGGTTTGGTTTGATACCAAAAATCGTGAACCGAACCGAATCGTGTGGTTTCCCAATTTTTGAAACCGAATCGTCTTCGACTGATTTGGTTTGGTTTGGTTTTGTTCGGTTTCGTGGTTCGATGGTTCCAATTTACACCCCTAATTGAGATATTCAAATCAAACCAAAAATCAAACACAACTCATTAAAAATTAATTAAATAATCTATTAGATATTCATTTGATTCGAAATCAAAAAATCTTTTCAATTGTGGCACAAAATTAAACACATTTACATACTCATTATTTTTATCTCCGTTAATAATGGCTAGAATTCTGGAAAAATAAAATAAAGAAAAAATATTTTTTTTTGGTTAAAATTGGTCAAGAAAGACAATCGATGAAAATAAAATGTCAATCAATATAATAATGACACATGAAAAGGAGAAGGGGGAGGAAGGCGGGACGCCAGGAAGGGTTCATCTAGTGATTTTTTTTAATAAAATCATTGGTTGATTTTTGTTAGATTTCCATTGTATAGAAGATTGTATGGAAATATCCATTACATAAGTTATTGGGTCTGCTCTCAGAATCAAACACAACTCATTAAAAATCAATAAACTAATTCATTAGATATATATCTGATTCAAAACCAAAAAACATTTTTTAATGATGACACAAAATCCAACACATTTACATACCTACTATTTTTATCTCAAACAACTTTACAAATAAATTTAATTTTTGCAAAAAAATTATTTGATAACAAATGAGGCAAACTAAGTTTCTATTTATAGATAAAAATATGTATTTTTTAAAAATAAAAATAAAAAATAATGTTTTTTAAATACTAAAATTGTCCTTAAATCGAAGAGATATAAAAACAACTTAACCAACCGCCAGGTACTCTAGTGATGATTTGTTAAATTTGGGGTTCATCTATTAATTTTTTTTATAAAAAATCGATGGATAATTTGAAATAAATTTCTTTAGATATGCCGTTAGATTAAATGATTGACTTTTGATTTGTTTTATTTTAAAACCCTCGTTGTACTCAGTCTTAGAATTAAAAATGAAAATGAGTAGACCCATGTGGTGATAGGTTTTTTCTTATTATTATTGGAGTAGTCCGTATTATTTGAAACCACTTGTCAAGAAAGACAAAATCTAAATGATAAACTACGTATCTAGAACGTCAATCAATTACGTAAAATGCAATTAATGATTATTACCTTACCTCAAAATAAACAAAAGAAGTATTAACTAGGTTAAATGATTAATCATAGTGGTTTGATCGAACCTGCTTGTTAAACTGACTGTGTTATGATCAAAGTATTAATATGATCCATACGGCTCCTATTTGAGCAAAACAAGTACGAATGTCTTGCAAAATCACTCTGCGTAAAAGTAAGTAACGAATGCTAGAGAAATCAATTAGACGAAATTAACAGGATTATACTTGATTTTTGGAGTAGATAAGGAAGAATTTTGTCTTAAATAAGGAAACCTCATTGCCTGCCTTGGGACTCAAGGCTTGGCTGCTCGATGGACGCCATGCTTGCCCAGGTGGGTGAGTCTTTGCCCGGGTGAGCTATGTTTGCTCGCAGAACGGTCTATGCCCCCTAGTCAGAGAGGGAAGACCATGGTCCAGTTAGACTTAGTCAGGGATTAAATGTGGTTCTTTGTCAAATATCTTGTTCGTTATGCTCGGTGCTTGCACGGAGCTCCTGTTTCTAATCTCGTGATTGGCACGTTGGATGGTCGCATGTGCTTTCCTTGTGACCAGATTTCAGCCGAACACATCAATATACATGTTTCATAAAGTTTTGAAATTCTGTAGGATAAAATTTGAACGGATAGACTAGCGTGATAATCACAATCACTTTAATGAGAGTGAAATAAAATCCAGTAAGATTATTTTTAACAAATTGGAGTTGAATTTGACATATTCGATCCAAATTCAATCAATTAACAAGCATATTTCTAACTATTTTAACACAAGAAATGAATATATTTATTAAGGGTATAATCGTCAATATACATAATTTCTGATATGTGTCCGTTAATTATCCAAAACGACACTCTCTCCATCTCAAAATAAATGTTGTTTTAGTAAAAAAAAATTATCCCAAAATAAATGATATTATAGGATCAAGAATTTTTTTACATTTTGCCAAAATTACCTCTATTAATTATTTTCTAGTTAAATATTAAATTGAGAAAAAAATAAACTTTTTTAATCTGTGTATAACTTTTAAAAACATTACTGATTGTATTTATTTTGAGACGAAGAGGGTGTTTATGAATTATGATAGATCGAATATTCGAATGTACTCCAATACTTAAAAATGCGTGTCTAATATAGTTTTACTAAAAACCATTTTTTTCCCAATTGAGGTGAGATCTTACCTAAATTTGAGCCACGACCCGGACCCGCCTTCCAAAGTAGAAATTTTGGGTAAAGGAAAATGTAACCGACACTTCAAAGTAGACCTGTTATATATTTTAAGAGTTTATATTACTTTTGGTACCTAACTTTATTTGTTTATTATTTATTTTTAATACCTTTTATATCGATTTTATCAAATTTCATCATAAACGTTTTTAATTATCATTAGATTATATGTATTTCGTCAAATGTCAATTAGCTTTTGACAGAAATTTGACGAAAGGTATGTAATCTAATGATAATTGAAAATATTAATGATGAAATTTGATAAAGCCAGTACAAAAGGTACTAAAAGGAAAAAAACAAGTAAAGTTAGGGTACCAAAAGAGATATTAATCATATATTTTACTCATACTGATAAGTCTTTAAAATAAATAAATAAATAATGATATTTCCTCATGTCTTTAAAGAGTGTTATTGATCTGATGCATGTTAAAAAATAATTAATTCTATTATTAATAAAAAAATTGTGTTTTTGTAAATCAATTATACTTATGTGAGAGTAATGCGTGGATCAAATTAAGAGTAAAATTATAATAATTACTTTCAAAAACAGAAATATTATGGTATCTTTAGTGGATAAACCTTTAAAATATATTTTTTAAACAATTTTTTATGTGTTACATCAACTGTCACATCGAAAAACTCATCTCTTCACAAATATTTATCAACACGAGAAACAAAAATGCTAAGTTTATCATTATTTCTACCATTATTGTTACCACTAAGTTTTGGTATATGCCAAATATGTTTTGATGAAAGATAATTTTATCCTTCACTATGACTTGATGGTAACAATAGTAGTAAAAATAGTGATCAACCTAACATTGTTGTAAGGGAAATAGACCTTTTGGAACACCCTACATTTCATTATATTTATATAGGCAACCATACTTGTAAATTATTCGGTTAGGGTACTGAACTATAATTCCGTCAACAAATTACCTCATCTTTTAGTTTCCATTTTTGGTGTGAACAAATGTGACATAAAAATCTTTCAAGCCATCCTACTTTTTTAAAGTATTCATAAAAGCCACCCAACTTTTTCAAATCATACTTGAACATCCATTTTATTAAAGAAGAAGAAGAAATAAAAAGCAAAACGCATGATTTGTATTTGATACTTTTACAAAAAATATTAAGAAAAAATACCGAATTTCTTAAGGTTATAACCATGAGAAACTATTAAATTACAACCATATTTGTTTTTCTTAATATTTGTGGTAAAATTATCAAATACAAATCATGTGTTTAATCTTTAGTTTTTTTTTCTTTTAAACAAAGTGAATATTCAATACATATATTTTGAAAAAGTAAGTGGTCTATAAGAATATTAATTTTGAAAAATTAGGGTGACTCAAGAGATCATTTTTGCCATAGTTATTCACAACAATTAGATTACCGAAGGGATAAAATGGATATTTCAAACTCACTTAAAAACAAAGACCTTGAGATTCTTAGTTATAATTTTCATATCAACAAGGGTCATACTTATCTATCAAAAAAAAAAAAAAATACAAAGGCTCAAAAATGAGGTAATATGTTAACAGAATCATAGTTCATAACTGAATAATTTACAAGTACGATGATCTATATGAATATTTTAAAAAAGTAGAGTCGTATTTCCGTCTCTACAAGTGTAAATTCATTTGTTTTTGAAGAAATTTAAATGTCAAAGTTAATGTCGGCCCCATATTGCCTCTATGAACCTTTTCTTCCCTACCAACTTTTGATGGTAATGTTTTTAAGAATCCGGATCTTACTTCTAAAAACTACAATAAACTTACCATTGAAGATGACTTTAGAAAGAAAGGGAACAGTTTTTTAAAAAAAATTTTAAAAAGAAAGATAGTGGATTTTATTTTAGTAACATTTTTATTAAATAATTTTCGGTAGTTGCATCGAGTCGCCCTATATTAAACAATTATTTTTATTAAAAAATTGCAAGAAAATGTGATTGGCGAAAGGAAGGTTTATTTTATTAACAAAGGGTCGGGTCAAAGAAGCAAAAACACGTAATTTTGACCAGTCATTATCCCTAACAATCGCCCTACGGAGTACGGACGCTGCTGTTCAGTTTCTTCATTTCTACATTAATCATTTGGATTAAGTTAATAAAAGTTTATATGTTTCTTTTAAGGATTTAAATTAGAGACTAGTTAATGTATTTGTGATCGTCATTTAGTGACTTGATTTTGATGTTTCAAATTTTCTTTTGTGATGACTAAAGGAAATAATAAAAATATATATTGAAAGTTAAAGAGAGAAAAAGCTCAATGTAAAAAAAAAAAAAAAAAAAAAAAAAACTCTCTCTCCTCCGCCCAAAGAATTCATATTTAAAAAAATTAATTAATCATTAGAGATTATCATAATTACAAAAATGCTTGAGTATAATCAATATATTACTATCAAATGTGGAAAGTAAGATTGAAATATTATGGATATATATTATATTCATAATTTTTTAAACTTAACTCTTAAAATAGAATGATAGACTATTTATCTAAATTAAGGTAAAAACTTAAGTAACTTTATCTTACGGTTATTTTTTGTAAGACGGATCCTTGACCCGACTTACTATGTGTTGATAAACAAAGTTGTATGAGAGTAAAGATCTTTTTTATGGGTTAGGATCCGTAAGATCTACTCATCACTGTATAAATTGCCAAGGAGAACTAAACCTTAGTGATGTGAAATTTCAACATTAATTTTTTTCCCAGGTACCTAGAAATTTCAGAAGTGTTTTAATGCATGATGATGCACAACGATGATTCCAATGCCAGCTATTTTTATAATGTATTCACAACATTTTAGGGTCCAATGTTAAGCACAAATTATTACTTTAACGCTTCATATTTCAATTTTAGAAGTTCGGGGCCCAATGTTTCAATTATGTACTTATTGAAGGATCTAGAGTAACTTCAGTTAGAATTTATCCAATAAGTTGACAGGTCGTAATCACGTGCAACTTTTTAATGTTTCAATTATGTACTCGTAATTTATTGATATTTGAAGTTGTTTTTGCATTATTTTACAATCGATCATCATAACTAGGCATGGCAATAGATCCGGATCTAATCTAATACTCCATCCGTTCTTAAATTATCGTCTTCTTTTTTTTTTCGTTCGTCCCAAAATAATTATTCACTTTGAAACTTATCTTTTTAGAACATCATTTTTACCATTTTACCCTTACTTTTTCATTTTACTTTAATTATGAGTCACATACACATGGACTTTAAAGGAAACTACACATTAAACCAATATAAATAATCAAGTCAATTGTTTTTTCTTAATTTATGTGCCGGATCAACCAGGACAATAATTTAGGGACGGAGGGAGTATGATCTATTATTTTACTCAATGAATCAAATTAGATTAATAAAATTAAATAAATGAGATCTTGATCCAAATTTTGATATAGGACTTGATCTAGATCATTATCCAATTACATCAACAAAATATATGCTTGATGATACCGATTTTAGCATTAAGGGTGTAATTGGACTTTTGACTGGTGAGTATGAACTCTGAATCAGTTGGTCGGATCGATATCTAAAATAGATGAACTAACGTTATCTGAGTAGGAGGATGGCCCTGCAAAAATCCCTCCAGCGAGTGAATCAATATATTAACGTTACCTGAGTAGGAGGGTGTCCTGCAAAAATTCCCCCAGCGCATGAATCAATATATTTGTCATGTATGGAGAGAGAGAGAGAGAGAGAAAAAAAAAATTCAATGCCTAAGAGTTTGAAAAGTGAGCATACCTTTTCTTAGGAGGGTTAGAGTTATGTATAGGAACTAAGTTATTACTCGTACGATGTAAAGTTAATTTGATGTTTTTTCTAAAGCTTAATTTTATAGATATAATTTGTAAGCTATTTAAATGAATCAACAACAACAAGATGTCAACATAATTAATTAATAAATAAAAAACCGTGAGATCACACCGAATCATCAACTCGAAAATTCATGCAAATTTTGTAGGTAGAATTTGCAAGCTATTTCGTAGTAGTTGCTTGTGATGTTGGTGGAACACGTTTAATCAAATTGGATAAAATCTATTTTAAATTGATCGAATTTTGGTAAAGTAATAAAAATTTAAAAACATCTACCTTAAGAATTAAGGAGTCATAATTAAATTAAACTTGTCTAAATCCAATGTGATAAAATTTATCCGATACAAATCGATTTTAATTGAGGAGTTTTAATCAATTGAAACAAGTAAATAAAGTAAATATTCAAAATTGATCATATAGTCATGTAATTGAAATATTAAAATCTATGAGAATTGAAAAAACCAATCCGCAGAGAAAAAATTTTCATAAAAAATTGGAGTCCTAATCAAGTGAAACACGTTTAAATCAAATGTTATAAAATATATCCGGTAAAATCGATCTTGACAGCAAAAAATAGTAAAAATAAAATAAAAATTTACCATGTATAAAGAAGACACCGATTTTAAAATCTAGTACCGTATGCATGATTTTAATAGCTGTCTTTGCAAAAGTTATTTATAATAAGATGATTTTCTAAATTTTTAATAAATAATTATAATAATTTGAAAAAAATAAAAATAAGGTATTCAAACTTTAGTTTAATTAAACTTGTATAAATTACATAGGATAAAATCTAGTTTAATTAAACGATAGAATAAAATTTAGTTTAATTAAACGATATTTGAAAAAACTAATAACAAAATCCTAAATCTTTAAAACTTTTAGTTTTTTAACAGAAAATCGCCTAATGATATATGTGATTTATGTTTTAATAATAGTTATAGATAGATTTGTATGGAGACTCATTCGTTGGGCCACGTGGCCTTCTAAAAGATTAATCATACCTATTGAAGTTGACGGGACATGTAATATAGATTAAGACAACTAAAGAAATGAGAACGAATATTAAATCTATTTTTGGAGTCGTACTCTATTTATATAGATCAACTAAAAAGAGATCCTTAACACTGTAAAATTATTTTGATATGACAAATAAGCAAGAAGTTATGTTCAAAAAATCCTCAAGGTGGCGAGTAAAATGATACCCATGACGATTTTTGAGGCATATATACGAACGTCTCTAAATTTTCTTCAATTTCTTCTCATTTATATCCTAATTTCTTCTCCAAACTTTTCTTCTTTTTCACCCAATTTCTTCCTCATTTTCATTCCGGCCATAATTTCTCACTCAATTTCTTCTTTATTTTCATTCCAACCCTAATTTTGTATCCAATTCAACAAACAAAACACTGATGATCCATTGGTGGCAGAGAAATAAGAATCGTCATAGACCGTCACACCAACATTAAGAATGCGTTGAAACTGGGTAGACGGGCACTAGACTTTGACGGTAGAAAACGACGACCTTCCTTCAGGCGAACCATTACCATCGATGCAGATGCTGAGGAGTAAATGAGTGCTGCCAACGTGAAAGTTTTTAACGAAACCACGGACTGCGTAGATTTTGACCGAAACGGTTAAGGTTTCGCTGGCAAGGAATTCAGTTGGGACACGGAACACGAACTTCTCGTTCCAGGTAGGGTTTTATCCACAGATGAAGTCGAGACTGCTAGTGAGCTTGGTTCATTTGTCAATAGAAAAGGACGACGTAGGTTTGCATATACGATCGTTGTTTAGGGGGTTGTAGAAGGGATTGAGCGCAGATGAGGTTGATCTCCAGGAACTTGATAACATGTTTGGTGTTTCTCCTAGCAAAGAGAGCAGTAATTGACTTCGGGTGAGAGGTTAGACTCAACTTAGGGCTCGAATGAGAATAGGGAAGAACTTGGAGAGATTTTGAGCAACAATGGAGGGATTTTGAGGGTTGGGGTTCGAAGAAGAAGAGGAATTTGTGTGGGGAAGAAATCGGGGAAGAACAATGGCGGGAATGAGACTGGGATATAATTATCTCACCTGTTGACAAGCTGTAGTCGATTCCAAACTTTTGCCAACCTGTTCTAGCAAGTTAGCCGTTAATAGTTGACAGTCAATTGACGGAATGGATAAAAAATGATGAAATTGAGAAACGTTTGTAATGAACTTTGATGATCTGAGAAATGAGGGTACCGAAAATGAAATTGACCCTTGGGGTACCAAAAGTGAAATTATTCCTAAAAAATGATTTACACAAGCCAACTTAAAGGTAAATGTAAACAAAAAGTTATTATTCCAATTAGTACCAAATTTAAAAATCGATACTAAAATTGAGAGTGACAAATAATATAAATAACTTAAAAGTCAATCTTTTCAATTTTAACAAAAAAACTAATTAAAAAACATAAACAATCGTTAGCTAGACATTTAAGGACAGATAATAAGCATTATTTATTTGGGAGTGACTATTGAGGATAGTAAGAGCATGGTTAACAAGGTGATCACGCCACAAAGATGGGGTGACTAAGCTGGTAGTCCACGTGATGGACAGGAGCTGACGTGTCCTATGGTTGATGATCACGTCGGTGCATGTGGGTATCGGAGGTACCAAGTTTGATAGGATACATGGGCTTTGTGCTTGCTCTTTGGTTGTTGGTCACCTGAAAGGAAAACTATCGTCAGGGTGCTAGGGGTTTCCCAGCTACAGCCCTCTGGTGTGAGAGTCAGTAATCAGGGTGTTGAGTGTGAGTGTGTGCCGGAGCTAGGTGTTCCCTTAAGCTTCCGGTGGGTGTTTTGATAGTAGTCTCTTTGGTGTATCTTGTGTGCAAATGCTCTTGATCAGTCTTAGAATGCAAAGCAAAACTTACCTTTTTTCAAGGGAAATGTTTCCTTTTATAGTAGCTTAGATTTGGGATCATGAGTGGCCTAGGGGTCCCTGATGGTGGGACTCGTTCCCTGGTCGGCTTGCTGGCAGTTCCTGAGTGGTCAACAGGTTGTGTGTGATGTGCTAATTGTAGGCGGTTGATGAGCCAATAAGGTATGGCGGCTTGCATGGCTTGTCCGGCTCTTGTGAGGAAGACATCTGGATGCTAGGTACAGGCTATGGGTTGGGTCTATCCTACCATAGAAAAGTTGTCGGCCGAGCATAAGCATTCCTCGCCCGTGTGGTCGGGTGTTGTTCATAAGTTCGGAGTGGTCTAGGACATATCGAGGGTAGAGGTTAGTTGGCTCATGGTCGCCGATGGTGATCGGCTAGTTGAGGGTCCTCGGTTTCTGGTGGGACCTACCCAAGTCCGACTGGAGTCCACGTGGTCGTCCCACGTAGGGGGACCCAGGTCGTGTCCCTTCAATAGCCCCCGAGTTTCCAAGTACGAGGATTTATCCTTAGCTTGGAAAGTATAATCGAGTATTCTGCTCGGTTTGAATGTCATTGATCTTTGCTATGGTTTCCCGGTTCTTCGTTCATCACTGTCTGTGGTCATTCCTCGATTTTGACAATTTGTTGCTCGTTCCGCTGGACCCGATTACTTTGATGTCGAGGACGTGTCTCGCAGTTATTAGTGGAATTTTATGAGGATTTGGTCCGCCGTTTGCATTAAATGCACGTTTTACGAGGAGTCGTTTGTAATCATTTTGCTTTACTGTTCCCAATGGTGACGCCGCTATTTTTGCAAAACATCATCGGTTTGAGGCCACGATCTTGGATCCGCGTGTTTTTGATTGGGTCGACCCGGACGTCTCTCGGGTCGTATATAAACCCGTGTTTCAGCTTCCCATTTACGTTTTCTTCATTTCTGATTTTTCCCTCCTAAAACTGCATTCTCTTGCAAAGGTGAAAACTATATTCTTGCTGTCATTCCTCCTCTTCCATAATTTCCAGCCGTTAATACTCTTTCTTTCCTAGCTTTCCAGGTTCGCGTTCCTCTCTTCTTTCATTTGATATAAATCTCGTGATTTTTGAGCCCAGTTTGAGTGATTTCTGGGTTTGTAGCTTTTTCCGGTACACCGGAGCTAATTTTTCGACGATTCTCCTTTTTTAGATCCTCGTTTAGGCTTCATCGATCTTCCCTCGTTCGAGCTCAACTCATACTCGCATGTACTCGTTCCCCTTTTACTCGCTAAGTTCCGTTTTTACTTGCTAAGTCTAGGTTTAGGCTGTATGTTACCTAGCTCTTCCGTCCCTACCTTCACCTTGAGCGAAACCTTGTCATCTTCCTCGCCCAGTTCTTCAACTATTTTTAAACGAAGTATGAGGACTAAGCACGTTAGGCCGGACCCAGCGTATGCCCGGTCGCCGGTGACGAAAAGGTTGTACTCGCAAACCAATGGTGCTTGGTCGCTCGTGAGACCGAGCCAAACGATGACGTTACTGGTCGGTGGTGGTTACAACATGGAGGGTCTTCCCACTCTTCCCGATGAGAAGTATGCAGCCGAAGATATCCCCGATGGGGCACATATGCTGGTGTGTGGGGGATGCGACAAGGGCCCTTAGGTACCTTTTCAATCAGTAATACCGGGAGATAGTCGCCCAGGAGGTGGTTGAGGCGAACAAGGCCCTGGTTGCAGAGAAACGAGGAGAAACTTCCTCGGCTGCTACCCAAGTTGAAGAAGGCTCAGTAGAGGCCGATGACGCTCCCCCCGCTCGTAGAATACTGAGGGAGTGGAGAAATAACGTGTGGCCGAGCGATGTAGAGGGCTGGGATGAGAAATATAATCATAGTCGGAAGAGATTCCGGGGATCTGCCCCCCACAATTCGATCAGTATGGACGAGGATATGAGGGATAGAATAGGTTTTTATAATTCCTTTTTTAAGGCGGGTCTTTGACTGCCCCTCGACCTTCTTATCTGCGAGCTACTCGAAGAGGTATGTGTCCACCCCCTTGACCTCTCCCTCAACTTGGTCAGGTATTTGGTCTCATTTGCTGCATGTCTTCGGATTCTCGGGTTCGAGCCCACCTTGCCCCTATTCAAAACTTATTTTGAGATGACCAAGTCCCTCAACCGTCTCCAATGTAAGCACCACAATCGAGGGATCAACTTATTCGCCAAGCCTCCTGGGAAAACTGGTCACTAGGACGAGAAGGTTTTACTGGTTGAGAGTAAATATGGGGGGAACTTCCCGGTACCTCGATTTTCTGTTGCTCAGGTTAAATCACTTTCTCCGGTCGGGACTTTGGACGAGTATGAAGAGTCCGCTAGGACAGCCATTGAGGATTTTCTCGGAGTTTGGGGAGCTGGTCCTGCTCGGGTGTTTAGTTGGAGCTTGATCATTGAGGATGAAATCCTGTTGAGGATGGTCGGCATGTCGACCAAGAGATTAGAGGGGCTGGACATTCGGTGTGAGGTCCCAGAGTATATACAGTACCCCGGGTGGTCGATGCACGAGGGGAGTGAATTTAAACTGGACTGCCCTCAATGCAAAGACAACATTTTCAACCTTGAAGGCTGCGGAAGTATTCATTGCCTCTTCGTCGCTTTTTACTTTTATTATTTGTATATAAGATTTTCCTCGTTTTAACTTTCTCTGTTTTCCTTCTCAGATATGATCACTGACATCGACGAGCTGTCGGGCAAAAGGGCCAGGCAGACCCAAGGGGAAGCCCGGAGGAAGATCCTAAGGGAGGCGAAGGTCGATCCCAGGAAGCATACGCCCTGCCGACCGACGAACAAGGGACTGGGTCCTCGGTAGTCCCCTCTGTAACAACGGCCCCTCGCCAGGCGCCTACCAAGGTCGTCCCAAGCCGAAAAAGCAAACCCTCGGCCCCGGCAAAGAAAGTCTCTGAGCCAGTTGTCCCTGCTCCTACTACCCAGCCCGCCTCTATCGAGAGTGCTCCTGCCCCTGCCCCAAAGAAAAGGCGGACAATCGAGGATGTATCCAGGGAGGATGAGCAAAGTGTAGAAAAAGTGTCTGCTTGCGCCCCTGCTGCAAAAAAGTTGAAGGCCAAGGCTGTGTCCTCCTCGGCCAGCGAAGAGACTGTCCCGTGGCACAGGGACGATTTTGTGGCACCGACCACAAAAGCTGTCAGGATCCAGCTTGCCAAGGACTTCGCAGACATCCCGGCTCTACAAAACTTTGATGTTTCCCGTCAGGACGCCCCTACAGCCTTGGTCGGGCAAGGGCTGGTTATCCAGGCTCAAGTGAGGGACATGGTCGGCGTCGCCAATTCCTTGCCTACCAATGAGGCCATGGGACGCATCGGGCTTTGCGTGAGCGAGGTAAGCTTCTCTCCTCTTTTCCTTTCTATTTTGGGTGTATTGTTTCTAATTTTTGCTCTTTCTATTTGTAGCTTTGCTCTTTTGTAACCTCGTTGAGTACCCGATCTGACAAAGCTGCAACCGAGGTCAGGAAGTTGAAAGCTCAATCCCAGGCCGATCAAGATGAGATCGAAATCCTCCAGGGTCAGGTGGCTTCTCTGGAGAGTGAACAGGCCAAGGGGAAAACCCAACTTGAAGAGTCTTCGGCCAAGATGGCCGTTTTGATCAAAGAAAAAGAGTTGGCTGAAGCTCGTGCTGGCGATGCTAAGAGGAAAGCCAGTGAGGCCGAGGAGAGGACTGCTCGAAGCGACCAGGCAAAGGTCTTGGCCGAGAAAGAAGCAGCTGAGTTAGCGACGAAGGTAACCGATTTGGAGAAGCGGGTTGAGGAGACGAGGACCGCAACTTTTGAATCCTTCAAAGGAACCGATGTGTACAACAAGAAGATCGTCCCCTACTATGAACGGGGTGTTTGTCATATGCTTCGAGTGGCCGCTGCCTCCGGGATGAGTCTCGACACCATTATAGAGTGGGGCAGCGAGAATTTTATCGGGGAGGCTGCTCGAGAGGGTCATGAAATGATTCCTTTCGAGGAGGGCGAGCTGCAGATGCTACACGCCAAGGACGCCAAGTTTGGTTTGGAGGAATGGGTGCCACCGACTCCTTGGTCTCTGGATGTTTTGGCTCTAATGAAGGCCGTGGAGCAGGGCGAGGAGGTGGACTTTGATCCCGAGCTAAAGTTAAGGCAATTTTATGGGCGAGGGCGAGCAGTCCAATCGTGCTGAATTCGAGGACGCATCGATAGCCGCTGAGCAACGTGGTCTACCCTCCCCTACTCGTGATGCCGAAATGGTTGATCTACCTGAGTAGTTTTTAGTCTATCCTCGCTGTGTCGAGTTGTTTCAGGCGTGTGTGCCTCTATTTCAAAACAATTTATTGCCAGTCTTTTTGAAGTGTAACTAACAATATTTTTTGTTTTTGTTCTTTGCTTTTTAAAAGCTTTGATCGTTTTACTGTTGGATGAATTACACAAGCGGATGAATGCTTTTCAAATTTTCATTTGTATACTTGTTATTTTTTGTTTGTTTCTAGTTATCCTCGCGTACCAAGGATAAGCGAACAGTTTCCAAAAATCGGCTCTTTCTTTGGTGGTTCTCCTCGAAACTCTCCCTCCTCAGTACGAGGATGGGAATGAGCACTTGGCTCATTTATCGTTTTTGATGGCCTTCCTTGCGTACCGAGGATTAGAGCTGTCAAGGTGGGTTGGCGGAGCGGGCGAACCCGCAACCCGCTATAACACACCATTTAGCGGGGCGGGGCGGGCCAACCCATGAAATGTGGCGGACTGGTAAATTCCCAACCCAACCCAACCCATCTTGGGTTGTGGGTTAGGCGGGCCAACCCACAAACTTTTTCCCAATTAATCTAAATAATAAAAATAATCATAAATAACAAAAAAAAAATCACAATTCATTAAAAAAAATTATATTTTCTACTATTATATTTTTAATAGTGTTTTCTAACAATTTTCTATAATATTAATAGTATAAAATGAGAAAACAAATAGAAGTAAGAAACTATTTTATCATTACTCTTTTTGTATGTTCTTATAATTATCTTTTTATAAATATTGCAGTTAATATACCTTACTCTGACATCTTTAGTTGCTATAACTGTCACTTTTTGAACGAATTCAAAATCATTTACTAATATTTCAGATATAAAAACTAATCTTACATTTTGAACGCAAATGATTTAAACTAATTATTTCAAACTTATGTTATTTGAAACTAGTATATGGCGGGTCAACCCGCCCCGACCCACCCCAACCCACCTCAACCCGCAACCCGCCGCGGGCTCAACCCATTTGACCCACCTCCTAATGGGTTCATATTTTCCCAATCCAACCCACCTTGTTTAAGTGGCGGGGCGGGCTAACCCAACGGGCCCAACCCATTTTGACAGCTCTAACGAGGATGGGGTCTTTCTCCCACCTCCGTACGAGGATAGGAATGAGCACTTGGCTCATTTATAATTTTTGATGGCCTTCCTCGTGTTCCAAGGATGAGGTCTTTCTCCCACCTCCGTACGAGGATGGGAATGAGCACTTGGCTCATTTCATTTTTGATGGCCTTCCTCGTGTTTCGAGGATGAGGTCTTTCTCCCACCTCCGTACGAGGATGGGAATGAGCACTTGGCTCATTTCACTTTTGATGACCTTCCTCGCGTACCGAGGATAGGTTCTATTCCCATCTCCGTTCGAGAATGGGAATAGGTAGGAACAGACGCTCGTTTTTGGATAAAAACTTATCATTTATTCAACTTGTGACCTTTAGAAAAATTACATCAGTGATAATATGCTTTGAGATGATCTGCATGCCAAGGATTTTTGAAAGGTGTACCGTCTAGTTCTGCCAACCTGTAGGTTCCTTCCTTCACAATGCTAACTACTCTGAATGGACCTTCCCAGTTTGGAGATAGCTTATTTCTTCCAATCTTTCTGCCCGTTGCTTCAATTTTCCTTAAGACCAAGTCTCCAATTAAGAAAGCTCTTGGTTTTACTCTTTTGTCATGGTGAATCTTTGTAAGCTTTTTGTAATTGATCATTCTGAGTCGGGCTTCTAGTCGCCTTTCTTCGAGGTTGTCCAGGTCGAGCTGTCTGGACAAGTTGTTCTGTTGTTGATCGAAGAAGGTAACCCGAATGGTAGGAAAAGCTAATTCAACTGGTGCCATTGCTTCTGAGCCATACGTTAGTACAAATGGGGTTTCACCAGTAGATCCCCGTATTGACGTTCTGATTCCCCACAGGACGATTGGCAGCTGCTCTAGTCAGCTTCCCTTTTTCTCATATAAATTTCTTTTTAAAGCATGCATGATCTTCTTATTTCCTGCCTCTGCCTGACCATTGCCTTGTGGATGAGCTACCGAGGACATTCTGTGGTTAACATTCAGCCTATCACAGTTCGTTGTAATTTTTTTGGAAAACTGAGTGCCATGGTCAGAGACGATCATCCGAGAGAGTCCGAAACGCTAGAAGATCTGTTCGTATACAAATTTGATCGCTTGATCCTCGGTTATGCTAGCTAGTGGCTTTGCTTCTATCCACTTGGTGAAGTAGTCGACAGCAACAATCACGTACTCGCACCCATGTTTTGCTTTGGGGAAGGGACCATGACGTGTCGAGGTCGACGGGGTTTGCAAGACCGAGGGTAGTCGTGGAATGTTTGCATATCTTTGGCATTTGTCGCATTTCCTTACATATTCATTTCCTTCATATTCCGACCGGTTTGAAAATTCATTTTGTCCGACAGAGTCCTCGGACCTGGGTGTCCTCCACACTCGCCCTCATGCACCTCGGCCAACAGATCATTTATTGTCTCTGGTCGTATGCATCGAAGGAGAGGTTTGGTGTTAGATCGTTTGTATAACTTGCCTCCGACAACCGAATATCTGCATGCTCGGTTTCTGATTATTTGGGCTTCACTTTTCCCCTCTTGTAAGACGCCTTGCTCGATGTAGTCTTTTATGTCGTCGATCCAGCATCTTGGAGTTTCCACAACGACCATAATTTCCTCCTGGTTGATGTCTGGGTTTTTGAGGAACATGAGTTCAACGTTAGGAGGAACTTCCTCGGCTTCTGAGGATGCGATCTTGGAGAGATAACCAGCTCAGGAGTTTCCACCTCTCAGGATTTACTCCAGTTCCCAATATTTAAAGAGGGTCAACAACTTTTGTGTTAATTGTTGATATTTGGCCAATATTGGGTGATTTGCTTCGTATTCGCCCAGAATCTGCTTTACCACCAGCTGGGAATCGCTGTAAATCACTATGTCCTCGGCCCCCAAGCCTAGTGCGAGCTCGATTCCAGCGACCAAGGCTTCATACTCAGCCTGATTGTTCGAAGTTTTGAACTGGAATCTTAAGGCCATATCCAGCTCTCCTGAATCTGGAATAATCAACGAGAGGCCAGCCCCACTTCTTTCTACTCATGCGGATCCATCTACAAACAAGGTCCTGAATGAAAGAGGCCTTGGCTTTACTTGCTCGCCAGCCATGGTCGCTTTTGTGGTCACTGGGGTGAAACTTGAGCATTTTCTTGCTCGTCTCTTGGTCGGGTGAGCGAGGTTTCAGCAATAAAATTGGCTAGAACTTGTGCTCGGATCGTTTTCCTAGCTTCATAGCTGATATCATACCTGGAGAGTTCTACCGACCACTTCAACATTCTGCCCGCCATGTCATGTTTGTGCATGATTTTCCTTATAGGAAAATTGGTGTATACTATAATCGAGTGTGCCTGGAAGTAAGCTTTCAACTTTCGTGCAGTGATGATTAAAGCGAGAACCAATTTTTCGACCTCCAGGTACCTACCTTCAAAGTCTATCAATGCATGGGAGACATAGTAGATTGGCTTCTAGACGTTGCATTCCTCTCGATCAAGGCTGCGATGGCGAGTCCGATCTTTGCCAAATAGATGTATAGTTTCTCCTCTGGTACTGGGATGCTGAGGAGTGGTGGTCGGCCCAAGTATCCCCTGAGCTCCTCAAAAGCCTTGGTACAATCATTGGTCCATTCAAATTTCTTGCATCGATCCTTTCAAGATCTTAAAGAAGGGCAGGCTTTTTTCTGCTGATTTGGCGATGAAGCGACTGAGGGCGGTGACCCGACCATTGAGTTGTTGGACATATTTGACCGAGGATGGTATGTCCATGGTTGTTAAGGCTTTTATCTTCTCTGGATTGGCCTCAATTCCTCTTTCATTTACCATGTAGCCGAGGAATTTCCCTTCTGTTACTCCGAATGCACATTTAGCCGGGTTGAGCTTCATTTTGTTCTTCCGCAAACTTGAGAAAGTTTCTCGCAAGTCTTTGGCGTGGTCGGAGTGCTTGGTTTTGATAACCACGTCATCAATGTAAGCTTCTACATTTCTACCCAACTGGTGACCGAACACTTTATTTACCATTCTCTGGTATGTAGCTCATGTGTTCTTGAGGCCAAAAGGCATCATTGTATATCAATACAACCCCCCCGCTGCTCGGAACGCTGTATGTATCTGGTCAGCCAACCACATCTTGATCTGGTGATAACTTGAGTATGCATCTACAAAACTGAGAATTTTGTGCCTCGATATGGAGTCCACAAGCTGGTCAATTCTGCGTAATGGATACCAATCTTTTGGGCAAGCTTTATTTAGGTCAGTAAAGTCTACACACATTCGTCATTTCCCAGTCACTTTCTTCACCATGACTACATTTGCAATCCAGGTTGCATACAAGACTTCTTTAATAATTTTAGCTTTCAACAATTTTGACACTTCTTCCTTGATGGCTATCTGTTTTTCCGAGGAAAAAATTCGTGCCTTTTGCTGTATGGGGATGAAGTCTGGATTAATACTCAATTGGTGCATAGCAACGTTCTCGCTAATTCCCTCCATGTCCTCGATCCTCCAAGCGAACACATCCACGCTTTCTTTTAACAGCTTGATGATCGCTGCTCGTTCTTCTTTAGGGATTTCCCTTCCTACCCGGACCTTCTGCTCGGGGAAATCAAGGTTGATCATAATTTCATCCAAGTCGTCGTTAGGCTCGATGGATGGGTGATGATCAATATCCAGGCTTTCGATAGTGATTACTTTGGTAGCGACCTGGTCTTTCTTTTCATGCTCTGTGGTAGCCAACGTGCCGATCATCAGATCTTTGTCTTCCCATTTCTTGAGTGGGCTGGCATTCCCAGCTCACTTTCCCTATTCCACAGACGAGATGGCGTTCCCAACTTGCCCCTCGGACCTTTTGTGCGAGCTGGCACTCCCAGCTCGCTCTAATTGCTAGGCCTGAGTTGGCTCAGGAAATATTGGGATTATTTCCTTTTCTGTTTCTCGGAGTCTCTTGGTTGATCTGCTAATTCCAACCACTTCTCCTTCCGGCATGGAAATTACCACCTTTTCCTTGTGCGTCTTTTCTTGATAAATGTACTCCAGAGTGCTCGCTGCATCATTTAGAACCATCCCAATCCCTTTTTCCGTAGAGTACTTGATTCTTTGATGAGTCATGGACGCGACTATCTGGAACTTCGTTTGCGAAGGTGAGCCCAGTATGGCATTGTATGGAGATGGCAGATCGAGCACTAAGAAATCAACTTCCTCCGTTCGAGGAGTATTGGTTTCCTCTCCGAGGATCACCGAGAGAGTGATGATACCTTTTACCGCGACTTTATGTCCGGTAAAACCCTCTAATTGTACGCTGCTAGGTCTGAGGTGGGCGTTCCCTAACCTCATTTCCTTGAAGCAAGTGTAGTACAAGATATCTCTTCCTGCCCCTGTATCCACGAGCACCCGCTTTACTTCGCTATTGTGAATTCTTACTCTGAGAGTCAAGGGTTATTGGCGAGCCGTCTCACTGGCAGCTAGCTCACCTGGCCAGAAAGTGATTCCCCCTGCTTCATCAGATCGCGGCATCATATGAACCACATGTTTCAAGTTGTAAATCATGTTTTTCAACCGAGTCCCGCTTGGTGATGCTTCCCTAATGGTGTTGATTACGCTCCTCGGGCCTCCGTTATCTGGCCGAGGATTCTGATGTCTCTCAGCCTCTCTCGGTCTTTCCCTTTGGTCGCTGCTCCTTCGCTCAAACCTCCTGAGCTCGCCTTTGTCAATGAACTTCTGAATGGCCTTTTTCAAGTTGATACATTCCTCGGTCGTATGACTGATGTCTTTGTGGTAGGCACACCGTTTATTGGGGTTACGGGGATACCGACTTTCTTTCAGCGGCCACGGCCTATCAATCTTGTTCTTGTCGAGCAGGACATTCATTATATGCTCACAGCTGGTCGTGAGTGGGGTCCATTCAACGTTATCCCACATATTTTTTTCTCGATTATCCTCTTCCTTGTGGCCGGATCCTCGCCCCCCTTTGTTCGAGTGTTCTTGAGCTCGGTGCGTTCCATCGTGCTCTTTCTTCTTCCCTTCTTTCTTCTCGCTCCCTTCTTTCTTTGCCTCTTCGGTATTGATTTCTCAAAAAGAAAGAGGTCGTTCAGGTTTACGCTCACATGATTGGATTCGCTTAAGTGTTAATTGTTAAGTAATCATTTTTGAATTGATGTTACACGATTTGGCGCTACTGCATTGTCACATTGACCTTTTCGTTTGTGGTTGATTTTATTACTTTATGTTTATAGTGCTACTGTTAGTGACTTTGAATTGTAAATTTTTTTACTTTATGTTTTTGGTTATCGATTGATTTTATTTTGGGCGGCCCAGCCTGGTCCATAGGCTTTCCACAGGCTGGGTCGGGCTAGAATTTTTATAGGCCCATCGAATTTCAGGCCAGTCCGACCTTACCCAAAAAAAGATGTCGACCCATTTGCCAGTTCTAATTGAAGGAAACCACATTTTCTAAGTATTGCCTTTTCAAAACTTATCCCACTTTGATAATTTACCAAACATTAGAGAGCTTAATATAGGACTACTGGCAGCAATTGAAATTGTCCCCTCGGGGACATTCGATAAAATTGGAACGATAGAGAGAAGATTAGCATGCCCCCTGCACAAGGTTGACACACACAAATTGTGAAATGGTTCGAATTATTTTTAATCTCAAGCAGCAAAACCCCTTGTATGAACTATTAGTTGTTTCCTGACACAGGTTCTGTCCCAAACTCCGTCACTAACCCACCATGTTTTTCAAATAACCCTCTTTCTATCCTCCCCAAATATTTTTACTCCACTCATAGCGTTGCTACCTTTTTGTTGTTTTGATTTTTTCCTTGTACTGGTCCTTTCAATGGTCTGCGATGTGTATCAACTTATATGATCCTGACTTGGCCTGTTTGATGATGATAGGATTTGAGTGAAAGGATTGTGTGGTGCATTTTATGTTGGTTATTTATAAAAGAATGAAAATTCGTAAACTTATCTGGTCTCAAAATTATATTTAACTAGGTTATCACCCGTGCGATGCACGGTTGATTTAGTGTTGTTTTTGAAACTTATTTTTGCAGATATAATCTGTAAGCTATTTGAATGAACAAACAACAGCAAGATATCCTCATAATTAATAAATAAATAAATAAGCGTGAGATCACACCAAATCATCAAACCGAAAATTCATGTGAATTATAAAATCGAACAATTATTCTTAGTGTGAGTGTGAGACGGAGGGAGGGGAGAGGAAGTACCACGAAGACAGACTCGTCAAGGAGGTGTTTGATGGAGGGAAAGTATTTCGCAGTGGTTGTTTGTAGTGTTTGTGAAACACGTTTAATTAAATTGGATAACATCTATTTTAAATTGATCGAGTTTTGGTAAAATAAAATCTATCTTAAAAAACTTCTACCATGGGAATTGAGGAGTCCTAATCAAATGAAACTAATCTAAATCAAATGTAATAAAATCTACCCGGTACAAACCGAATTGGCAGAAAAAAAAAAGGTTAAAAAAACTTTTACCATGAAAATTGAAGAGGTTTAATCAATTGAAACACGTCTAAATCAAAAATGTGATAAAATTCATCCGCCGAAAAAAACGTTTACCATGAAAATTTGGAGTCCTAATCAAGTGAAACACGTTTTAATCAAATGTTATAAAATCTATATGGTATTAATCGATTTTGACAACAAAAAATTGTAAAAAACAAAAAATAAAAAAATTACCATGTATAAAGGAGGCACCGGTTTTAAAATTTGTCACGTTTTAATTTTGGTAGCAATATATATATATATATATATATATATATATATATATATATATATATATATATATATATATATATATATATATAGAGAGAGAGAGAGAGAGAGAGAGAGAGTACCGTATGCACGGTTTTAATAGTTTTTTTTTTTTTTGCAAAAGTTCTTTATAATAAGATAATTTTCTAAACTTGTAATAAATAATTAAATTTTTTAATTAAAATAATTTGAAAAAAAACAAAAAAATAAGGTAAATATTCAAAAGTGATCATATGAATATGTAATCGAAAGATTAAAACCTATGAGAATTGATAACATCCGTTTTAAAATTTATCCGGTTTTAATTTTTGGCAGCAAAAAAAAAAAAGAAGAAGAATTTATATATATAGTATCGTATGCATAGTCTTAGTATTTTTTTTTATTTTTTGAAAAGTTGTTTATAATAAGATTATTTTCTAAACTTGTAATAAATAGTTAAAAATTTGAAAAAAAAATGAAAAATAAGGTAAATATTCACAAGTGATCATATGAATATGTAATTGAAAGATTATAAATATCCTCATCCTTTCTTGAATTGGGCAATTTTTGGCTGGAGGTAACAACATTGTGTGAGGTTCCCGGGATGCGACCCGCGCCCCGCGCGCCCTTGGATAGGGGTGCGCGTACGTGCGGATGCGGGACACCACTGCTCTCGTTCCACCCTCCCTTATTTAGGGGAAGACGAAATCCAAAGTGCGAGAGGAGTGCTGTCTATGTTAGCACGTTGGAATGTGCCTCGGTTGCCTTGAGTGGATTTTGTATCCAAAATGGGAACTAAAGGTTTCCTCATGTCAGGTTATCCCTTATTTCGGGGATAACAGGATATGGGAATGCATTACCTTTCCATTCTCATTCTCCCCTTTTATCTTTCAAGGGAAAATAGAGAAGTGCAAGAAAAGATATTGCGACGCCCCCACTTATGGATTTATTAAAATAGCTTTATGGCCCAATCAGATCGCTATGGGAGCTATGGGTTTCCCGCATCAAGTTATCCCTTGTTTAGGGGATACCAGGATATGGGAATACATCACCCCTCCATTCCCGTATCTCCCTTTTTAGGGAGAAACAGAAAGTGCAAAGAGGGAATGTTGCGAGGCCCCCGGATCTGAAAGTTTTAGAGTCGCTACCTTTATTTTAAGGCAAAAATAAAGGAAAACCAGAAAAGAAAACCAGAGATTTTAGAAAAGCGGGTTCGGAGGCTAAGTTACGAGTTGGGAAGGTGCTAGGCACCCAACTCGCCCTTTCGGTCTCAAAACGTTTTTGGCTGAAGTATGCTCATTGTTATATTAATCTAGCAAATAAATAAGGTCTTATTTTGACAAGGGAAATTTAAACAGATACATTCGTGGCTACATTATTCTGAGACTACGCGTCTCCTTCCAATAATTACAAACATATTTAAGAATATTTGGCCATTATAACGTCTCTTTTACATAATATTTCCTAATCTAATCCGGGCAGCACAACGGCTTATATTGACTACATTGCGCCGGATTTAAATAACAATTTTTTAAAAAATAAATAAAAGGAAAAAATACAAATGAAATAAAATACGCTCTTAAAGGTATTACCTTTTAGAGCGGCGGTGTGCTCGCTCTGTCCTTCAGGGAGAGGGAGTCTTTTTGTTTTGAATTGAACTGGATGACTGCTTGATTTGATTGATGTTTTGAGGTTTGGGCTTATCAACTCGGGCAGAGTGACAACTTTATTTGGGTAGGTTTTGGCCTTTCTAGTTGGGCGAAACCTAGACTTAGTTTTTGACTTTTTTAGCTCGTTACTCGGGCAGAGTAGCGGCTTACTTTGGGATTTTTAGATTGGGGATTTGAGGTGGACACCTAACAATTAGGCTAGGGATCACTTATAACCTATGGGTTTTTGATTTGGCAGAGTTTGGACGGGGTTTGGAGATTACAGGGGCTTCCACTCACCTATCTCGCACCTCTCGCACTATTGATATCGAAGGAATCGCAGAAGCAGAGCTTCGCTGCGATTTTTCTATCGCGTAACTGAACAACTGGAATGAGAGGCCGGGGTCCTCTATTTATAGTTAGAGCTGAGGACGCGGTGGGAATTTGTTGATTTCTTCTTTGTGCATCAGCCGTTTGTACCTTGCGCTTCAGGAATTTTACAATTTCAATGTGAGAGAGATGAACAGCAAAACCCATGGTGCGGCCAAGGCAATGCTTGGTGCGGCACCATGGGTGCTTTTGGCGGCACCATGCTCCTTTTGGAGTTTCAAAATTTGTCACTTTCCCCCAGCTTCAGCGCATCCTGCTTTTTTCGCATTTTTGACTCCCCGCAACTTGACATTCGTTAAGTTTTAACAGTTCTTGATATTTTATGTCAGTCACATATCAGGGGTACGAAATTGGGGTGTCTACAGAGCCCCTCAACGATGGAGTCTACGGGTAACCTTACGGCTTTACTGAGTAGGCGAACATCGTTGATAAACAATAGACTCTCCAATTTCGTTCAATTAAGAACGGAGAATGCAATTGGTAGCAGTTATAATGCACAGTGAACATGCTATCCAAACTCTATAACCTAGACATTTTTAGTCGGTTATAAAAAGTTATCGAAGTTTTAAGCAGATATGAATTTAATGTGCTCTGATGGTCGGACCTACTAATGTAGGCTGCCTACGTATTCCCTATTAAAGGAAATCAGACCAAGCGTAGTTCAGGTCAAAACCTTAAACTACAACTAAAGTGAGGATGTCATGTTCTTCGGGCCAAACCCGATCGAGAACACAACGGAAAAAGATTTTTGTGTTTTCGAAAAAGCCGTATTCTTCCGGTCTGAAACCGTTGTCAAATACGGTATGAAGATTTGAATGTTTTCCTGTTACCACCTTTCAACCGGTAAATACCTTGTCGTTGAAACGTGTTAAGAAAAATTTTCTAATTATGTCTGGGCCTTGATCGCTGTCTTGTTTCCAGACATAACCCGAAAATTTTCAAATATCCAGAAAATTGTGCTTGACTAAAGATCCATCGTCGAGCACTGCGAATTGCTTTTCTGTTACCACATTTTCAACCGGTCAATACCTTGTAGTTGAAAAGTGTTAAGAAGAATTTTCTAAGTATGTCTGGGCCTTGATCGCTGTCTTGTTTCCAGACATAGCCCGAAAATTTTCAGATATCCAGAAAATTGTGCTTGACTAAAGATCCGTCGCCGAGCACGGCGAATTGATCATTCTTTAAGTATTTTCGAAAATTGTGAAGTGGAAAATATTCTTTTTCCTTCCTCTTTCTTCTTCTCCCTGTTTTTTTTTGTTTTTTCAAATATTCCTCTTTTTTTGTGTTTTTGAAATATTCCCTTTTTTTTGTTTTTGAAATATTCCTCTTTTTCTGTGTTTTTGAAATATTCCTCTTTTTTTGTGTTTTTTTTTTGAAATATTCCTCTTTTTTTGTTTTTTGAAATATCCTTCTCATTTTTTTTTTTTTTTTTGAAATGAAAACTCAATTTTGAAAAAGAGTTTCTTTTTATTTTGAAAATCAAAGCAAAATTTTTTTTTCAAATTTTCCTAAAAAAGGAAATTATTCTAGAGTCAGGGTAGGAATATCGACTGACTTACCTTTTCGGTGGTCGCATGATTCACCGATTGATTCGACATTTCGCCACTCTCTTGGGAATTTATTCTCTTTTTTTTTCTTTTTTTTTATTGTGATGGTCGGACCTATAAAGATAGGCTGCCTACGTATCATTTTTCAAGGAATCAGACCAAACGTAGTTCGGCCTGATGCTGGGAATTTTATTCTTGCTCATTTTTTTTTTCTTTTCTTTTCTTTTTTTTTTTTTTTTTTTTTTGATCTACTGGGGAAGTCATTTCCTTTGTCCCTTGGTAAATGGTCGCAAATCTTGGTTAACAAGACTAACTTTGTTAACTTTCTGTTAGGCTCAGGGACCATTGTGAAAACTTTGAAACTCGAGGACCAGAGTGCTGCAGTTGCAAATTTTGGAGGGGGAAAAGGGAAAATTCCCTTTTCTCCCTTAAGTGGACGGGAATTTGAGAAAGAAGCCACTGCTTCTTCTTTCCTTTCTTTCTTCATTTCATTTCCTCTGCTCATCACCCGCCATAGCCACTGCCTCCTTCATTTCTTTTTTTATTTTCTTCATTTTTGCTCCTTTTCTCGATTTTCTTCCGCCAACTTCAGTGTTTTACTTAGCAGATGGCTTCTTCTTCACGATCCAGGAAGGGAAAAGCACCGATGCGCCCAGAATCTGGTGGTAGGAGGAGGGAACCTCCTAGCTTGGTTCGGAACCGGCTCAATTATACGTACTCCAAGGATGACTGGGGCAACCTTTTGCGAGATCGGGACACCCACGTGTCCAATCTTCCCTTAACCACTGTAAGATTTCTCTTTCCTAGCAATTTTCCTGGCTATTTTTCAGATCTGCTAAATTTCTGCACTGTTTGGGACTTTTGGAGCACTCTTGACTTTGTTAGTGATGTATATGCATGTCCTATTTATGCCTAAATGATGTAATTGAGTGATAATGTATGTAATTTCTATGATTTATTTTTGCGATGCATGATTTGAAATAGTGGTCACTATTTGACCCTACTATGCATGATTTCTGTTCTAAATGCAAATGGGGCTATATGATGCATTTTTTTACACTAAATCACATTTTTGCATGCGATAGAATCGCGAAACGGAATATTCGGAGTATAAATTTAATTTTTCCGAAACACTTTTCGGGCATATTTTCGGATAAAAATGGGACAAAACATATATTTTTTATGCCCTTAAATTTATTTTCCTAGCATGCAAATGCTGCAGGGGTATAGTAAATACCACAAAGATATTTATTTTGATGATTGGTGATATTTTACCTTCTCTTTGTCGTACCTCTATGGCAGCTTATTGGACAAATGAAATGCAAAATATGAATGCATGAATTATCCTACTTGATACAGATGCAAAGTAGAATACGTATGAGATGATGCATGAATTTTTCACATTTTATTATGCACATGACAAATGCAGTTATAATATGTACGTTAAGATGCAAAATTAATTATATATATGAATTGCTTGTTTTTTTTTTTATGAATGAATTTTGAAAGAGAATGATTTTTATTTACATGTATGAAAATAGTATGTGACAATTTAAAGAATTATTTTTTTTCTGTTGTTTTTTATGAACAAGATTTTCTTTTTTTTTTTTTTTTTGCTAAAAAGAAAATTTATTGTAAAAATCATGAAGTATAAGACATGCGATATGTTCATTATTTATTTTAAGAACTGTACAGGAAAGGAGATAAGGGTAGGAAACTTACCTTTTTTTTTTCTTTCAGGTTCGCAGGAAGCTTGATAGGGTTCGGGTATCATATGGTGATGTAGATGACATTTTTAACATGTTACCCAAAGCTGCACAATTGCTGGTAGAGGGCTCGGGCTTCAGCACCTTCTTGCACTCCTTTACTCATTTTACCAGCTTCCTCCCTATCTTCGACGTGCTTCGGGACTTCTGGTGGGACACCACCCACACTTTTCATTTCAGCTGGGGGGAGGCAACCCTGACCCCTTGTGATTTCGCTGCTATTACAGGAATCCCTACCAGCATAGGGGAGACCTTGGCTCTGGATTTTACTCTCCGACATCGTAGGGAGGAGATCGCAGACCTTCTGGGCTTCGAGCCTCGCTTCAAATCGTCGGATGAGATTTATATTAGCAGCGTTCGACATTGGCTTCTTAATAATGCCTGGGTGTACCGGTGACCGATGATGAGGCCGCTATTACTCGAGTAGCCCGAGCTTTTCTTTTTTTCTTCCTTGGCTCATCACTTTTTGCTAATTCTTCTGTCACCCTGAGAGCCTCCGTCTTGGCTTGCCTTACGGACTTTGATCGGATCCCTGCTTATGATTGGGGACAGGCTGGTTTGGCTGAGTTATATGCTTCTATGGACAGAGCCAGCCGGAATGATTCACCGACCCTGAATGGGTTTGCCCCGGCGTGGGAGGTACATGCCTTTTCCTGCTTTTTCATTCATTTATTATTTTTTTTCTTATGCATCATTTTTTTTCCATCATTTTTTTTTCATCATTTTTTTTTATGCAAGTCTGGGCTTTCTCATTCTTTAGATTTTCGCCGGGGCGCCTCATCCGATGGGTCTACCAGCCTCCGTATGTGTCCCAGTATGTTGACAGTAACAGAGTCAATCCGAGCGATGACGGTGGTTGCAAAACCAGGGAAAGAGTGCTGGAGCGAATTGTTGGCTCCAGTCCTGGCTCAGTGCATTTTCTTCCATGGGAAGGCCTGGAGGGTCATTATCATACTACTCTGACGTTCAGCCGTGGCCGGATATTGATGGTTTCCATCATGGTGGACTTTTTGTACATGGGCGAGCGGGTGAATCGTCAGCACCAATATTTTCTAATGGCTCCAGTGGTGCCTCCTTGGCCTCCTGCTTGGGTGATAGAGCGATCGCGCCGTGCGAATGCTTGGGAAAATACCTCGTTCCTGCGGCAGATTATCCAATGATGTCATACGAGGATTTCCTGTGATTAGAGCTGCATCCCCCTCCTCGTGCTCCTGTTGTGCCCAGGCGGCATTCTGATGCTACTGTCAGGCCTGGGTCATCCACTTCACGTCTCGATGAGAACCTGATGTTTACGGAGCCCGATGATATTTTCTCTACTTTTCAGTATGACTGGGGCGGTGGATTAGTAGAGCAGGTTCTTCCAGATGTCGAGATCCCGGAGGAGCGTCGTGTCCCGGAGCAGGCTCGTTCGGTAGACACATCCACCTTTATTGTCTCTTTTCTTTTTATTTATTATATATATATTTTTTATGCACATATATATATATTTTTTATGCATACTCTTTTTTTTTATTTGAGACTGACACTTTTTTTTTCGGGACTAACATTTTTTCATTTTTTTTTTCAGGTGAACGTGTCTACTTACAAGAAACTGCTGCGGGGCTTTTTCAGCATCAACAAATTATATCAGAAATTGGCTGATGAATTTTCTTGCAAGGGAGCGGCACGCCGAGAGACGACGATGATGATGATGATGATGATGATGATGATGGGTCAAGCCGCGGTCGAGGTAGCAACGGGTCCGTGGTCGGGGTGGTGGTCTTCGAAGCCGGTGGCCGTCCGAGCACATTAGCTTTGACTTCCTGCGAACATTAGTATTTCGTTCTTTTTTTTTTATTTTTTATTTTTCTGTAAAAGAAACCTGTACAAACATTATGATATAATGCAATATAGTGTATATGATGCAGTATGTTACACATGCAAAAATAAATTCACACAGAAAATAAAACTATACCAAACATCTAAAATGTAATGGCACGCTGTACTCTGAAAAAGGGATTTTTAAGAATACACCTTTGGATAAGAGCGGACTTTTCGGGTGATATCGGAACGGAAAGATGGCCGAATCTCTTATTATTTTTTTTTCCGGTGCATCGTGGCTGTTTAGTCCGTGGCCGTAGCTTCCTTTATAGGTTTTTCTTTTCCTTCCACGATCAGACGCAGGAACAGCAAGATGTTGGAACTGGTTTTAGAGATGATGGAGCTGGTCCGAGCAACACAGCTGCTCAGGAAAACGGAGATGCTGATGATGAAGAGGGAGACACATCTGGTGGCTCTCGTGCTGATGAGTCTAGAGCTTCTTCTGCGCCTCGCAGAAGGAGTATATGGGACCGGCTTGGTGGACGCCGCAGGCACTGATGGACCGCTCGGGGCTATGGCTGCAAGAAAGGGATTGTTTCTGGGGGAAAACAACGGGGGTATAGGCAGTATATAGTTATGTACAAATGCAAGTAATATGTAATATAAATGTCTTAATAAGTATTCCTAAGTTGCACCTTAGGACCTGTAAAATTTATATTTTAATGTTTTAATGTGAGCTGCTTTGTCGTGGTTTTTCTCTTTTGTCAGTCGAGTCTCTGATGTGTTGAAGACCGGAGGTAGTACGCTGATGGAACTTCAGGGAGAGGGAGTCTTTTTGTTTTGAATTGAACTGGATGACTGCTTGATTTGATTGATGTTTTGAGGTTTGGGCTTATCAACTCGGGCAGAGTGATAGCTTTATTTGGGTAGGTTTTGGCCTTTCTAGTTGGGCGGAACCTAGATTTAGTTTTTGACTTTTTTAGCTCGTTACTCGGGCAGGGTAACGGCTTACTTTGGGATTTTTGGACTGGGAATTTGAGGTGGACACCTAACAACTAGGCTAGGGATCACTTATAACCTATGGGTTTTTGATTTGGCAGAGTTTGGACGGGGTTTGGAGATTACAGGGGCTTCCACTCACTTATCTCGCACCTCTCGTACTATTGATATCGAAGGAATCGCAGAAGCAGAGCTTCGTTGCGATTTTTCTATCGCGTAACTGAACAACTGGAATGAGAGGCCGGGGTCCTCTATTTATAGTTAGAGCTGAGGACGCGGTGGGAATTTGTTGATTTCTTCTTTGTGCATCAGCCGCTTGTACCTTGCGCTTCAGGAATTGTATAATTTCAATGTGAGAGAGATGAACAGCAAAACCCATGGTGCGGCCAAGGCAATGCTTGGTGCGGCACCATGGGTGCTTTTGGCGGCACCATGCTCCTTTTGGAGTTTCAAAATTTGTCACTTTCCCCCAGTTCATTTCGCGCATCCTGCTTTTCCTTTCGCATTTTTGACTCCTGCAACTTGACATTCGTTAAGTTTTAACAGTTCTTGATATTTTATGTCAGTCACATATCAGGGGTACGAAATTGGGGTGTCTACACATTGGTTTTCCTTTTTCCATGGTCTCCAGTCGACCACATAGAAATTTCACCTCCTGCTCGACAGCCAAGGAGGGCTTGCTGGTCGACTTCTGTACCTCGGTGGTCGCGTTCCGACCACTCTTTGGGTACCCTGCACCTGATTGTTGGGAGTGAGTGCAATGTCCACATGTTTTATTTTTAATCGCCTCTGTCCTCGGCCTAGACTCCCCTTCTTTGCTCATTTCTCGTGTTCGTCGAGAGCGTCTAGATTTGTTTGGGAAAGTTAAGCGGCTTCAGACGCTAGGTTTGGGAGCCTGTTCGCTCGCCCTTTTTCCCAACCGGGATTTTGCACTAGGCCGAGATATGGCCTTCTCCTTTCCTTTACCCTTTGAGGTGACCCTTTGGATGATCGGGGCTCGCTCCTCTTGGGGTTTAGTCGTAGCTTTTATCTTTTTATGAAGCTCGAACATTTTGAGCTCGGCCTCTTGAATTCCTGCAAGGTAAATCTTCTGGCGTTCCCAGAACTTTGCCTCTGCAAGGAGTTCATCTTGTTAAGTGGCCCTGTCTCCCTCTACTTGAGGTTGTTCCAATTGGGTCTCCTCGTCGATATTACAGATAATGCTCGGCTGGCCAGTAGTACTTCTTAAATTATTAGCATCTTCTTGTATGCCCTTTCCTCTCATTGCCTTTGAGGTGACGGTATCGATGTCCATGCCCGTTACTTTGCTCGCAGGTGAGGGTGGTGGTACGTTTGTTCCTGGTTGGTTTTGCTTGGTAGGAGTTTGCTGGTCCATAGATTCTAAATTTTTACTTATCGTTTGAGTTTCCTGGCAATGGAACCACTTGATCACGCCACAAAGATGGGGTGACTAAGCTGGTAGTCCACGTGATGGACCGGAACTGACATGCCCTATGGTTGATGATCACGTCGGTGTATGTGGGTACCGGAGGTATCAAGTTTTATAGGATATCTGGGCTTTGTGCTTGCTCTTTGGTTGTTGGTCACCTAAAAGGAAAAATACCGTCGAGTCTTTGGGGGTTTCCTCTGACCCTCCGGTGTGAGAGTCGATGTCGGGTGTTGAGTGTGAGTGTGTGCCGGAGCTAGGTGTTCGATCCTTTAAGCTTCCGGTGGGTGTTTTGATAGTAGTCTCTTTGGTGTATCTTGTGTGCAAATGCTCTTGATCAGTCTTAGAATACAAAGCAAAACTTACCTTTCTTCAAGGGAAAGGTTTCCTTTTATAGTAACTTCGATTTGGGATCAAGAGTTGTTTGGGGGTCCCTGATGGTGGGACTTGTTCCCTGGTTAGCTTGCTGGCAGTTCCTAAGTGGTCAACAGGTTGCGTGTGATCTGCCAATTGTAGGCACTTGATGAGCTGATAAGGTATGGCGGCTTGCATGGCTTGTCCAGCTTTTGTGAGGAAGACATCTGGATGCTAGGTACATGCTATGGGTCGGGTCTATTCTACCATAGAAGAGTTGTCGGCCGAGCATAAGCGGTCCTCGCCCGTGTGGTCGGGTGTTGTTCATAAGTTCGGAGTGGTCTAGGACATATCGAGGGCAGAGGTCGGTTGGCTCATAGTCGCCGATGGTGGTCGGCTAGTTAAGGGTCCTCGGTTTCTGGTGGGACCTGCCTAAGTCCGACTGGAGTCCACGTGGTCGTCCCACGTAGAGGGACCCAAGTCGGGTCCCTTCAGAAGGTATCAAACCCAAATCAAAGTTGAATCTTCATCCAAAACGGTGTATCTAAAAAAACCTAATCCAATTCTTATTATATTTTATTTGATTTGTTTCAATTCATGATACAAATCAAAATCAAATCAAGCCATATGATGTGTCAAAAATGATCGTGTTTCAAGCCATTTCGGTTCAGAACGACGCCGATAGGTCCCTTCTCGAACAATGTTCGTTATCCTGAACGGTCCTTCCCAGTTTGGGGAGAGTTTGTTTCTTCCGAGTTTCTTGCCCGTCGTTTCTATCTTTCTCAGGACCCAATCTCCCACCGAAAAATTCCTCGGCTTGACCTTCTTGTCGTGGTTGATTTTTGTGAGCTTCTTGTAGTTGATCATCCGCAGTCGGGCCTCGATCCTTTTCTCCTCAACGTTGTCGAGGTCCAAGGATCTTGACAGCTCGTTATGATTTTGGTCGAAGAAGGTGACTCGGGCCGTGGGGAGGGCTAGCTCTACTGGTGCCATGGCCTCTGATCCATAAGTAAGTGCGAAAGGGGTTTCGCCCATTGAGCCGTGGACGGTGGTCCTGATACCCCATAAAACGATTGGCAGTTGCTCGAGCCAATTCCCTTTCTTCTCGTCTAAGTCCCTTTTCAATGTATGCAGAATTTTCTTGTTTCCCGCTTCAGCTTGACCGTTGCCTTGAGGATGAGCCACCGAGGACATTCTATGTTTGACGTTTAATCTTTCACAGCTCGTCGTGAACTTCTTGGAGAACTGGGTGCCGTGGTCGGAGACTATCATCCGAGGAAGACCGAACCGACAGAAGATTTGTTCATACACGAATTTCACTGCTTGGTCCTCGGTAATGCTGGCCAATGGCTTGGCTTCCACCCATTTGGTAAAGTAGTCTACGGCCACTATGATGTACTCGCATCCATGTTTAGCTTTAGGGAACGGACCAATGAGGTCTATTCCCCACATATCGAACGGCCATGCTACGATCACCGATGTCTGTGGTATGGATGGAAGCCTAGGGATATCAGCGAATCTTTGTCATTTGTCACACTTCCTCACGTATTCTGTTGCGTCCCTTCTCATGCTGGGCCAGTAGTATCCGTGAAAGTTTATCTTGTCTGCCAAAGTCCTTACCCCCGGGTGTCCCCCGCATTCTCCTTCGTGTACCTCGGCCAGGAGGTCCTGCACTGTTTCTGGTTTCACGCACCGAAGAAGGGGCTTCGTATTAGATCTTTTATACAGCATTCCCCCAATGACCGAGTACCGGCATGCTCAGTTCCTCACCATTTGTGCTTTGTCTTTGTCCTCGGGCAGGGTTCCCTTTTCAATATAATCTTTGATTTCATCAATCCAGCACCCTGGGGCCTCCTCCATCACCATTACTTCTTCTTTGTTGATCGCGGGGTCCTTAAGAAATATCAGCTCGATCTCTACGGGGATGTCCTCGTTTTCAGAAGAGGCAATCTTCGACAGGTAATCTGCTCGGGCATTGTCTTCCCTTGCAATCTGCTCCAACTCCCAGTATTTGAATTCCTTGAGTAGCCCCTGGGCCAGTTGTTAGTACTTGGCCAATACTGGGTGGTTTGCCTTGTACTCGCCCAATACTTGTTTGACCACTAACTGGGAATCGCTGTATATCACAATGTTCTCAGCCCCGAGCTTTCGTGCCAATTCAATTCCTGCTGTCAACGCCTCATACTCGGCCTGGTTATTTGAGGCTTTGAAGCCGAACTCCAGGGCTAGGCCCAACTCTCCCCCTTCTGGAGTAATCACTGAAATTCCTGCCCCACTTTTGTTGGTCCCCGAGGATCCATCCACAAACAAGGTCCAATGCTCGGGCGGTCTGGGCCTTGTCTGTTTGTCCTCGGCCTTCTCCTTGGCCATACTTGGTTTTTTCACACTTTCCTCTTGCTCGCCCCTGGCTACTCGTTCTGTGAATGAGGTTTCAGCAATGAAGTCTGCCAAAACTTGTGCCTGGATAGCCTTCATCGCCTCGTACTCGATCCCGTATCTTGATAGGTTCAACCGACCACTTTAGCATCCTCCCTGCCATGTCTGGCTTATGCAGGATCTGTCTCAAGGGAAAATCGGTGTAAACTACTATTGGGTGGGCTTGGAAGTATGCCTTCAGCTTCCGAGCAGCGATTACCAAGGCGAGCACCAATTTCTCAACCTCCAAATATCTTTCCTCGACCTCGATCAAGACATGGGACACATAGTAGACCGGTCTTTGCAACTTATCTTCCTCTCTGATCAACACTGCGGCCACCGCTGAGTCGGATGCAGCCAAGTATACATATAGTTTTTCCTCGGGGACGGGAATGCTGAGCATGGGCGGCCGACCAAGGTATTCCTTAAGCTCGTTAAAGGCCTTTACACAGTCATCCGTCCATTGAAACTTTTTGCCTCCCTTCAACGTTTTGAAAAATGGCAGACTCCTCTCTACCGACTTAGCTATGAAGCGGCTGAGGGCTGTGATTCGGCCGTTGAGTTTCTGGACATGTTTGACACATTCGGGGGGATCCATGGTCGCTAGGGCCTTTATCTTCTCAGGGTTGGCTTCGAACCCTCTCTCATTGACCATGTACCCGAGAAATTTCTCGGCGACTACACCAAAGGCGCATTTCGCGGGGTTCAGCTTCATCTTGTGTTTTCTCAAGTTCGCGAAAGTTTCTTTCAGGTCCTCGACGTGGTTAACCTGCTTCGTCTTGATTACCATGTCATCAATATACGCCTCCAGGTTTCTACCCAATTGATCACCGAAGACCTTATTCACCATCCTTTGGTACGTGGCTCCCGCGTTCTTCAACCCAAAGGGCATCATGGTATAGCAATACAATCCTCCTGCAGCCCTGAACGCCGTGTGTATCTGATCGGCCAGCCACATCCTTATTTGGTGGTACCCTGAGTAGGCGTCGACGAAGCTCAAGATCTTGTGTCCAGCTATAGAGTCTACGAGCTGGTCGATCCTCGGCAGGGGATACCAATCCTTAGGGCAGGCCTTGTTCAAGTCAGTGAAATCCACGCACATTCTCCATTTTCCATTTGACTTTTTCACCATGACTACATTTGCTATCCACGTCGCATACATGACCTCTTTGATTATCTTCGTCTTGAGCAGCTTGGATACCTCTTCTTTAATTGCCTCCTGCTTTTGGGGGGAGAAAATCCTCGCCTTTTGTTGGATTGGCATGGAGTCGGGATCAATGCTAAGTTTGTGTATAGCCACGTCCTGGCTGATTCCTTCCATGTCCTCGACCCTCCAAGCGAAGACGTCTAAACTTTCCTTCAGGAGTTTGATGATTGCTGCTCGCTCATCCTCGGGTATTTCCCTCCCGACCTTGACCTTTTGCTCTGGAAAGTCGAGGTTAATGACTATATCCTCTAAGTCTTCATCCGGCTTAATCTCCAATCGATCCCTGGTATCCAAGCTTTCAACCACCACTATCTTTTTGGCGACTTTTTTTTGGGTTTGTTTGGGAGTTGGGGTCTTTGTTGCATGCTTTCTTTCGGCGGCGGGCGTTCGGCTTCAGCGTTGATTGCTATGCTTTGGGGGTTTTGGCTGGTGTGGGGTCGACAACGGGGACGATCTCCCCTCCGTCTTCTCTAGCCCTCTTCGTTGGCCTATTGTCTTGTGTCACCTCGATCCTCGGCTGGGCTACCGTCGCCTTCTCTTTGTTTTTCTTTTCCTTGTAAATATACTCGAGGGTACTGGCTGGGTCGTTGAGCACTATCCCCGTTCCATTGCTCGTGGGGTACTTTACCCTTTGGTGAGCCAGCGAGGAGACCATCTGAAACTTCGTTTGGGCCGGGGAACCCAAGATCGCATTGTAGGGAGAGGGGAGGTCGATCACCAGAAAATCCACGTCCTCCGTTCGAGGCGTTGCACTCTCTTCTCCTAACACGACTTTAAGGGTGATCGACCCTTTTACTGCAACCTGGTGGCTGGTGAATCCTTCTAATGCAGAGAGCTTGCGAGGTGGGCTTCCCCAACTTCGAGGAAGCATTTGT
The DNA here is from genome assembly GCA_013146195.2 of Codonopsis lanceolata. Lineage (NCBI taxonomy): Eukaryota > Viridiplantae > Streptophyta > Magnoliopsida > Asterales > Campanulaceae > Codonopsis > Codonopsis lanceolata. The sequence goes on from CM028383.1 coordinate 74,180,604, forward strand.
AATATAGGATGTCCCTCGATGCCCCCATGTCCACCAGGACCCTCTTCACATCACTATTGTGGATTCCGACCCGCAAAGTTAACGGCTGCTGCCTCGCTGTTTCACTGATGGCCAGCTCGCTCGGCATAAACGTGATGCCCCCTCCTCGTCCTTTCGAGGCATAGCGTTCACTACATGCTTCAAGTTGTAGATCATGTTCTTCAGTCGGGTACCACTTGGAGTGGCTTCTCTGATAGTATCAATCACATTCCTGGGCCGAGCATTGTCTGGCTGTGGGTTCTGATTTCGCTGTTGCTCTCTTCCTTGTTCTCCTCGGTTGTTTCTTTGCTCAAATCTCTTGAGCTCTCCTCTGTCTATCAGCTTTTGGATGGCCCGCTTCAGATTAATGCATTCTTCGGTCGTATGCCCAATGTCCTTATGATAGGCGCAGTGTTTGTTTGGATTTCGTGGGTAACAGCGTGTCTTTCGGAGGGGGCTCAATCATGTCTTTCATAATGTGTTCATAATGTGTTCGCGGTGTTCGAGAGGGTCCAATTCATATCATCCCACTTGTTTCTACTCCACATTATCCTCATGCCGCACGAGCTTCCTCGGTTATCCTTTCCCCGATTATCATGCGTTATTTGGGTTATTCCTCGGCATTTATAACAGAAGTGCATGCGCATACATTTCCCTCATGATCACGGCATCTTTTCATCATTCCTCGTCTTTTATCGCTTCCTCGGATTCCTCTCGAGATATTTATAACCCATGAAGTCCATGCATTTGGTTTGATGCGCATGATACATTTCTCTTTCACCTTGACCCATGATCCCACGCATAGCATTCATTTGACCTCTAGTGAGGTTCCTCAGCCCCTAGCCTTTCGGTCAATCCCGCCGCCTTCCTCGGGGTGACCATCATTTTCGCGATTGTTGGGGTAGGTGCATCATGTTCACCGTTCTTTTTAATTGCCTCTGAGGAGATTCTGCTATTTCTCTTGTTCGAGAGGGTCACCTTGACTCGTCGAGGAATCAGTTAGCCGAATGAATGCTTGGTTTCGCTCATGTTTCGATCATTGGGCCTCGACTTCTCTTGACTTCGTAGCAGTTAGCACCTTTCTAGGACCTTACTATGTTCGCTTGGGCGGGTTCGGCGACTATCATGTTAAGTGGCCCTACCTTTTTTGCTTGGCTCGAACATTTTCCTTTCGCCTCTTGGATCTTGGAGGTAAAGTTTTTGGCGTTCCCAACTTCAATTCCTCTCATCGTTCATGTTCGTTTGTTGGTACTCACTTATGGGTTTTGGGACCCACGAGGTGTATCTCGTCTTCCTCTTCTTCCCTGGGATTCAGTCCCTCGTCGCCCTCTCCTTAAGGGTTTTTGGGAGTTGTTAAGTCTATTTTGGGTCTATTAGTTGTCAAAAGGGTTGCATGGGAGTTGTTGTTTTTCTCCATGGGTCTATCAAGTTGTCAAAGGGGTAATGGGTGGCCAAACTATATTCGGTGTTTCTTTCCCTTGGGTATGTGATTCGTGTTTACGTGCCCCGATCCGAGACGTGATATCCCAAGAGAGGGAGGCTGGGAGGCGGGAGGTTATCCCGTAGATGGGTGGGATAACGAGGTGAGCGGTGAGCGGTGTTCCCTGAGGTCACCGTGAATATTTTCGTGTGTTTGTGCTAGATAATTGCTAAGTATGAACAGTGTCGTACCTCAAGAAGATGGCCATGTTCTCTATTTGTACTCCTCCCCAGGCTTGGCTTGCCAAAGTCTGGACAATTGGTTCTCAGGATGTGGCGAGTATTCAAGCGTAAGTGGAGCGGCGGGTGCGGTGCACGTTGTGTCTTTGTCGAGTATCAGAAAGTCAAACGTACGATGTCGTTGATGTCTATCCACTAAACCAGCCATCGGCGTGTTTTGTACTATTATGATGGGTCGATCTCGCTCAGTGGTCATGGGGTCATCATTATTCGCTGGATTCACATCCTCGTTTATTATGATGATCGGTCTTAATCGAGGTCGGGTCAGTCCTGGTCGGCCTACCAATGCTCGGCTTGTTCGGAATGGTTTTACTCGGACTAACCTTGGTCGGCCTGGTCGTGCTCGGTTCACTCGGACTAAGGGTGATCCTCGGCTTGACCAGGTCGCTCTGGCTGCCACGTGTCATCCACGTGGGAAGCGGATCATTGAGTCCTTTCAGTGACTTAGCTTAATTTCAAAATTGCTCCAATGGCATCAAGTCTCCCTTTAAAGTCATTGAAGCAAGTTGAAGAACACACTGAATCATTCAATTATTTCTCAAGCATTTACTTTCAAACTTGATGTGCCTCAACCTATATCATTTACTAGATAACTTTTATTACTTATCTAGTATATACTTTCAATCACGGTGTAGTAAATTCCTCCCAACTACTTAATTAGCTTTTGAGGAATCTATGATTTTACCCATGAATATGATTGATTCTCAATCATATTCCACCATACACTAGTTTTTGTTGTACACTGATCCATTAATAATGACTTTATATTATTAATAAAATTAGTGCATTTCAAAAATTTAAAGTCTGATGAAATTGGTTGTAGACGTAACAGTTTTTACTGTGAACTATTTTATATTTTGTGTCCTTTTATCAGCTTTGTGTGTTTGATTGATTGCTCTAATACTTAAGAAGTTTCAATCGACTTAAGTGACACTCAATCCTTACATAAGTCACTTACTTGGCTGTTTATATAAATTGTTCTTCAACTCTTGCCTTTGATATAAATGAACAAAATTGTTTTTCCAAACTAACAGAGATTTCTCCAGCTAACTATACATTAGTCAGCCAACAAAGTTTTATAATTCTCAGCAGCTGACTAAGTTTTATAATTCTCAACAGCTGATTGACTACAGCTGACACTTCTACTTTTTCGCTGCCAATTTGAAAAAGTTCACAACAACCCCTTAAGTTTTTAAAATGTCATTCACCCCCTCTAGCCTTGTTAGTTGCCAATTGGACCTACAAATATGTCCTTTAATTTTCCAGGACAGCATCATCAAGAAGGAGAATCATTTTCAATCCATTCCATCATTGAACTAGTTGATTCCATCCATTTTAGAAGGATCGTCCGAAGAATAGATTCATTGCCAGCCTTTTTTTGCTTTCTTGTCTTCCTCCCCTTTTTTTTTAAATTTCATTTTGATTATCTATAGTGGTTTCTTGAATGAGTAAATTTGCCAATGTCAAATTAGCATTATGTTGCTATGTAATTAACTGTTCGATGAATTGTCAAAAAAAGAAGAAGAGGAAATTGTTGGTTCTTAGACAACTTTTCAGTCGTGTTACATCAATTTTGGATCGCAATGCATCAAATTTCAATCGTGATACACATAATCATTCATCAAAATCATGCATCGCGATGCAAAAATTGATGCATCACGATATACTGTGTAAGTAATCTTTAGCACGCCTCTGGAACATTAAGGGTTTTGACGTGTGTCAAATCGTCAAAAATAATTCTCCTACTTCCCTAATAACGAGTATGAGGTAAGTCGGAATCATATCTACAAGGAACGTTGTACTTATTTTTTTAGAATTTTACTTAAGCAATAAGAACTTGGTTTGAGGTTTTTAACTAAACTAAGAGCTAACTAACAAATTAATTAAAGCTGAAGATTAAAGACTTAATGAAACTAAACAGATTTATACTAGATAAAAATCAGTAAATAAAAGTTCAGTCGATGAACTAATACTCATCTAGCATTTTACTACCGATCATTGATGCAAAAATGTCTTACTTAGTTATAAATAAACCGGTTATATGTGTCGACAAATGCCTAACACCAAATCTTTCCTTACCATGTTGATAATTAAGAGAAGCTCATTAACTATCGTCTAATCGAAATACAACCCCCGAGACGCTCGTAAGATTTAGTAATTTTGATTGCATTACGAAGAGAGAGACCTGATTCTAAACAGTGCATATTGAAGCAATATCATATAACTTAGAATCCGAGGACAATTACGAATCAACAGTTCTAACTAGCAATAAACTATTATGTTAATTAAAATTTTGGCCACGAACATCAATTAAACACAATAATCATACAACGTGCTAAATGGAGAATACACAAATATTTATAACTAAACAAGATTTAATCTCATTAGATCTCATAGCAGTAAAAATGTTGAGACTTAATTGTTCATTGACTAGAGAAAGAAATTAGCTAGCAAACATACTCAAAATAACTTACAAATATTAAAACAAATTATCCAGCAAGTGTTGATCTCCTTAACCAAAAGGTGCTTCCCAAACTCTTTCTTTTCTCTCTAAAATGTGTGTGATTCTCTACTCCCCTAACTGTGACTGCTTTCTTCAGCAATTCCCAGCCCTTTTTGATCTATTTTCCCCACTTAATCCACTACTTGGTAGTTTTTAGCATGAAAAAACTGCTCTCAACTTCTAATAACCAACTCTACGAATTTCCTTTACAAGGAAAAGAGGAAAATAATAACTAAAGAGAATATTTTTCTTTTGGGACATAAATAATTCCCTAATTTCCCAACATAACTGTTGTCTAAAATTCTTGAGTCTTGGAAGTCAGACTTGCATCCACACATTAGCTAGCACGTGTGCATTCGATGTTTGTCTTTAGCTAGAACATTGCTTAGTTCAGCTAGCACATGCCCATGCGATGACCACTAAAGTCATTTTGTCTTCAACACATCTCTTTTGCTTCATTTTTCTTTAGCAAGTTTTCCTCACACCTACAATCATCAAACAAGCACAAAACAACCACAAGTGTAATATTTACTTATAATTTAAGCACAAAACCCAACTAAAAATATCACACTTATGTTATGTGCACTCATCAAAGGGCATCATAGTTTTTTCGCCCCCAAAAGGATCTTTTTATGGTTAAAAAGGCACTAGATCTTTGTGCTCGTGTCTATGACATGGTGTCAGTATAGGATCTGAAGTCAAGTTCTCAACAATCCGAAGGCACGTAAATTATCTTTAATGAAATCAATGATTAATTCAAATTGGCAAAATGCATATTTGGGCCACTGTACTTTTCAAAAAATTACAATTAGGCCACTGAGACGTCAAAATTTTCGGGATGACCACTGTACCAGACTTATCTTGCACGTTAACCCCTTTTTTGGATGGACATTAACTTAGGTTAAATACATATTTTTCCCTCGTCTTCATCTTTTTCGAAAAAAAAAATCCAAATTCAAAAATCTCAGATTCAAGAAAATTTACAAATTTAGAAAACCAATAGTTACAAAAAAAAATCCCAGATTTAAAAAAAAATATCGACATCATTTGCAAATCACTTGAGTTGAGGGAGAGCTAGACAATATTCCTATCAGATTATCCACAACCTAACAACATTCTCGACATCATCCTCTCTCCCTACTTTCTCCATAGGCCAAATCAACCCCACAATCACAGTGCAAACAAACTAACATATAGAGATGACTTACAAGTCTTTGGCAAAAACAAGGCATCATGACTTTCAAAAAGTGCTTGATCATTGCAAGGTTGGAATTTGTCAGAGAAGATGACATTCTTGAATCTTGACCTACAAAATATAAGAATAACTGGGAGAAATGAAATTGTTTGAATATCAAAACCCTTAATCCGGCTTCATCTCCATCTCCATCACATCAACTCTTCAAGCTCTATCTCTCATAGACATCTTCGGTCATCACCATCATCTCCGCTCCAGCTTCGTCCTCTCTCTCTCTCTCCCCCTTCCGCCTCTACTTACTCCGACCAAATACATAGCAGCTCCAGGATGACACCAAGTAACCCAGATCTGGGTTTTGAAACTCAGATCCATTCTGCCGCCCCAACTCCATCCCCCTCTTCCTTCTTCGCTTCCAACCAGATCTAGTAAAACAACCCAATCGTTGGTCTCCTTCAATCTCCTTCGGCTTCATCTCCGTCTCCATCACAGCAACTCTTCAAGCTTATCTCCGGTCATCACCATCGTCTCCGCTCCAGTCAACCCTTGGGGTAATTTGTGAAGGGTTTCATTTTTGTCATATTTGTGTTTGATTTTTGTTTCAGATCTAGGTTTAATTTTTTGATCTGGGTTTGCCATGGATTTTCTTTTCAGATCTGGTTTTGATATGTGTCTCTGCCTTTGACTTTCAATTGTTCGATATTGTGGGAAATTTTTCTGGGTTCGATTTTGGGTTCAATTTTCTTCTATAGATTTTTCAATTTTTCTGGGTTCGATTCAAAGAAACCTCTCTCTCAAAACCATCATCTTCATCACTAATTTCTCCTTCCATCGAAACCCTAGCACCCATCCCATCCAATTGTGTAAGTGCTGAGATTGAATCTAAGATTTTTTGATCAATTGAGAGACCTTATTAAAGGCTTTGTTTAACAAATCTACATCTTGCAAGCAATTAGTTAATTGATCAATTGTCCTTTCCTTAGTCGTCCCAAATACAATTTAAACCATTTAGTAACAACTTGGATTGAATATGAGAATTTTTTCTTAGTTGATCAGATGAAGACGACAAGGGCAAAATAGGTATTTAACCTTAGTTAACGGTCAAACTTAACGTCTATCCAAAAATTGGGTTAAACTGCACGATAACTCGGGTATCGTGGCCACTCCGAAAATTTTGACGTCTCAGTGGCCTAATTGTAATTTTTTGAAAAGTACAGTGGTCCAAAAGTGTGTTTTACCTCATATACTATCAAGGCTCTTATTCTATGTTAACTTATTTATAAATAAACAAAGAATATTCATATAAGTGAAGAACAAATGTTAAATTTTAAAATATATTGAGTTAGAGAGAAAGAGAAATTGAGTTAGGCGGAAGACAGTTGCCAATCGCCCTTCGCACATGTGAGGGTATAAGTCTATTACAGCCATAAGATTGAAGTAAAATAAATAAATCACATTTGGTACTTATCCCAAGTCAATCGCACACGTATTTTCCCATTTGTTTTATAATTCACATTCACATACTATGAAGGCTCCTAATCTATGTTAACTTATAAATAAGCAAATAATATTCATATAAGTGAGGAACAAATGTTTAATTTCAAAATAAATTGAGTTAGAGAGAGAGAGAGAGAGAGAGAGTTAGGCGGAAGACAATTGCCAACTGCCCTTCGCACATGTGAGGGTATAAGTCTATTATAGCCGTAAAATTCAAGTAAAAAAATAAATCATAGCCGGTACTTAACACAAGTCAATTGCACACGTATTTTTCTATCTGTATTATAATATAGATATGACATTGTAGCTAGAGCCGTCAAAATGGGTCAAACCTGTTGGGTTGGTCTGCCCCACCATATTAAAAAGGCGGGTTGAGTTTTAAAAATACGACCACGCCAAAAGGCGGGCTTTTTGGGTTAGATCCACGCGGGTGGGTCAAACCTGTTGAGTTGGTTTGTCCCACCATATTAAAAAGGCGGGTTGAGTTTTAAAAATACGACCCCGCCAAAAGGCAGGCTTTTTGGGTTAGACCCGTGCGGGTGGTGGGTTAGTACCCTCTCTCTCCTTTTTTCTTCCAGACATCAGTTCACCCACTCAAACCTTTCCTATATTCAACCATTTTCATTCCCTCTCTCTACCTCTCTCACACACATGCACTCCTTCTTTGCCTGCAAAACCCAAATGCCTATACAGGCTATACTCCCTGGTCTTACCCAAACCCACTACCATTCCAAGTTAATGGCTCTCATTTCCACAATCCTCTCCCTTTGCTTACTTTTTTCCTCCGTCACAGCCACCACCGACAACCATAAGACTTACATAGTTCGCGTCCAGCACGACTCCAATCCAAGCCCTCCGTATTCCCCACCCACAAGCACTAGAATGATTGAATATTTGATTGAACACGACGCCAAGCCCTCTCTCTCACCATGAGTTGTGTTTGTTGAATTTCGAATCTGGGTTTTATTTTTTGTACTTGTTGTTAGTAAATTTGGATCGAAATCGATTTTGGAATTTGGAAGGTTACCTGGATTGAAATTGTTTCCCCCCAGTTATTCAACGATTTTTTAATTGATTTTCATTTGTATAGCAAAAAACTAAAAATATTGAATATTTGATTGAGCAACTATTTTTTGGTAGGTTGGTCCTCCCCACCCCGCAACTCAAGGTGGGTTGGGTTGGGTTAAAGTACTGTTGGTTCGCTATTTTTTCAGGTTGGTCCGCCCCACCCCGTCGGTCCATTTTGACAGCTCTAACTATAGCAATTATTATCAATGGGGACGGTCCTGAATTTCCACCATAATTATTCCTACTATTTTAATGATGGTTCTCATATGTAAATGGGCTTTAAGAGAAACTATATAATATACCAATATAATCATTTAGTTTATCTTACTACTTGTTCCCGGTAAAACAAGAATTAATCATTTAAGAACATGGGGAGTACTATTTTTTTTTTAAATAGAGTTTTTAAAGGGTTAATTGCATAAAAAACTCTAATCTATTTTAGTTTTTTTTTTGTTTGAACCATGTATTGTTTTTTATACATGTTAAACCACAACCCAACATTTTTTTTTCCAATTAAAACCTTCCATAAAAAGCTGATTAATTTTTGTAATGGAAAGGTGATTTGACATCCTAGTTACATCAACTGCCCAATAAACAACATCATCCTCAGTCTCCGACCTCGAACCCAGATAAACTAAATTATTATCGGTCAATTCGACTTTTAAATTCTCCAAGCAATTAGGGGTGTAATTGGTTTGGTTTGATTTGGTTTATGCCAAAACCACAAACCGAACCGCCTCCTATTGGTTCCGAAAATCTCAAACCAAACCGAACTGAGTAAGACTTGGAACCGAACCGAACCATTCGGTTTGGTTTGGTTTGGTTTGGTTTGGTTCGGTTTTGTGATTTATATTAAATTATTTTTAATGAAATTAACCAATATTAAAAATAACAATAAAAATAAGATTTTAATTTGGAATTAAAATCAAAATTAGGAAATAACTTACTAACAACAAATTAACATAAATAAAACAATACAAATTCTAAAATAAACACAAACAATGGAAGAAATAATAGTTCTCCAACAATCAAGATTTTGTTTGGTTTAGTATCCGTTTATATATATATATATATATCAAAAGTTCAAAATAGTTAATAAATATAATATAATATATATTATATAATAAATAAATATAAATATATAAGATGGTTTGGTTCGATACCAAAAAACGTGAACCAAACCGAACCGTATTCGACCAAAATCGAACAAAACCAACTGATTTAGTTTGGTTGAGTTCCGTGATTCGATGGTTTCGATTTACACACCCAAGAAGCAATCATCCAAACCCAACCAAACCAAATGCCAATTTGGTACTAAACCCCCCACTTGACCCAGTCAACGGTCTGCCCTTCCTGAAAGGAAATACTTTAAAATTGGGGGAAGACAGTTCGTGGGTGGGTGTGTCCTAAAAGCAGAGAGTTTAGGGTTTGGAAGGCGGAGGTGGATGAAACCGGGTCGGTTGATTTGGGGGTTTTGGATCTTATTGGGTTGCCTACAAAGAGATGAGAGTTCTGCTTTGTAGACATTGTGTAGTGGAAGAGGTGAGAGAAGGAATGAGTTCTCGTGAAGATTAGGGACTGGAAGGAGAGAGATTTGGAGACTGAAAGTATGGGGGAGGAAGAGAGGAAAATGAGCATAGCTTTGTATTGTACGCCATTGGTTGGCTCAAAGCGTTGAACATGGGTGGGAGGTAGGTGATGACTAATGGAAAGGGGGCCATGGTTCATTGACAAGTGGATTCATTTTATAAGTGGCTAGGATTTACAAATCATTTGACCCAAAAAAAAAACTCATCAATTTAATGCAACCATTGATAAAAAAATGTTTTTTATTTTTCTTTTTTAATAACTCTTCATAATGGTTGTTTGTTTTTTATTTAAATTTTATATTGTTGTTAGATTTTATTTTAGTGATGGAACGCAACACATAAGATCAAATCTACAATTGAATTGGAGTGGTCTCTTTTAATTGAATGTAAACGAAAGAAGAAAATTGTCATATATATGATTGAGAATGCTAATTACGTACAGTCAAATACAGTGACAGAGTCAGACGCAAACATTTTCTCAACTGAAGGCACAAATTTAGTAAAGTTTAGAAATTATAATTGTTTCCTACGAATTTTTATAATGCTTTGAAAACGTTTAATTACATTATCATTTGTAACGCTCTTAAACAAATCTTTTTCAATAAAACATACAAGACAATCATTTAAAAATTAATCACAAATTCGGTTGTTTAAAAAAAAATCTGCAGGATCTAATGGAAAACTATTCAAATCAACTAATTCTTTCATAGTTTTTTTTTTTTTTTAACACATGTGGGGGCATGGTGTGAGATTTGATAGATAATTATTTTTATTAAAAAAACAAACGGGGGCAACTGCCCCCAAACCTTATATGGTGTGTCCGCCTCTGGCCACATATCAAATTCATAGTTGTATTTATGATGCTCTAATCTGATTAGTGGACCGTTTTTACAACGCATAATTTTTTAAAACATTACATTTTTTAAATAAGATTGTTGGATGAATTAGTATATAGGGTTAATTGCATAAAAAACCCAGACCTATTTTATCTTTTTCGTTTTGAATCACGTGTTTTGTTTTTGCATGTAAAACCTCAACCCAGTTTTTTTCCCAATTAAAACCTTCTATTAAAAACTGGTTAGTTTTTGTAACGGGAAGGTGACTAGATATCCAAGTGGCAGCCAATGTGGACTGGGCAGGACAGTTTATGTGCACGTCATTCTTCCCGCCAATTTTTTTTTTTTTTGTTATAAACCTTGTCATATTTTTAAATTTAAAAATCACCCAATCTTTGACCAGATTTTCACAAATTTGAATGGGATACAAACCTCATATAATTGTTAAAATTTCAAAATGAATCATACAGTTTGCAGACCATGGATATATATATATATATATATATATATATATATATATATATATATATATATATATATATATATATATACTAATTCATCCAACAATTCACAATTTTCATTCGAATTAGGGCTTTTCTTACTGTATGCGATATATATATCATGATCATGTTTCCTATATATATATATATCTCGATTTAATGATTTGGTTTTTGAATTTTATTTTCATGTAATGATTAAAAAAATTAAGAGGGGGAAAAGTAAAAGAGTTGTGCTAAATGACTCAAATTGATTAAGATAAAAACATTTAAAGCTCCCTGTATCATTTGACAAATGCATATTTTGGCGTAAAGTGATTACTAGTAACTTTTCATTTTCTCCTCATTTTTTTTTGCATTAATAGAAAAGGGTAGTTTATGTCAAATACTTATTTATTATTTTAATTTTTACAATACTGTTCAATTGAGGCAGATCAAATTGATCAGTTAAGATTCATTGTCTAAAATAATCTTGGCCTCGTCGATGACTCGCTAACATTAATGAGAATAAAAGGGAAAAATACTTAAAAAGGAAGGCCACATAAATAGCTTCAGTTCTTTATAATGGAATCTCACTATGTGTAATGGATACAGATTGATGATCCATCCCAGATTTGTTCCTCGTTGAACTTGCTTTTCCTTGAACTTTCCACGGAGTTGCATCTTCCGTGGATTGCATCATCCACCCTGATCGTTTAGATGAAGAGGTTGTTTGTTATTCATTTGGGAATAACTTACTGCTAATTGCCCATGGATCACGTTCATAATCTTCAACATCGATCTTTCAAGATTTATTAGAGTTAAGTACACAGTTGCTTATAAACTTTGCCCATATAGTAGTAAATGTTAATTACTCCCCCCCCCTCCATCTTGAAAATGAGTCAATTATTCATTTTTCTGGATTTTTAGATAAAAGTGTTCACTTTGAAAAGTAGATTATTAGTATCAATTTGACATTGTTGTGTGCATCTTTGTTTCTATTAGTCTTGCCAACTACTTTTCTTGTGGATCGTATATGTTCTGGTAGGTGGGGGTGCGATGCACTTTATTTACGCTGCATTTATGTATGTGATTATGTTTCCTAAGAGTTGTAACTGCTTTAATGTGATTACTTATGTACCCACGAGTGCCATTAAACTGAAATATAAAAGACTTAGGAGTAATTCTTTTGTAGTAATCTGTAATGAAACAATTGGAATAATAATCTTATTTATAAGTTTCTCTTCTCCAGTTGCTTATTATTGTGATTTATTTCTAGAGTTTCTTTTGCCTATGTACACATTTATGTGAAATTAATGTGAACGGGTCCTTTTAAGATTGAAGCTATTTTAGCAAGTTTAAAGAGATTGCTGGTCCTTTTATTATAAATGTTGACATAAGTTTCACAAGTTCCATGCATGAAAACATTTATAAGTATTAACTAGACATCAGACTTCTCTGTGACTCTTTCTTCCTTCTCTGTCATAGTAAGATGATCTAATTTCCTTTTAGGTTGGTAGTTCTGCCATAGGACGATGGTATCAAGTTTCCTTGTGTTGTTATTGGGATTAGGAATGCAATTCACGGGAAATTTGTTGTGGGTGATGATGGTCCCACATGGAAGAAAGTGTTTGAGGAGATGAAAGATTATTAGTTTAGGGAATGGAATGTAAAATCTTTATATTCAATCCAATTAATTAGCTTTTTCGTTTATACTGAAATATAACATTAGTTTTTTGACTTGCCATTTGCAAAGACATTACAAGTGTGTAACAAACATTCCAAAAAGACAAATAAGAAAAATATGGAATACAATGACAAGCTGCCAATACAAGCTCATGTGCCATAGGGGACACCAATAGTTCAAGAGAAGTGGGCACCCATCTTGGTGCACAGAGCACGATTGGAATCGTCATTTGTTGTTTTATGCAAATGACAACATCACGAGAAAGAAGTGTGAATAAGCTATTAAAAACCGCAGCTCAGAATGTAATGGCTTGGGATCATCAAAACATTCAGGGGGTTCTAGGTGTTTTGCATCTCACGAGCTTGCCATGGTAAGAGTTTTTTTACTTGTTTATATCGTTTTTGTGAACATCCATTGCATTTGTGTACAATGTCGTTGCTTAATTTGTTTATTTTCTTTGTCATTATAGATAAAGGAGAATCTTGAAAAAGTGATAACACAAGATAATATTTTCCAGATAACCCATGAGAAAAGGCAAGGAACGGGTGAGTTTGTGGATGCTAAGTCAAAAAAAATTCTTTGCGAGTTTATTTCTGATACTTGATCTTTTTTACAAATTTACTTTGAGCATTTCATTTTTATAGATATATCCTTGATCTCAATGTTCATAATATTATTTAAAACTCAAGCTGAAAAGTTAGTTATAATATTACTTTTTAATATTTTAGGAGGATTATACGGCTCGAAAGAAATGTATAGATTTCGATGCCATAGCTTGGGTTGATGCATCTAGTGGTGTTGCAAAGAATCGTTTGTATGACTTTGGTTCGTTGATTCCTACATCAAAGATCTTGAGTAGCAGTGGCAACGCAAGTTATTCCTCACATGGAAGTGTGAATGAAGATTTCACAAAAACACAACAATTTCAAGATAAGCTTTGTGAAAGAGTAGAACAAGTGAGGGAAGATACTCAAAAACAAATATAAGCTGACAATGATGCGGAAATGGAGCAAATTAAAGTTGATTTCAACCTGATGCAAGAGGAAATTCAGTCACTTAGACAATGCATTTTGTTTGACACTTAGAGACTCTCAATATTCTCCGCACTTTCATGTAATCTGACACTTTGACAATGACTTTTGAATGAAATGTTTGAACTTGAGTTGTTTTAATTGTTTGATTTCAGATTTAATTTTCTTAAAAATGTGAAATGTGAAATATTCAATCAGGTACGATACATACATACATATATACATATATATATATATATATATATATATATATATATATATATATATATATATATATATATATATATATATATATATAGAAAAAATATTTTAGCATATAAATTTTGCAACGATATCTTCTGTTGCAATAATAATTATTTTTTAAAATTTCAATTAGGAACTAGTAACAAAAATACATAAACATTGTAATGGAAAAATATGTTTAAAAAATGTAACGAAAAATTATGTTGCAAAAATGCAACAAAAAAATTATGTTGTAAGAATGCAACGAAATAAGCCTGTTGCAAGAATACAACGAAAAAAGTATGTTGCAAGAATGCAACAAAAAAAATTTGTTGCTATTTGCAACGAATGATCAACTATCCTTGGGAAGCACCTTTGCAACCGTACAATTTGAAATAGCAACGCTCAGTTTTCGTTGCAATATTATGCAACGGAATACATAGGGTTGCACAAAATTTGAAACAAGTGTTTTCCAAACCGAAATTGCAACAAACTTTTTTTGTTTCAATCGTCTAATTGTAATGTATTTTCATTTTTTGCAACAGAATTTTCCGTTTCAATTGATCAGTTTTCTTGTAGAGTGACCCACATCTTAACGTTTTTGCACTTGTCCAAGGATTGTCATCATTTCACATTACAATTAAATTTTGAAAATCTTCATGCTCAGATTTATTTCAGAGTTGTGCACACATAGATGTGTAGAAATATCAAAGATTATAATCCCTTCGTTTCGGACAAAAAATTCTTATTTGAAAGCCGAACTTTTTAAGAAAATGATACTTTTAGTAGCTTATTAGTTATAAAATGACACTTTTATGCCTTAAGTTTTTAAACTGGATTCTTTAAGTGAAATATCCTAAAATAGAACAGTAAGCTCTTTGCCCGGAAATGAGGAAGTATAAATTATATATATAATATATATAATTTTAGAAAGTGGTATTTTAACGTGCGTGAAACCTTTCAAATAGTACAATAGATCTCTTTGTTTGGAACGGAGGGAGTAATTATTTTGAACACACGAATTAAGAAAAAAAATAATTTAATCTATTATAAATATTAATATAATATGTAATTTTCTTTAAAACCAAGTGCATGTGATTTTATCATTAAATTAACAAAGAAAGATTAAAGATCAAATGGTAAAAATAGTCGGGGTTCATTTTGAAATTTTAACAATTGTACGAGGTTTGTATTGCATTCAAATTTGATAAAATCTAGTCAAAGATTGAGTTATTTTTTAAATTAAAAAATATAACAAGGTTTATAACAAAATTGTTTTTGACGGGAAGAATGACATGGACATGAGCTCTCCCGCCCAATCACGTAGGCTGCTGCCACTGGCATGTTCAGTCACCTTCCCGTTACAAAAACTAATAAGTTTTTGATGGAAGGTTTTAATTGGAAAAAAAGTTGGTTGAGGTTTTTACATGCTAAAAAAAAACTAACACATGGTTCAAAACGAAAAAAATTAAAAGGGATGTCATGTCACATTCCCGTTACAAAAACTAACAAGTTTTTGACGGAAAGTTTTAATTGGAAAAAAGTTGGGTTGAGGTTTTTACAGGCCAAAAAAGAAAACAACAAATAGTTCAAAACGAAAAAAAAAACTAAAATAGATTAGGGTTTTTTATGCAATTAACTCTTTTTTAAAGACAAATAAAGAGAAAAAAGAGATAATGTTTATTTGAGATGGATGGAGCTAGTACATCAAATGATATAGGGGTGTACGTGATTCCGTTTGGTTTGGCTTAAGCCAAAACCACGAACCGAACCACTCTTTATTGGTTTCAAAATTTTAAACCTGAACCGAATAAGGGTTGGAACCGAACCAAACCACACTTGGATTGGTTGGGTTTGTTTTGGTTCTGTGGTTTATATAAATTATATTTAATCAAGTTAACCAACATAAACATAAACAATAACAATAAAAATAATATTTTAACTTATAATTAACATCAAACATTAGAAAATAACTTATTTAAAGTAAATCAACATAAATAAAACAATGCAAATTACAAAATAAACACAAACAATGAAAAAAAAAATGTCTTCCAAATTTGGGCATACTTCAATTGTGCATTGTGATGCCCATTTTTTGCATTGCAAAATTGATGAAACAATTAAATTGTTACGGCAATGAGGAGTACTGGACTGGAAGTCTGCTTGTGA
Organism: Codonopsis lanceolata; assembly: GCA_013146195.2. Classification (NCBI taxonomy): domain Eukaryota; kingdom Viridiplantae; phylum Streptophyta; class Magnoliopsida; order Asterales; family Campanulaceae; genus Codonopsis; species Codonopsis lanceolata. The sequence continues at coordinate 74,196,611 of CM028383.1, forward strand.
AAGTTTGTTGGTAGACTTAGCCTTAGGAAGTCTGCTTGTAAAAGTTTGCTGGTAGACGTACTGTTGATGGATGCCAAGATTGTTGGTAGCGTAAGCCTTATGAAGACTACTGGTGCGAAGGGCTGCTGGCACAGAACGTAGTCTGCTGTCCGAGGCATGTGTCGTACATTGTTTCTTTAAAACAGATTCGTCCCCTCCCATATGTGCTTGGAAGCTTCTTCGGAGGTCTGTCTTCCAGGATACAACGGAGACACTGGTGAAACCTTTAACACTAAGGTTTCCGGTGAACTAATATTGTGTCTTACTCTATCACCAATATGAAATAGGAGGACGAAGGACTTCGTTCAACGAAAAATGAGATTGCAGAAGAGAAATGAAAATTGTTCTTAATCGAGTTTTTCAATCGTGTATGTTATCTCCATTATATATGTTGAAGTAGAAAACGAATTGATTACGATAATTAATTAGACGTTTTGATTCACTCATAATGAAACTAATTAAAGTGTCATGAATGCATAATAAATTTGCCAATTGAATGGTGGAGTTACAAAAACAAAATAATAATTAACAAAATATGGATTGGTCTGTACAAATTTGGTCCTACATTCATGCCCAATATTGTTTTTGAAAGATTGTGTTTTGTTTTCTAAGTTGTGTAGGACTCCTTGAAGGCTATATAAAGAGGAAAGCAGCTCACTTGAAGGTTACACATTCTACACATTCATACAAAACAAATTGAAGAGTGTTATACGCATCAGAAGTCTTGTAATTATGCTTCTACACTGCCTGAATGTGCTGCTCAATGTGGTTAACGACCACCTCATTCATCAACAGCTCAATCTTCAGACTTCGAGATTCTGTTTTCACACATGTCTTTCGTTAAAGCTTATAGTCTTCGATCATACTTTGTTGGGTGAATAGATTTAAATAAATTCCACCGTAGAGAGTTTTTGGTTTGATTTCCATCAGTTAGTTTCATATTCTTTTATAACTAGATGTTAATAGTTTTACTAATGGAAGTGTAATACCCCATCTCACATCAGGTAGGTGTGAGAATTATGTTTGATTTATAAGGTGACCACATACTACCTCTAAGCACCAACATCATTCATGGACTTTTGGATCGATTTGTGGTGGGCCTGAGCACCCAAGGTGTTGCGTGCTCAGTGGGCTAGTGTGTAGGCTACACGTAGCGGACCGGACTCTCGGGCTCGGGGCGTAACTAATGGTATCAGAGCGGATTCCGACTGGATATGTGGGAACAAAGTACTGTGCGGGCCAAAGTGCTACACACCAGAAGGGAGGAGCCACCTCTTAATTCCTGCATCGTCCAGGATATGATTCGACCTTGACGGTAAAGTGGCCACACACTACTTTCGGGGTATAATTTGGCCTTGACGATAAAGTGGCCACACATTATCTTTAGGTACCAAGATCATCCATGAACTTTTGGGTAACAGGAAGTATTCGTCATATTCATACGTCAACAAGTATTTTACTTATTGATAAAAGGTTACCTTCTACGTTAATCATGTCCTGCTGAGAGAGAGAGAATTGGGGAGAGTCAAAATACTAACTAAACTAGCATATGTTTCCATCAGACATCCTAAGCTACTATAGCCTTCATCAAGAATTACCTTAACATGGGTTAGTCGTGACAATATATATAAACCACTAGCATATACTCCCCATAATAGCAACCATAATCAATTAGGATAACAGAAAATCTTCAAGACCTGTACTCTCTTGAGACCAAAATCCTCCCATAAAATCATAACAACCCCCGCCAGAAAAATCCATCGCAGGAAACCCATCATTATTTATCATCTCATCACCACCGCCGGACCATAACATGGAAGAAGATGTTTCGGAAATGCTCAAACCTTTGTTAGTAACTAACGAAGTCCTTATCGTGGGGGGACTTTGAGTTAGAGATGCCGGAAACAAAGGTTCATATGCTTCGTTTCTCGGTGTCAAATTTAAAGCCGGGGATTGAATTGGAGCATGGCCATGATCAAGTGGGGTGATTATAAGGTTGTTTTTCCCTGCAGCCATAAACTTCTTCTTCAATTTGGTGTTCCAATGATTCTTCACATCATTGTCTGTTCTTCCTGCTAACTTTGAAGCTATGACTGACCACCTATAATTAGTATAAAATTAATCACAGATGAATGGAATATTAATTTATTTAAACTTGATAATTTCTTCTAGTATATGTGTGTGATTATGAACTTGCCTGCTACCCAAATTTTGGTAAAGAGAGATAATAAGGGTGTCTTCTTCATCAGTGAAAGGTCCATGTTTGATATCTGGCCTTAGATAATTCAGCCATCTCAGTCTACAACTCTTCCCACAACGTTTAAGCCCTGTTTAATTCGTAGAACAAAGGTTAAAATTAAATTTGTAACCAAAAATCAATTAATTAGTTATTAATTAAAACAAGAAGGCAACTACGTAGGTAATATTTTTTGTAAAATGATCTTCTTTACCCGACTCACCGTATGTTGATGGGTTGAACTATAAGAGAGTGGATTCCGTATCTATAAAACCGTCTTACAGGAATTACTCAAACAAGAAATGCATTATGATTTGAGTTTCACATCAACGGCCTCAATCAACCAAATGCCTCAATTGCGTGCTATATAGTATAGTGTTGTACCTTCCCACATGCTATAAGACATTATTGTACCTAGTTCTTAAGGTACAACACCACACAGCCTGTGAATGATGCATTCGGATTGAAGTGGTCCTTCTATCAATTTTTTTTTAATGATTTTTGATTTTGTGTTGCACAAACCTTATACTCCGTACTTCTTAAATAATTATCTTGATTTTCTTTTTTTTTTCTGGTTCAAAAAAATTATCCTATTTCTAAACCTTTTTTTTTTATAGAAAAACACTCACCACATGCACAAGGACTAAAAAAATGTACTCCCTCTATAAATTAAGAGTCTCAATTTGAAAGTTATTTTTTTTAAAGAAAATGATATTTTTAGTAGCTTATTAGTAATAAAATGACACTTTTATGTCTTAATTTTTAAAAGTGAACTCTTTAAATAAAACATATCAAAATAGAATAGTTAACTCTTTACCCGAAACGGATAAAGTACATATTATACTAATATTTATAATATAAATCATTAGTGTTTCTTAATTTGTGTTCCAAATCTAGGACAATAATTTAAAACGGGGGGAAAGTATTATTTTTGAATTAGTAAGTCTTATGTAAGACGGTCTTCTGAATTTTAAATCGTAAGATGAAAACTATCTCACAACTCAACTCACCAAACTCGATAATCAAATCAAAAGGATCCGTTTTACATAAAATACACTTAAAAGTGGGGGAAACATCACGAGAACAAGGGACACTTAAAACTCATCCATAGGACTAAAGCCTTTGTGAAAAAGTTAGTACATTTGTGTTGAATAAATTATATGAAGAGATGAATTAAATAAGAGAATTGTTAGCCGCACACAGTATTTTCTCTGTACACCTCATATACAAAGTAGTAAGATACAACCTAAGATACAACAATTCGCATTAAATAAAGAAGCAGATAAAAGGATCAACCTTGAACAATGTGAGTGGGCAATGTACGGACTGCAACTGCAATTGCGTACGGGGGGAAAAGGTGGTCCCATGAAAGAGAAGAAAAAGGGTACAACATTGAATAATAGGGAGTGGGGGAAAAAGAAGACCAAAAATAGACAGCAGTTTAACAGCTAGTTGGAAGACTTTCCATTGGAAATTTCCTTGTTTAATTCATTTCAAACTTTGAAATCCATGGAACATCAATGATAAAGATACAATTATATATTTGAATCAAGAAAACTCATGTTCTAACTTGATGTATCCAATCACAAGTTGAAGCAAAAACAAGAAGAAAATATACACAATACATACAACAATATCGAAAATGGAAAACACAAAGAAATCTCTCATGGGTTGAACCTAATTAAGAACATGTGTGTGTGTGTGTGTGTGAGAGAGAGAGAGAGAGAGAGAGAGAACCCAACCAGCTTTTTGGGGTAAAGAGATCCAATTGCCACCAGTGCCATGATTCTGAAGGTAGTGTTTGAGGGTTGCATCTTCTTCTGGAGACCAAGGTCCCTTTTTCACTTTACTCTTGTCACAGCATGGTGCTCTCCCCATCTCTCTCTCTCTCTCTCTCCAAAGAACTTTTTAGAGAGAGAAATAACAACCTAGACAGAGAAAGAGAAATTATATATGCACACTAGTATATGTAATGTATGTTAGAAATTTCGAGAGGTAGCCAATGGCCTTGTGCTTATTGGTTACTACTTGTAAAATAAATTTAATTATTTGACTTTTCGATGACCTATTATTGTTTTCAAACTTTTTTTTAAATTTTGTTTATTTCTTGTTGGTTAAGGTTTTGGGAGCAGTCAAATATTCTCATTGTGGATGTCATCTAATTTTACTTGGCTCCATCCATCTCTTAAATGGTCAAAACTCAAGATTATAACTTTATCAGAGTACCGAGCTCGTACTCAAAGAGGAAAAAACTATTGACAAGTCAAGTACAGCTTCCTAGCCTTGTGCTTGAAGCATGTAATGGTTATACTTTCATATCGTACCCAATTATGCTCGTTAAAGTTAAATATACAAGACTCGCGGCCAACCTCATGATATACAATTTTAATAATGAGCTTGTTTTTTGTTTAAATTTCATCCATCAGTATCAATATACTAGTACTATTGTCCGTGTCGATGGCACGACGTCAATTTGAGAATTTATTAATAAATAACGGTGCTAATATGAGTCTGATCAGTGTATGAACCGAGCATGATAAAAATAAATTAATAAATGCATATTTCCTTTTACATATGAGCCACAATACAAAATATCTTTTGATGCTACTGGGATGAATTTGGCTATGTCTAAAATGGATAACGTCTTCCTATTAAATTAGGTCTGGTAATTACAATCCAAAACCTGCTAACTCACCTAACGCAGTCTGAAAATTTCCCGACTTAACCCGAGCCGTTACGTTTTTTGGCAAAAAAAATTAACGGGTCGATTTGGGTCGGGTTAAAGTGCGTCGAACCCGTTATCCATTTCGACCCGTTATTTTTTGATGGAAAATTACGGGTCGAAATGGATCGACCCGTTCTGACCCATTATCCATTTCAATCCGTCCCGTTTCGACCCAACTCATATCTGATCCAACCCACCCAATTGCTAGCCCTATATTAAATGACTCGAGTAACGTTTGTTCTTGTTAAGCACAATAAGCTCAAATTTTATGACGTACTTTTTGTACAACATATGTTTGTTTGGTGAATATTAGGATATTTCTTTACGTTCGTTGTTGTCGTGTACCACTGCATATCATCAAACTAAAAATAGTGTACATATTGAAAATCTTTAAGACAAAATCTAGTAACTTATCAATGAATAATGACACTATAAAATAAATTCTGAAAACTAATATAATAGAATAGTCTATAGAAAAAGTGTATTAGCCGGGCTAGTGAAAAAAATTTATTGATAAGGAAGATAGAGATTGAGAGAGAAAACGATTGAGGAGATAAAAAATGTGGATAAAAACGGTTGAGGAAGAGAGAGAAAGAGATGGAGAGAAACATAATGAGGAGTGTATTTTGTGGAGATAAAAAAGTGATAAAAACGGTTGAGATCAGGTTAAATCCTGAATAGTAATTGTGTTTGATAAAAACCAATCCTGATCAGTAATTAGCTTTTCCCAACCGCCTGAGATCATATTAAATCCTCGTCAGTGATTGTGTTTGGTAAAAACAAATCATGGCCAGTAATTAGTTTTTTTTAACTGCCTGAGCTGTTTTATAATATATACTAGTACTCTTACCCGTGCCGATGGCACGGCACCAATTTAAAAATTTATCAATAAATGAAGCAAATATTGTGGAAATGAACTACTAAAAATATTATTTTCTTAAAAAAAAATTGACTTTCAAACGGGGCCTCTTTGCTGGAAGAGGGATTAATTAAAATTTGTATACTGAAATTGCGGCCCAGGACAAAAGCAGGCGGACAAAAATATATGTGGAAATGAACTACTAAAAATATTATTTTCTTAAAAAAATTGACTTTCAAACGGGTACTCTTTGTCCGGAACAGAGGGATTAATTAAAAGTTTGTATACAAAATTGTGGCCGGACAAAATGGGTCGGACAAAAATTAAATTGCTTAAGTTAATTACGATAACAGTTAAAAAAATTCAAATTACAAAACTTACGTTTTTTTTTACATTTTTTAAATTTGTATATGAAATTACGGGTCGGAAAAAAATTTAATTGATTAAGTTAATTACGATAATAATTAAAAAGAAAAAAAATACAAATACAAACTTTTGCAATCATAAAACTAATTAAAAGTTTGTATACGAAATTGCGGCCGGACAAAATGGGTCGGACAAAAATTAAATTGCTTAAGTTAATTACGATAACAGTTAAAAAAATTCAAATTACAAAACTTACGTTTTTTTACATTTTTTTAAATTTGTATATGAAATTACGGATCGGAAAAAAAATTTAATTGATTAAGTTAATTACGATAACAATTAAAAATAAAAAAAATACAAATACAAACTTTTGCAATCATAAAACTGTAAAACTATAAAAACATAAAATATTAACTGTAAAACCGTAAAATCTCAGTAAAAGAGTAAATGTAAAATAATAATGTAGTCTCGCACATGTAAGAGCTGAGGAAAATAAGGGCCGTTGGATCACCGTAAAATAGTAAATATTGAGCTGTATTGTATTATATATTATAGATATCTACAAAACTGTCTTATCTAAATTTTTGTCTTTTATTTTATTTATTTATTGTCAAATTCTCTCGTTACGTAATTTCTCTTATCAAAATTTTATTCAAAAGAGAATGAAGGACTTAACCTATTCATCTATCTTGGACTCTGTTAAGTAAGATCTCAAGGCAATGTGCAAGCGTCAGATTGAAATTCGACTATCCAATAAGTCGATTTAATAAGTCGTAAATTAAATAGAGGCTTATTTAAAATCAGTTATATGAGATAAAAACAGTTTAGATGAGATTTATATGTGAGATAAAAACAGTTTAGATATTAGATTAGGAATCTTCTTGACAGTCCTGATTCAGGAGGACACATGTGCCAGGCGGAATAAATTACAACCGTTTGATATAAGTATAAATATGCAATCTCAGCCGTTTGATATAAAGTAAAATAATCAATCTCAGACGTTTGATATAAAGTAAAATAATCAATCTTAGCCGTTCTTTATGAGACTGAGCTGTATTCTATAATATATATATATATATATATATATATATATATATATAATGGTAAGGATATATTTCTTCCTCTAATATCTCACTTTTAAATTATTGACTTTTGAGTTATCATTTCACTCTTTCTCTTTTTTATCTTCTCTGGTTGTATTTCTCTTTCCGTCTCTCGTCTCCTGCCTATCTTCTCTCTCATCACCACCATCTGTCTCTTTTAATTATGTTTAAACATTTTTTTCTCTCTTTAAATATAAAAAATATTAACCAAAACAAAAATAATAGTTCCGGAGTCAAGAAAACAAAAATATAAGAGGTTAGTTAAATGAAAATAATTTATGGAACAAGCCACTATAAAAATAAAGTTACAGAATCAACAAAACAAAAATAATTAGAGGTTATTAAAATAAAATAATTTACGTAACAAAAGTTTAAAACAAATTCTTAAAAATATATATGTAAAACAAAAATACGTTAGTAAAATAAAAATATTTGATGGAACAAAAATAATACTCCCTCCGTCCCTAAATTATCGTCCTCCTTTCCTTTTTCGTCCGTCCCAAAATAATTGTCCACTTTGAAACTTACCTTTTTAGAACATCACTTTTACCACTTTACCCTTACTTTTTCATCCTACTTTAATTATGGGCCACATACACATGGACTTTAAAGGAAACTACACATTAAACCAATATTAATAATCCAGTCAAATAGATTTTCTTAAACGGTGCGCCGGGTCAACCAGGACAATAAATTAGGGACGGAGGGAGTAGTTACAAAGTCAATAAAAACAAAAATAATTAAACTGAGGTTACTAAAAGGATTAATATAATGTTTGGTCCCTGGACATGTTGAAAATCAATGTTTTGGTTCTCGGACAAAAAAACAATAGAATTTGGTCCCTGGACATGTATTTTTGGACCAATTTGCCCCCTACCACTGTTATAATTTGGTCCCACGGGAGGGGCAAATTGGTACATGTCCGTGGACCAAATTCTATTGTTTTTTTGTCCGGGGACTAAAACATTGATTTTCGACATGTCCAGGGACCAAATTAATATTTAATTCTTACTAAAATAATAAAAATAATTTACGGAAATTTTTTTTAAAACAAATTCTTAAAAATAGCTATGTAAAACAAAAATACATTAGTTAAATAAAAGTATTTGATGGATCAAAAATAATAGTAACGGAGTCAATAAAACAAAAAATAATTTAAAGTGAGGTTAGCTAAATTATAAAAATAATTTACGGAACAAAAGTTTGAAACAAATTCTTAAAAATAGTTATGTAAAACAAAAATACGTTAGTAAAATAAAAATATTTTATGGAACAAAAATAATAGTTACAGAGTCAATAAAACAAAACAATTTAAATTGAGGTTAGCAAAATAATAATAATAAAAATGACAGAACAAATTTTTTCCGTAAAACTAATTCTTAAAAAAATAGTTACGAAGTCAATAAAACAAAAAAAAATGTAATGAAAGTTATTAAAATCAAAATAATTGACAAAACAAAAACAATAGTTAACGGTAAAAATAATTTCACTATTTTGATTTTAGCTTATTTTCTTTTCAGAAATTTCGCTATTCATAAGATACAAATATAATTTAATAAAAATAATCATTCAAAAGGAAGAACTTATTTAAGTTCATATTTTATTATAGGGCAGAAAAAAATCAAGTTTGTTCGAAAACATTCATTATACAAAGTTTTTGAATAGTATAAAGTGTTTGGTGTTATCAGGCCATGGATTAACACTTAAAGTTAGTGTTCCAGTAATGCTATCGAGAAACATTGACCATACTGTAGGGTTGTGCAATTGAACAAAAGTAATCATTATAAATCTTGGGGATCATATTGTTGAAACAAATTTTTTGAAAGGAAGCAATGTTGAAGAAAATATTTTTATCCCAAAATTGTCATTAACTCTATCCGATGTGAGAAGACAATTTATATTATTGATATCATATGCAATGACAATTAATAGGTGTCAAAGTCAATAATTGCACGTAGGTCTCTTTTTGAAAAAAAATCAGTATTTAGCCATTGATAATTATATGTCGTAGTTTCTAGAGTAACAAATTATTTTGGTTTGAAGATATTGATATGCGATGAAGATGAAAAACCAATTAATAAGACAACAGATGTTGTGTATAAGGAATTTTTTTATAATTTATAATGATTAGTGATCTATTTATATGTAATTGTTAATTAATCGATCATTCTTATTTTGTTTATGTACGATTTATTTTACATACGTTTAACGCACGGACAGTGTTATAAAATTTCCCGCCTAGCTTCGCCTAAGCGCTAGACCCCTCTCTACCGCTGTGACTTTCTTAGTCGCCGCCTAATCGACCAAATTGGCGTCTACGCCAAACTTCGCCGACCTTAATTTATTTTTGTTGCTTTGATTTTGTGGCATGTGGTGACCGAAGAAGGAAGGGGGGGGGGCGAACTGGAGAAGGAAGAGGGAGTGATAATGGTGATGGAGAGAGGGAGGTAATGAGGGGCGAATTGAAGTAATATTTTTTTTAAGCTCTAAACTTAGCTGGTTTATTGGTTTGGGGTTGTTGAGAATTGAGATTAATGGTAGGTTTGTATATTTTTGTTCATTTTACAAATATAGACAAGTGTTTGATAAAATGACAAACATAAAAAAAATTTTGTATTCAATATGTTTGATCTTTGATATAAATTATCAAAAAAAATGGTAATTATGTCTTAATTCTAGGCCCCGCCTATGCCGACACGCCCGACTCGTCCCTTAACACTAGTATCTTGCCTAACCGCCTAACAATTTTTAGAATCTTGCGCACGGGTTAAAAAAACTAGTTTTTAAATAAAATAAAGGCCAGGTTCCGGTATGAATAGGTGACTAGTGAGATCTAAAGTCACGCTCAATCTGAGTCGCTTGGTTGAATTTACACACCTACCTTCAATTATGCTTTATATTGAAAGCACATATCTCAATATTTTCATTAAAAATGCTAAGCCACTCGAAGGTCGACACAATCAAAAACTTGTTTGAGATTTTTTCCGGAACAAACCAAATTAAGTTTTAAAACAATTTTAAGTTTCCTATATATCAAACAAGTTAATTACAATACTCAAAAGCTTGATTTGACTCAGCTCGTTTTCACACAAACGGTAGTCAATAATCAATTATAATAGGGAATATCACCTTTTTGACTATCATATAAATTGGAAAAATCTAATTTGATCAATGATGTTTCATAACGATTAAATTAACTAGTTAATTTTTAATTTGATTGTAATGTTATCCTCGCCGTGAACTCTCCGTTCAATTTGATTTTTTTACATTAGTTAACTCCTTATGTAACGTCTACGTGGAATTGTCGAATTGAATGAAGGGTTCACGAAAATGACAACATTGAAAAAATTAAAAATAAATCGGTTAATTTGATTGTTATAAAACATTGTTGGTTAAAAATTGAATTTTTCTTATTTGTACTGTGGTAAAAAATGTAATAATAATATTAATGCTATGCACTCCATCTCAATTTATGGTGTGTTAAGCGCGTGTTGAGATATGAAAAGAAATTGGTGGGTCCAAGGAGAGAAGGTAAAAATCAAAAATCATAGTGTTAAACTTAAAACCATGATGAGAGAACCCACTAATTATTTTTATTTTTATTTATGTGGTTTTTTTTTTCTTATTTTTTGTTTTTTGTTTTTTGTTTTTTGTTTTTTTTAGATTTCGTACCTCTTTTATCTCCATATTTCTCTCTAATTTTTTTAATAATCTAGAATTAGAAAGATAAATTGCAGTCGGTTTATTTTATTAAATTTCCAACCTATTAACTACCTGTTTTTATTTTTAAATGCATAATTCTACTTTCGTTAAATTCTTCCTAAAATTGGGAAAATTATCTTTTTAACCATCGTACTATTGCCAACTACCCGATTTGACCAACCACATTTTATAATTCTCAATTTGACCACCGTACTAATTAAGTTGGTAGATTTTGGTCCATACCGTTAACAGACCATCCAATTTTTTAACGATCGTGTTGAGTTGGACTAACCGGGGTTATGTTTGACTTGCGTGGATTTTTTTTAAAAACATTAATACGGGATTTTCTAGTAAACGCACAAAATATAACAAATAAAAAATAGGACACTCAATACTGGAGAAATCGAAACAAATATGGGGTTGATGGGTTTTGCTGGAAGGAGGACGACATTGACGAAGGAAGGAGGCTCAGCCGACTCTGTTAAGGGAAAGAGATCGGAGAGAGAGGATGGCTGATTTGGGATGGTGAGAAGGCTGAGAGAGAGAAGGTGATAACAGATGAGAGGGGGGTTTTGGCCAGAGACAGAGCACGAAGGAGGTCGATAATGTTGGGTTGGAAATAGATGGAGAGACGGCGGCTATGGTGACTGGACTCGAGGTGGCCTTCAATAAAGACGAAAGTATAGAGGACTCGTGTTTGGTTCGCTTGGTGTTGAGGGCGAGCGAACATGGGACACTCGCTGCCTTCGTCGGAATTTGAAGTAGGTGACTGAAGATGACGTATAGCTCTGACGGGGTTGTTGGGTTTCACCGGAAGGAGGACGGCGTTGATGAAGGAAGGAGGCTCTGTTGGCTCTGTTGAGGGAAGGAGATTGGAGAGAGAAGACGACTGATTAGGGATGGTGAGAGGGCTGAGAGAGAGAAGGTGATAACAGATGAAAGGGGGGTTTTGGCCGGAGACAGAGCATAAAGAAGACCGACAATATTGGGTTGGAAAAAGTTGGAGAGACGGTGGCTATGGTGAGTGGCCTTCAATGGAGACAAAAGCAGATAAGCGTTCTGACATAGATGGAGCTGGGGGTCAGTAATAGATGAAGAAGCGGCTGGTCGCTATGGGTATGGCATTGGGTTAGGGGAGAAAATGCGCCGGATCTGGAACAGTAGGGGGGACGGCGACTATTTTGTTGTAGAGAATAGAGAGAGAGACCCAGCCGGAGCGAAAACGCTGCTGGGTTTGAGAGAATTATACCATGTTAGAATTTTACAAGAGAGAGATTGATTGACTGCCTAAAATAATGTTTGATTAATGTCATAATACAATATACATGTTTCACAGAGATGGTAACTTTGTTTGGTGAATCCGGTGGTGGTGGGTTTGATCATGTTAGTGGGGGTTGACCTACGGTTGGAGAAGATGAAACATTCAATTGTCGATATTACTGTTTAAAAAAAAATAGTCCACGCAAGCCGAACATAACCCTAGTTAATCCAACTCAGCACGTCCGTTAAAAAATTGGATGGCTCGTTAACGGCATTGACCAAAACCTACCAACTTATTTATTATAGTGGCCAATTTGTTTGTTATGAAACGTGGTTGGTCAAATCGGGTAGTTGGCAATAGTATGATGGTCAAAAAGATAATTCCCCCCTAAAACACCCCAATATCTTCTCATCACAATGAACTCGTCCCTCTCTCTCTCTCTCTCCACTAGTTTTCTTCCTATTTTTGCTCTATTTCTCAAATGACTACATCATTATAACCCCTAAAGTTCATTTTTTGTGAAATCATTTCTAAAATGCCCGCATAAGAAAAATTATTACGGTTGGAATTCACAGGGATGGAGAGGAAGAGATTGGAGAGGTCGGGTACGGTGAATAACACTTGTATGTTTTACCTTGGATTTGATTAATCCATCGCCTTCCACCTCCTTCGTCTTCTTCTCCTTCTTCTTCTTTTGCTTCTTCTTCTTCTCATCCTTCTCTTTATTCTTATTCTTCTTCTTCTCCTTCTTCTCCTTATTCTTATTCTTCTTCTTCTTCTCTTTCTTCTTCTCTTTCTTCTTCTCTCTTCTTCTTCTTCTTCTTCCTCTTCTTCTTCTTCTTGTCTGGAAGGGACCGCTCGGTTATCACCTAAATTAAAACCATCACGGGGACTACCATCTGCTTTCTCTCTATCTCTCTTACTTTATTTTCAATCTACACCAATAATAATAATTCAATGTCACTAAAATCATAAAGCTAAAAATACTAAGTGTTTTTTTTGTTTATGTTTTAGGGGAAAGTGATTTGTTTGACTATTTCTAATCTTTAAGAGTTTTTTTTCGTTTATGTTTTGGGGGAAAGTGATTTGTTTGATTATTTCTAATCTTCAAGTTTTTTTACTAACATAAATTACCTGGTCGGTTGCTTGTGAATGGACTAAAATAATAAACTTAAAAGGTCAAATCACAAAATTTGAAAACTGAAAAAAGCAAAGAAGGTTTCACATGGGGTTGCCTTTTAATTTTTAATATTTGGTGGCAAAAGAAAATTGTCACTCTTACTAATCACGCAATTAAAGAAATTAAAACATGGCCTTGAATAAACAATTGAATTCATTTTTCTTGCATGTTGATCATTTCCTATTTTAAGGATTCTTTTCTTGTCGGGTTCTAGATAAGCCATCTAATTTTGATTCAAAAAGTTTCTCATTTTAATGCTGAATATCTTTTTGACAATTATTTTAGCTAATTTTTTCTTTTTGTAGTCTAAATTTAACAAGACGATTTATTCAAGAACGTGACACTATTTGCTTTTAATACTGAATATCTTTTTGACAATTATTTTAGCTAATCTTTTTCTTTTTGTAGTCTAAATTTAACAACGACAATTTATTCAAGAACGTGACACTTGCTTGTAGACATAAATAGTACATTGGAGAAAAATATTGTGCACACACGCGTACACACTTTCTGGTCGCGAGGTTATCAACGTGGAGGTTTTGTTGGTCTTTTAACCATCAAGATCGATTTTCAATATTGCTCGTAAGTTCTCTAGGGAGGCAAGCAATTAATGCAAGTTGGAATATGCTTATCGATAAGTAAGTTATTTTTGTGCATATTTCAAATATTTTGATTTGCTTGTTCTCATTACTGTGTGTCATAACATGTGGTTAAAAGGTATGCGTACCGATTAGTGTGGCAGCTTGTTTGATAACACATAGGTCTTAGGTTAGGTTGTCATAATCTAGTCTTACCTTCTTGATGATGATCAAAAAACTAACAATTCATATGCACCAGCACTAGCAGACTTGTTGTAGCGTCAAAGGTCTTCAGAAGACTCGACACCAGCAGACTTTTCATGAGCATAACAGAATACCTTGAAAGCTCGCCACCAGCAGACTTGCTACGGTTTGATTGTTCATATCAGCAGTCCTTTCTTACGAAAGACTCATTTCTCTGGACATAACATCTCACCAGTAGACTTGGATCTGCACGTGCTACAAAGAGACAAGACTGCAGTAGATCAAAAAAAGAAAAAAATGTTCAAACCTCAAAAGTCACTCAAATTTTTATGAAGTCTGACATCCCTGATTCTGCAAGATCTTCTCTCTCACTCACGTGGTTTGGAAAATTCAAATGAATCTACTTTATTGGACAGACCATCTGACAGTGCATCAATGAATCAGACTTATCCTTCAGAGACTTATCATACAGCCTGACAGGGTAACAGTTCGCAGATCAAAAGAACACGTCTTTTACCCAACAACTAAAGATCAATCGAACCACATCTTTATCCATCAGTCCTCAAAGACAAATCACTCAACGAATAAAAAAATCTATCATCATCTCTTAACAATCAAAAACTCCTAGGTATATAAAGGAAATCCTTCCTTCTTTTCAACAAGTGTGTGAACGATTGATCAACGACTCAATCGTGAATCAAAGACACCTGCAACAAGAACCTCTTCTTCAAGGACTGTGAGATCTACAAAGAAATCGTCTTTACCAATGCATCTCAGATCTTCACAAAATATTACAACGAGCGAAC
This sequence comes from Codonopsis lanceolata, assembly GCA_013146195.2. Lineage (NCBI taxonomy): Eukaryota > Viridiplantae > Streptophyta > Magnoliopsida > Asterales > Campanulaceae > Codonopsis > Codonopsis lanceolata. The sequence continues at coordinate 74,211,670 of CM028383.1, forward strand.
CCAGACCTTAGCAAAACACTCTATGTGGATTGCTAAGAAGAAAAGTATTGGAGAAGAAGAAGAGATCAGAAACTTTTATAGACAGAGATCAACATCTTAATCAAAAACTCAGTTCTTGATTTGAGTTCTTCACTCTTCTTCGAAGAACTCAGCCTCTAGCATAGCTTCAGGACTTTATTCCTAAAGTTAGAGGTCAAGCCCTTGGATCGATTTGAAGATATATTTTCAGATGTTGCCCAAGGAAAATGAAGAGCTGTCTGTAGACATTACATTTATATCTTCAAATTTGTACTCCAATACAAATGTTTTTGATTGTGCAATAATTGATCATCACAGAAGGTCGAGTGCTCTGCACTCATTCGTTCAGATAATTTTTATCTGAACGACCTTGAAAATTGTCTTCTCATATCTGTTCCTCGTTCTCGTCTCCTATTGTTCTCTTTACTTAAGAATTTGTCTATAAATGATTTAGTAAAGATTAATATTTGGAACGACGAGGACAGAACTAAATCATAGAGAGTCTAGGTTGATGTATTTTGTAATTTATCTTTGAATAAATTCAGAAGTTCTTTCAAATGATTTATCTTTCATTATTCAGTCTTTACCTCTCTATGAGCTTTCATAAATTACTTTATCCTTAGAAAAACTATTCTCTAATGATTTCCTAAATCTGCATTTTGAATAAGGATTAAGTGTGATGTTGTTCTAAACATATATTCGTGTACAACCACTTAATACTTCTCTAAATCTAAACCTTACATTTTCCGCTTCTTAAACTCTTTCAAACAGGTTTTTGATTTACTGGCAGTTCACTATCAGAGTTCATTACTCGGCTAAGAGCAAGTCTATTGTTCCATATTACCAGCAGACATGCTCATCGTGTAAACTGCCTATGCCGTTAAAATCTATAACTTGAATATTAGAAGAAAAGTTTTTAACTGACATCATAGGCTATTCACCTCTCCTTTAGTCTATTTGAGCATCATTCTGGACCAACATTTGGTATCAGAGCCTAGCTCTATAAGTTGTATGTCAGGTCTAACCACCTGAGAGTTTGTTCCTCGATTGCTCACTCCAAATACATGTCAAAAGAAAATGTTTTTCTCTCTCTTATTTCAAAAAACTCTTTTGATAAGGATTTCATGCGAAATATTTTTGAAAACATGTTTACTTTGAAAAACTATTTTGCTTTCAAAAATCTCTTGAGTTAGACAATTCATATGATGATTCCTTGCTTGAATATGAGAAATTTGTTCATGTGACAGAAGTGCACTTCAATTGACACCATGAATAAAACTTTCTCAGATGTACAAAACTCCAATGGATGCTTCACTTTAAATGACCTTTGATTCAAATTCTTTTGACATAAGGCTAACGATTGTTATCAATCCAGCACCCTCTCGAGAGAAATTTCTTAGTTCAAAATTCTGCGACTTTAGAGTGAAAGAATTTTAAAGATTCTTATTTATTTGTTTGAAAAAAGTTAAGAGTCAAAAACTCCATATCATGAAACATTGATTGATCCCTTTGTTATATGATATTCAGTTTCTGAGAACTTGACCTATATTTCAAAGAGCTATCTGCAATCAGTTCTAAGAAATACAAATTAAAGACATTATAAGTTGTTGTAAAGGAAATATATTATTTAGGCAACATCTATCAAGTATTACAGACATATTAGCTCAGATTCCACAGGCATTTTTCTAAAGAACATCTCCCTCGATCTGAATACGACTGTCGCTTAAGGTACATTCCCTATCTAGTGCTCAACCCTCGTCTTTCATCTTTTCCTTTCTCTAAGCACATAAGATCAAGGGAGAATAAGATATTCAAAATCCAGATCCCTCTTCCTACATTCCCTGGATTTATTTGAAAAACTTATTCATGTATCTAGATTTTTCTGGAGCTTTTTAAAGCTCATAAAATGTTGCTAATGATCTTCTAGATTTTCGTTCAGGAACACAAATTCTCTCAAGATCAATAAGAAAATTTTATTTTCTCTCTAAACATCATAAGACATTATGCTTGACTGACTTGCAGATTGTATTCATTTGTTTCAATCATATCTTCTTCTCTCTGGGTTCTGATATATGATCCTTGTTTTGTCTCTACGATTTCTTGATAACTAAGATCGTGAATATATATCATCACTGCATATCCTTATATTTGCATGCTCTATTTTCTCTATTTATCTCTGCAAATATAATGCTTGAGTAGCTGCTTATCATACTATGCTTTACATTTTCCTCATCTACTCTATTAAGTATGATTTGCTTTACTCAATTGGTTTGATGCCATTTCGTCAAAGTAATTTAAGTTATCTTTGACCTATTATGTCCTCATGAACATTAATCCTTCATCTTTGTCGAACAGTCTCGCTTTGCAGTACTTCATAAGCTCAGTTCTATATGCTGACTTATTGGAGTTTTCACATTAGTAGACAATATGCAATATACAAGGGTATTTTGCTGCATCTACAAAGGTAGATGTTAAACTTTTCGAAACTGACTATTTCCTAAAGTAAAAGATAATTTCTTAGATCCTCGGTAAAAACAAAATACTTTGAAAAAGTGGACGTTCCTTTTCAAAACATTTTTTTCTGAAAAAGTCATTTTGTCAAAATCAATTCTTTTACTCAAAAAGTTGTTGTCAAAATCTTACTGAAAAACTGTTTTGTCACATCGAAAACTTTTTATTTTCTCAAGAAAGTTGTTTTGTCTTTTCAAAACTTTTTAGCTTTCCAAGGAGAAACTTTACCGGATATCTAGAAATTAAAACCATCTCTCACACTACCATATACAACTTTATTGTGAGTGGTTGAAAGAACACCTAGAACTTAATGAATCCATCTCATTAATCAGTCATTCGTCTTGCCTCTGCGAGTATTTATAGAGACATTCCTTCTTCACCTCTATCACTCGCAAACTACCTGCCAAACACTATGATAGTCATTGATACAAGCCCTTTCATTTTCAAAATGTTACTTAGGAGTATTTTTAGTCTTCGATCAAGTTTCTCTCTCAACAACTTGATATTATCCTTCCTATCCACCGAAAGTTGTTTGGTTAGTTTTGAGGATTCCTCTTGTATGAAGATTTACCTCAACAACCTTTTAGCACACTTCTTCAATTTCTCTACATCCATGATCACATTTGAATGCTTATTCTCTTTAGTGAAGATATATCATCTTCCTCGAACCAAACGTGATTCTCCTTGGATTTTCCCTCTCAAACTTCAGAGGATGAGTGCCTGCATCAGAACCGATATCTAAGAAATCTAGAATGTGTTTATTCAGCGCACCTTGGATAAAGAAAACCTTCTAATTAGGAGAAAAATATGAACCCAAACCCATTACTTGTATATCATGTCTCCTATACTTGATTAATATGTTCATTATGTGTCTTAACATGTTTTAGAGTCCATATTGTTCATACCACACTCGCATTAGGTCAACCATGATCGTAGTTGCTTATATGCCTTCTATACGTTGCATGCCTTGTTATACGTGCTTCGTGTATCGTCTTAGCACTTAACTAAGTCCTACTAGAACCTTAGTACCTTTATAACATGTTTTATAACTTCAATCTAGGTCATTGTATGCTTGGTTGAGAGTTCAGAAGCCTTCTTGCTTCATTTGACCTTTTTGACTCTTAGGGTCTCTCGGTTTGTCTCTCCTTGCCTCGTTTCGTGTCTTTGAGACTCGTGTGATGTTAACTTGAATCCTAGACCTTGTATCCTAGTCTTAAACATGTTTAAGAATGTTCATTCATGCTTGTTGTATCTTTGTTTAACTTCGTCATTGATTCGTTTGATGTTCGTTCGAAGTTTCGCCCTTCATTCCTCCTTGTTTCGGGTGATGTTGGACTGTTCGATTGTGTTTTGAGTGTTGGTTTACCCCCTTGAATTGCTTGGGTTGTTTGGGGTTCATTCTAGGCCAAATTTGAAGGCTTTTTCACGGAGACCTTGCCCTCGCAAGGTGGTTTGGGCTTGCCCTCGCAAGGAAGTGCGAAACTTGGGAAGCAGTTACGGAGACCTTGCCCTCGCAAGTGGAGATGACCTTGCGACCGCAAGGTCATCAGATCCTCGATTACGGGATTTTGAATCTGTTGAGTCTTGTCCCTCACGACCCTTAGTACGACCCAGGCGGCTCAACTTGACCCGCCTGACCCTTTTTAAACCTATTTTGAGCCCTTGGATGTGTTTTTAATCAAGGGTACTCTTTCACCCACCAATTAGAAGCCACATAACTCTAATCTTGGATTGACTCTTTTAGAGAGTTCATCTTCCCTAACCTCAAGCGATCAGCCATTTTTCTCTCATTCCACCATTGTTGGTGGGTTCAGAGAGAAAGCTTGGGAGCTCTACCTTGGTTGCTTGATTGCTTGGGAGCTCAGATCCATCAGTTTTCAATCCGAGACCACGAATCGAAGCTCTTCTCCTCTAGTTTAATAATCCCTGGTTTGTTTTGGCATGCAACAATTGGATTTCGAACAAGGTAAGCTATTGATTCCCACTTAGGATGTATGCTAAAAATGCCATGCTATCCCCTTCTTTCATGCCTCTCATACCTTTGCCATGTTAATATCATGTTTTAGGATGATTTGAGATTTTGGGAATTTTGAATGATATATTCATCTTGTTGTTTTGGTCCTAAGCCTAGAATTAAAAGTGCTCTATGCCTTCTTAGGAATAACTATTGTTCTTGGACCATTGGCTTTTATTGACTTTTAGAATTATGATTTCTAGGGTTCCATAAAATATTGAATTGATGATAATTCTTGGCTAGGGTTATTATTTGGATTAATGGCCTAGTCTATCCTATCTGAGAACTTAGAAAAGAGTTTTTAATACAATTAGTGTTTTTAACTCTATTGGATGAACTTGTAGACACGACTCAGCGAGTCTATTTTAGTGAGCCATTGAACAATCACAGGCTCAATGATCAATCCCTGACGTTCTAAATGCGTTTCACTAAGAATAATAATTCTATACTCTTAAATTGGATTGATTACCATACTTGATTTAAATGTCATATAATAGAATGCCTATTTGACATGTTGAGTTCGCTCTTGTCGAACTCAATCCTACTTGATTTATTGATGAGAATAATTACTTGTCATGAGCGAGATCGCTCTTGTCGACCTCGTTCTCTACTTAATTTGTTAAGTAAACACTACTTGGCATTTGCATGAGTCCACCATTTGGCATACCCGTCTTTGTTCACACGCCTCCCACTTGGCCACGGTGGGGAAGTAACTGTTTGTAATCATTAGAGCATCACGGTGTGTCTCCTCAGGGCATCTCCTCGGAAGGTCGATGTACTCACACACATCGACACCTCACATTCCGATAACGCTTACAGGCGGTGAACTACGTAGCGCCGGCTCTCCATATATCCTTATCCTATGTGATTTAATTACGAGCACCTATGTGAAACAATGTGCATCTTGGATATATGATCTCTATGCTTATGTGATGATATCTTGCCTTGTATGTTGCATATTGCCATGACATGCATGATTGATAGCTTACAAGTCTTTGTGACTTACCCATTCCCTTTCTTTGCTTTAGATCCTAGCAAACAGGTCACCTTTGAGAGCTTGCGGTGTTCGTGACTCCTTTATTCCTCTTTTGGTTCGGCGTTGCGGTTGAAGAGGTGGTTTTTAGATGTCCTCTTCCTCCTTTTATATTTTGCAAGGATCGATGGGTTAAAGCAAGTCAATTAGACTATGCTTGGGAATATGTATAGAACTTGAACTTGTTACTTTTATTAGGTACTAGTAGTTTTAACACTTGTAGTATTTGTATTCCTTTTGATGCCGGCATTGTGTAAGCCGAGCTTGGTTATCTTGTTAATCGTTCACTACGTATAAGTCTTCCGCTGAGCATCCTTTTAGCTCTTATTTAATTCTTGTCTATAAACTGTTAGCTTGGGTTCCGGCATGTAGTGTCGCCGATGACTTGGTTTAAATTTGCTTAACTGTTATATCAGGAAAGGTTTTTAAAAATACCGGCCTTCTGGTGCCGAGGCGTGTTGCGTCTCTAATGTTGCGTCACGTCGTTTTCTTAAATTAAGTCCTTGCATGTTTTATGTGCTTACTTGTCACCCCCCATATTTGGGCGGTTCGACCCGCGGTTCCACCTCGGGCCCGGGTCGGGTCGCCACAGTCTCGCTCTCTCTTTGGTCCAGTCACTTGATACCGGACCTATATTCTATTTGCCATCTGGTTTAAACTGTTTTGGGTCCATGGTCTTCATAGACATCTCCTTGTAATATATATATTTTTAAATGTATCAGGTGTTTAGATTAGTTGTTTACTAGGAGTCGTTAAGTCACCGGAAGTTGTATCGAATCTGGTAATCATTAGATCCTCGTTGTAATCTATTATATTTTGATCTAAATGAGAACTTGTTCAAGACAACTTTACTTCATGTCTATCTGCTTTTGTATGCATACTTCTTGATAGCGTGAAATCTTATGTTTTGCTTATGGATTCCGCACTTGTGCTTTCATAAGAATATCTTCAGTTCTGAATCCACAACAGCAAACATAACTTTGCTGTTAACCCAACATCAAACCAATCCTTAAACATTAGCAATCTTATTCGACCATATATAACTCTGATGAGAAGAAACCAGGATCTACTTTTTAAATATTAGTCTTATGAATTCGATCTATTTTTGTAGATCTAATTCAGACATAGCACATAAGATATTAATATTTCCCATCAAAACTTCTAGTGTTTAAAAGACTAAGTTGATTCTGATCATAATGACAATCCTTCGATCTCATCTGGTATCAACTGATGTCATTATAATTAGATCAACTGGTATCTTAAAAACTGATTTTAACTCAATTGAACAGAACCTTATTTTGCTCCAAAACGTCTAGAGTACTGTTAGAAAACTCATCAGAAGAAATATTATTGGAATATGAATTACTATTATTTTGGATTTCTTTAGAAAGGATTGCTTTCCTTGTCCTTCCGAGAAAGGAAGTCTTTTTTCTTTGTTGTTGTTGTTACAATTCGGGTAGCGTGATTGCTCCTTTTAGTTGTTTTTGTCTCGATATCCGGGTGGCACAATTGCTTGCTTTTTGCTGTCGTTGAGTCTGAAATCTGACTGAGCAACTGTTTGTTTCAGTTAGATTTGACGTCTGGATTCGGGTAGGGCAGCTGCTCTTTTTGAATATTTGGAACCAGTGAAATAGGGCGGAAACCTAGTTGGGTAGCTAGGGTTCACTTTGGCTGGAGAGTTTAAGCGTTTAGGGGAAGATTTGGCAGTCTAGTAGAGCTTCGGGGTTGGATGGAAGATAATTGAGTAAGTTCACAGCGATCTCTCTCCGTAAAACTATTTGTGAGTTCTCCTTATTTTTTCATTGCCAAAAGCCTCTATTTGTAGGCTGAAATCTGACTTTCCTTCATTGTTAAGGATCATCGGATATTTTCTTTTGTGCTTTAATAGCTTATACCGTGCGTTGAAAGAGTTGCACCAAAAGCTAATTGCAACAGTGAAACATGGACCTACTGGGCGCTGCCAGGGGGTCTTTTGGGCGCCGTCGGGGGCTCTTTTGGGCACGGCGCCCATAATGACTATAGGTCGCGCACTCCTTTCTTTTTTCTTCTATTTTTGGCACTTTGGCCCCTTACAATTTACTGTTTGTTAATTCTTCCATTCTTTTTGCATTTTTAACCCTGTAACCTGACATCCATCAGTCCTTTTAATAGGTCTTGATATTTTATGGCATGTCATAAAATAGGGGTACGAAATTGGGGTGTCTACACGCTCCCCACTTGTTCTAGCTCAGTTATCAGTTTTTCCTTTAAAAGGACGGGTATGTTCCCACTTCTTTGTGTATATGTATCTGTAAACTTGCTTGTAGCTACAAATTCACTGTTGTGTCTGTAATATCAACGCTGTCTAGGACCACAATCCAATCTGTGTTCCTTCTCAATTTGTGTTATCGCAAAAGCTGGTAAGCCAACTATTCCACAATCTCTCTGTGTATTGTCTATTTTGTTTCATCTGAAGTCTACTTATCTCCAAAGAAGCGACACTGACTGTCTGTTGTTGTTATGTTTTGTCTAATGCAGGGATATCCATGGCTATTTCATTTATATCTGTGACACGTCTCGAAATGTACGAGACTAGTTTGGACCTGTGGATAAATTCTATCCATGGACACGAAAGGCAACGCTTCTGTTGACCCTCACAGGTTTAGATTTTGTTGATTCATCTTCTAATTCTATTGTACAGTGGCTAAAAGATTTGCGTACCGGTTAGTGTGGCAACTGTCTTAGAATCAAGGGTGTAATAAAATAGTTTAGTATTAGTTTTTCCTAGGCGCGGGCCAGCGGGCTTCAATAGCAGCCTTGAAAGCACGTCTCACCAGCAAACTTTGAAGTCTGCTCAGCTTAAAATCGAAGGTCAGCCAAACACATGGAATTAGGTCACATATTATTTGTACTAGATATATTTAATATCTAGTCAAATAATATTCAAATTATCTTCATCAAATTTTCCTCCAAAGAAGTCAACCATGTTATTATCTAGCTTCAGACAAATTGCACAGACAACTGTCCAGCCTGTCGTCTGAATCATGAAGACTGAAGACATTACCTCTTTTGGCTAAGAAGACTTTCAAGTTGTAAGTTTGTAATGCCTGCAAGCTGTATCTCTGATGTCTGTTGCTCCACTCATTCTACAAAGCGCCGAAATGCATTCAATGCATTATATCGTTGGACTCAATCTCTCCACTCTTAGTCCAACGGTCCTGAAGATCTCCCCTTATATATATTCAAGTTTTAAGATCTGAACACACATCTCTTGCACATTCAATACTCAAGCTTCATCTTCAATACTCAAGCATTCTAGAGATCCAAAGGACAAGAACTAACACTTCACCAAACTTTCCGAAGCTGCAGATCTGCTAGTCTTTACTTGCTTATAGCTTCTTCTAGTTTGTTATTAATTGTTCTTTACTTTAGCACTTGAGAGAGAAATTATTCATTGATTGTTTCTTTCATCATTAAACACTTGGTTAAAAAACTATTTTTGTACACGATCCATTAGAGATCTAACCCTCTCACCTTTCAAAATCCAAAGCTAACCACTTTGGTAGTAGACATAGTACTATTCATAGTACGAACCACTTCTAAACCTTGTGTACTGGTTGAATTATTTCTGCTCATCTTATAACTGCTACTGTTATTCCGTTTAAAGACTGTTGTTGGGTCTGTTTAAGAACAACAACCCTTGATCTGTTTTATCTTCTCTATTTTCCGCTGCCCTAACTTTTATGTAAAGTTAGCTATATTAAAAAGAAGAAAGACACTTTGAAAAGTTTTTAAAGAAATTTTTAAAACACAACTAGGCTATTCAACCCCCCCCCCTCTTCTAGCCTAGATTTAGCCTATTTGGGACCAACGGCTTCCATGAGACGTATGGGTTTCGTTGTATCTTTGGATGGAGCAAGTTACATATAAATTTGGAAATGTTCTGAGTAGCTTCCCACTTGCTGGATTTGACTTATTTTCCTAGTCTCTTTTTAGAGTATCAGGAAAATCGGGTGTATCAAAAAGCAACCTTATTTCTGTGTTTTCTAGGAAGGTTCTTCCTAGTGGGACCTCCTGGAGCTGTTGATATTCGGGCTGTCGATATTGTATTACTGGCACGGGGCCGTCGGGTGAATATTATTCCAATCATTTTAGCCACGACTCTGGAGGGCCTGGATGCTTATTCGTCTGACGACAACTATTTCCCATCTGGGAGTCCAATACTAATCCATATGTGGCTCCAATAGCATTTAAACCGGATCCATCAGTCAGTTTTGACTCATAGACGCTACGATCCTTTTAGTTATAGGGCTAGGGGAACTTATGAAAATGTCTTCCGGACTGAGCGGCACTGGGTTGAGTATTTTGCTCATGCCAACTCTTTGTATATTATCTAGGTAACCTCTCATTGGCAAATCGAGCGATTCCATATGTATACTAGTGTATATGCACAAGTCATCTTGGCAGGTCTTCGCTGGACGACTTTCTATCTACCGTATATAATTCTACGGCAATTTGGTAGGGAGAAGGTTGTACCACACCGGGATCGTCCCATGATGGCACTAGAAGGATATGAAGGTGACATTCTAGAGTTAATTTGTGATCTGTGGGATCTGAGTGAATCCAAACGTGCCACTACCTATGTGTTCCCAGAGAACATACTATTGTCGCGTGTTTATCTTGACTGGGCTGTTGTAATGATGGAAGAGCATTCTCATATAATCAGGTGTACTCTTTGAGCCATGTTGGAACGTAGATTCACAAATGGGTTGGACGCTCGTTTGTTAGAGATTGGTGAAAATCCGGGGAGTTCGGGTCCTCCTATTTCTGTAGTATCATGTCGGCCATCCCGACGTTTCCAAGAAGGGTATGGTGATGCTAGTGCTGGTCCCAGTAATGCCGATAGACTAAGTAATGATGTAAGACGAAATAATGTGGCTAGGCCAAATGATTGCGTGGGACCTAGTAGTAATGCTGTCGAACCTGATAATGGGTATGTTGGAAGTAATAAAGGTAGTTATGTGCCTTCTCAAGAGGGTGATACAGAAGCATCGAGGGTTCCTCAGAGGAGTGTTTGGTCTCAACTGAGGCATTAGTGACAGAGGGGTATTTGGTTATCAGGGATGTTAATGACTATCCCGGGGTGTTCAGTGTATTGGTTAAGTGTTTTGGGAATGTTAATGACTATCCCTAGTGTTTTAAGCATGTACTCAATGGTTGCCTTTGGTGGACCTTGTATTATATTTATATTTTATGATTTATTTATGTCATGTAGTGGTTTTTCTTCTCGTTGGTCAAGGACACTCGTTGTAATATATATCCGTTGTGAAGGAGAAGCCTTTTGTGTAGGTAGGACCGCACCCTATATTTTGTTGCTGTCTTTCTTTCGTGAAGGATGAGCCTTCTATGTATGTTAGACCGCACCTTATGTCTGTTGTTGTCAAGGGTTCCAATCTTAAACTTTTGCAGCGATGCTGCACTATTTTTGTGGTGAAGTAGGAGCCTTCTGTGTATGTTAGATCGCACCCTAAGGCTGCCTACTGTAGACACCCCAATTTCGTACCCCTGATATGTAACTCTGGCATGTGATATCAAGACCTGTGAAAACTTAACAAATGTCAAGTTACATGAGTTAAAAAATGCAAAAGGCAAAGCAGGATGCGTAAAACAGTGAAATGCAGGGGCTAAAGCGTCAAAATGGAAAGGTTGAATAGTGTCTTGGCGCTGCCAAAAGGGGTCCTCTTGGCGGCGCCTAAGGAGCCTTTTGGCCGTGCCTAGACTGCTACAGTGGCTCCCAGACTTAACGCATTGTACTATTTCTGAAGCGCGGTGTACAAGAAAATCAAGCACGCTGAGAGAAATTGTAATCCCGATGAGTCCCTCCTTTAGCCTATAAATAGAGAGTTTCGGGGCTCACTTTCAGACACACCGAAGACACCGATAAAATTTCTCTGCGTTCTCGTTACGCTGAGAAAATAGAGAGCGAAGTGAGATAGGGAGTGATCCTCCTATAAAGCTTCAAAACCCTGTCAAAACTCTGTCAAACCTAAAACCAACCGGTTAAAGTGATCCTTAGCCCTTTAGTTAGGCATCCACCTTATTTCCTCGGTCCAAAACCTCGGAAAGAGCCGTTGCTCTGCCCGAGTAAAAAGGCCAAAACCACCAAAAATAAGTCGTTACTCTGCCCAAACCGCAGCAGCAGCAGTATAAAAAGTCTCCCTCTCTCGAAAAGGATAGAGCGAGCACACTACGCTCTAAAAGGTAAAACCTTTAAGAGCATTTATTTTATAAAAGTTATTTTCAAATCCGGTCCAATGTAAAAAAATATAAGCCGTTGTGCTGTCCGGATTTAGTTAGAAAATACTATGTAAAAGAGCCGTTATTATGGCCAAATATTTTTAAATGTATTTGTAATTATTGTAAGTAGACGGCTGCAAGTCCGTAAATAATGTAGCCATGGATGTATTTGCTTTTATTTCCTGTCTTTTAATGCTTTGTTTATTTGCTAAATAAATATAACAAAAAAGCATACTTTAGCCAAAAACCGCTTTTGAGACCGAAAGGGCGAGTTGGGTGCCTAGCACCTTCCCAACTCGTAACTTAGCCTCCGAACCCGTTTTTGCAATCTCTGGTTCTTTTTTTCTTTTTTGGTTTTTCTTTATTTCTTCCTTAAAATAAAGATGGTGACTCTATAAAACATTTTGGATCCAGTGGGGCGTCGCAACACTCCTTTCTTGCACTTTTCCGTTTTCCCTTAAAAAAGGAAAATGAGAATGAAAGGGTGATGTATTCCTATATCCCGGTATCCCCTAAACAAGGGATAACTTGATGTAGAAAACCCAAAACACTCATAGTGATCCGAAATAGGTCATAAGGCTATTTTCATAAAATCCATAGTGGGGCCTCGCGACATCCTTTCTTGCATTTTTCCGTTTTCTCCTAAAAATGGAGAATGAGAATGAAATGGTGACGTATTCTTATATCCTGGTATCTCCTAAAATAGGGATAACTTGATGTAGAAAACCCAAAGCTCCCATATTGGACCAAAAATCTACTAAAGTCAACCGAGGCGTATAATTCAACACGCTATCTTAGACAACACTCCTCTATCACTTTTAACTTAAACAAGGGAGGATGAAATAATTTCGCTTTGGCGCCCTAAACAGTTAGAGAGAGGTTATAACCCACCATGGCCAAATGAAAGAGCTTGGGTTGTGGGTGTCCCAAAAAAATGTCACAATTCATTAAAAAAAATTATATTTTCTACTATTATATTTTTAATAGTGTTTTCTAACAACTTTCTCTAATATTTATAGTATAAAATGAGAAAAAAAAAAGTAGTAAGAAACTATTTTATCATTACTCGTTCTTATAATCATTTTCTATAAATATTGTGGGACATCAGTGTCATTTTTGAGCAATTCAAAATATTTCTAAGATATAAAAATAATCTTACATTTTGGCGAAAAATGGCTTGGTTATTTGAAACTAATGTGGCGGCGCATCCAGCGGGCTCAACCCATTTGAACCCACTAATGGGTGGCGACTGTGGGAGATCGTTTTTATTTTAAATAAAAATGGAGGGCTAGACTCATATTTTTTTTTTCTTTGTTTCTCGCTAAAGTATGCTTGTTATATTAATTTATGTATTTGAATATTGCGTTCCTATACATCCGTGTCTATATTTGTGGATATGATCCTCCATCTTGCTGCAGTTTGCTTCCAGTAACTGTTACATGTATGTTTAAAAATATGTATTTTTCAAAAAAAAAATTAATAATATAAAAAAAATTGCAAAATATATATATATGCAATATTTTATATGCAATAAATTTTCGGGCAGCACAATAAAAGGGCAGGGGCATTATTTTTAATATTGCTTCATTTTCGGCCCTATATATTTATTTTGTTCTGTTTATTATTATTTTTATTATTCTGCAAAATATGTATATATTTGCATTCATTCTGCCATTTTATTTTGAGGATTAGGACCGATTTGTAATTAATAGGAATAGATAGATTCCCCGTTTTTCTTTCTATTTCTTGATATGATGTGCTTGCTTGCTTGCGCTCAAACTAAAAAAAGTCGAGAAAATCCACAAATAACAGCAAGACAGGTTATTTCTGTTTTTACGTCTTAAAAAAAAATTTACTGCTTTTTAGCTACCGCACACACGCGCACGCATGTAAATATATTCCGAACTGCTACCCTACACCATGGCCAGCCTACCCCTTGCATAAGCCAGCATTAGAATGCATATAGATTCTCAGGACACTTCAAAGACCGACCGGTTTTTTACATTACTGAATCGTGAGTCAGACCCTACAAAAAAAAAAAGCAAAAAAAAAAAGGTAAAAAATATGATAAAGAAATGAAATGATGCAAAAAAGAAAAAAAAGGAGAAATAAAATGCGCAAGTCAAGGAAAAAAAATGGTGAAAAAAAATAAATTGCGTAAGGAAAAAAATAAATACACAGGGGCTGATTTATTATTCTTTGATGCTTGACCTAGATCATTTCGAATGGTGGATCCCGGAAAGAGTATATGCCCTTCGCCTGGGATCAGTCCGATCTTGGGGAGTCGAAAGGCAGGTGGAATACGTTGGTCCTATACTCTGAAGAAAGAATCCAATGTTTCAGGAAAAGTCCTGAGACCGTCAAAATAAAGCAGGTGCTTTTTCGGTCAATATTAGGGAAAATAAATAATAATAAAAAATACTAATAAAGGCACGTTGTACTCCAAACCCAGAAAGCCTTCAGCCAGCCTTCTGATACCTCAAAACCCATTTTCCTCAGAAACCTGGCCCGAATTTGGAAAGCCAGAGATAGTACTGACCGGTTAATACGGGATGTAAATGCAATCGAATCAGAAGTATCGAAAGCATATCGAAAAGGCGAGAATCGATTCGGAGCCAGTCCGAAGCGGTATGGCGGCCAGCGATCGCTATGGATGCCGTCTGAGGGGCTCCAGGGTATGCTCCGACTTCGATTATGCAACAGTGGCTAGACCAAAATTTGGATGCACGAGATGATCGCCTGCTAAGCCAAGTAGCAAGTCTTATGCAAGGTGCGAAGCCCAGTGGTGAGGTAATCTCTTCCCCTGCAGCTCCCCAAGAAGCATCAACCTTCCATTTGCCTCCAAACCCAATTTCCCAGTCAAACACTAACCCCCCCAAACACTAACCCCCAAATACAAACCCTCCACCAAGTCCCTATTACCCAAATGTTAGCCCTTACCCATCCTATCTTCCATACCCTTTCCTAAGCACCAACATACCCCAGAGCCCAAATGACCTCCCTTTTCCCATAACCAACCCACTCCAGAATAGCCCTCATATGGACCCACAAAGCTATAACCCGCCAGGCCAAGTTACTACTTACTTACCTTTCAATGATCATGGCCGCCAAACTGGAACCACCAATAATCCACCAATCCAAAATCCTTATCTAGCCCAAAATCCGTATCATGCCCAAAATCCTTATCTAGCCCAAAATCCACCAGACCAAAATATTTATCCAGCCCAAAATCCTTACCAGATACCATAGCCAGGAATTAACCTAAGCTTCCCTAATCTTGCCAGCATATACCAAAAGCCAACTCCCCCAGCCACCAAAATGGAGGCCGACATGGAAAATATGAAAAGCATGATGCTCAACGTTCTAGACCAAGATGATTACGCTCTGGCCCTATTAGATGATGACGGTCTAGGAGACAGCTTCCTGGGTATGATAGACGGAGGCAAGGATTATGAAAGGCTCCCTGCTGAGTTCGAGCTTATTACTGATAAGCCTCTTTAGAATTGGTATATTATGACCGGCCCGCTTTTGACGACCACAGATCTGGTGGACCGCTTCGGATATACTATCCCTATTTCTTCCCCTAACTTTATGGATTGGTCATCTACCGATCCGCTCCCTAAAGTTGAGGATCTCAAACCCCAGGTCCTCAACAATGTAATAAACCATGTACAATTTGCTATTAATGATAATCTAAATGTCTTTGCTTATTCCTTAGTTGCACCTACATTAAAAGACGCATTAAATAATTACTCCCTCCGTCCCTAAATTATCGTCCTCCTTTCCTTTTTCCTCCGTCCCAAAATAATTGTCCACTTTGAAACTTACCTTTTTAGAACATCACTTTTACCACTTTACCCTTACTTTTTCACTCTACTTTAATTACGGGCCACATATACATGGGCATTAAAGGAAACTACACATTAAACCAATATAAATAATCAAGTCAATTACTTTTTCTTAAATATTATTTAGGGACGGAGGGAGTATAATAATGAGTCATTTGATGAAATGGACCCAAAAGATAAAAATTATTTGCTTGAGCTTGTAAAGTCAGTTGAGCATCAGGAATAGCATCATTCGGCGACAGCGAAGACACATCCACCATCAATCGGGGACAATGACAATGAAAGAAAGAAATCAAAATCGGCAACTACTTGCAAGGCTTTGAAAGGGTAGCACTCATTGATCTCCTCAAAGAATTCGTAGATATCTTCGCATGGTCCTATGATGATATGCCCGGGCTAGACCCAGCCATAGTTGAACACCGGATTCCCATATATCCGGATGCTCGGCCGATCAAGCAAAAGCTCCACCGGAATGGTCACTGCAAAATAAAGAAGAAATTATGAAGCAGGTGCGCGTCAAGTTCATTCGGGTAATTGAATACCCGATCTGGCTGTCCAACATAGTGACCGTTCCCAAGCCCAACGGGAAGGTTCAGATCTGTGTAGATTTCCGCGACCTCAACAAAGCGTCGCCCGAAGATGACTTCCCTCTACCCAATATTGATATTGTGGTAGACGTCGTCGCTGTTCATAAAATCAGATCCTTCGTCGACGGCATGCTGGGCTGCAATCAAATCAAAATGGCAACAGAGGACCAGGAGAAGACCTCGTTCACTACTCACTCACTGGGAACTTATTGAACTATAATGTCTATAATGTGCCATTTGAAATGAAAAATCTTTGGGGCTACTTATCATTTGGGTGAAAAATGCTAGGGCTACTTACCTCTTCCAGGGTTGCCACACCCTCTTGATCCATAAAGAGATCGAGGTCTATGTCGATGACATGATCGTGCACTCGGCAACGCCAACGGTGCTCATATCAAAGACCTTCGAAAATTCTTTGAAAGGTTGAGGAAGCACCAGATGAAGCTGAATCCCGCCAAATGCACATTTGGGGTTACCGAAGGCAAGGTCCTGGGATTCTTGGTGACCGAGCAGGGCATCGAGATCAAGCCAGCCAAGATTAAAGCCATCATAGACATGACACGGCCAAAAAAACTCCAACCGAAGTCAAAGGCTTCCTAGGCCGATTGCAGTATATCATCTGTTTCATCAGACAGCTGACGTTTATATGTGAGCCCCTCTTCAAACTCTTAAAAGAATCTTGACCAAGTGCGGACGAGAAGTGCCGTAGCCTTTGAAAAAAATAAAGGCCTACCTTACCAATCCCCCTGTGCTAGCTCTGCCCCATATACATAAACCTCTCCTCATATATTTAACCGTCACCGACACGTCAGTAGGGGCTATGCTCGCCCAAGAGAAAGAAAATTTCTACGTTGAAAATGCCATATATTTCATAAGTAGGAAGCTGCAAGGAAGCGAGCTAAATTATTTGGCACTGGAAAAAAAGATGCACCGGCCAAGTCTGGGCCACGCAAAGGCTCAAAACTTATCTGCAAGGACGGTCCATCAAGCTCGTATCCAGGATGGACCCTATAAAGTACATCTTCGGCAAGCCATCACTTTCCAGCCGACTGGCTAAGTGGTCATTTCTTCTCAACGAGTTTGACATAACTTATGTCACACTCAAATCTATCAAAGGCAGCATGATTGTAGACCACTTAGCCGATCTGCCCTTAAAAACAGAAGATGCAACTGAGCCTGACTTCTCAGACGAAGGTGTCTTGGAAATCACTGACCATGACACCAGCTGACAGATGTTCTTTGACGGAGCCACAAATAAAAGAGGCTTTGGCATAGGAATCTTGCTCATCGATCCGGCCGATTTCCACATTCCACTGGCCATAAGATTGGAGTTCGAATGCTCGAATAATACAGCGGAATATGAGGCATGTATTGCTGGCCTAGAAGAAGCTCTCCAAAGGGGAGCCAAAGATCTCGAAGTATATGGAGACTCTGCCCTGATCATAAACCAAGTCGGAGGGAAATAAAGGACCCAAGATCCCCGGCTGCAACTTTATCATGCCAAGCTGACAACACTTGCCACTGAATTTGATTCTATCTTGTTCCATTACTTGCGACGAGATAGAAATCAATTTGCCGATGCCTTAGCCACTCTAGCATCGTTGGTCCAAATTCCCGCAGAAACCCAGGTTCAACCATTTATAGTTGGGAAAAGGGTCACCCCGACATACTGCTTCAAAATAAATGCAGCCCCTGAAGCAGATCACGAGCCTTGGTACACTGATATCCTAAATCTGCTTCAGAAAGGAATCTATCCTCCCGGCCTAAACAAAAGAGGGAAAGTCTCCCTGCGGAGGTGGGCCTCACAATTTGCACTCAGCGGTGGCAGCCTATATAAAATACATTATCAAGGCTTTAACCTATTGTGCGTCGACCAAGCAAAAGCTGAGCAAATCATGGATCAGCTGCATGGTGGTACTGCGGGCCCCACATGAATGGCCATATGCTATCCAAGAAAGTCATCCGGTAGGGGTACTATTGGAGTACGCTGGAAATCGACTGTATTCGGTGGGTGCGTCATTACGACAAGTGCCAATGTTTTGCAAATCTGCAGCACGTGCCCCCGCACGTCTTATATAACTCCACAGCCACCTGGCCCTTCTCAACATGGGGAATCGACGTCATAAGCCAAATTCACCCGAAGGGATCCAATGGCCACGAGTACGTTCTGGTAGCCGTCGACTACTTCGCGAAGTGGGTGGAAGCCTATTCCTATAAAATCCTGAATGCTCGAAAGGTTGTCCGAATTCATCCGGACCAACATCATATATCGCTACGGAGTGCCTTTCGAGATAATCTTCGATAACGGCACGCATTTTGAAGGGGATTTGAACCGTCTGCTCGACGAATTCAAAATCCAAAGGCATAAGTCCTCCCCCTATCGGCCGCAAGCCAACGGTGCCATTGCCAACAAAACACTAGAAAACATTATCAGAAAAATGGCTGATACAGGAAGAGACTGGCCAAAAAAATTACCGCTAGCCCTCTGAGGCTATCGCACCTCAGTCCGCACACCCACTGGGGCTACCCCTTACGCCTTGGCATATATCATGGAGGCCGTGGTGCCTATTGAAGTAGAAATTCCATCATTAAGAGTGATGATGGAATCCGGCATATCAGAAATCGACTGGGTCAAAGGGCGGTATGAAGAATTAACCATGATCAATGAACGACGCTTGCTAGCCCTGGAGCATACCCGAGCATATCAAAGGCGCATAGCCCGAGCCTTCAACAAAAAAGTCAGAGGCCGCGATATCCAAGTCAGGGATCTCGTGCTTCGAGAAAAACCCCTAGTTATGTTGATACTAGGGGAAAATGGAAATCTCCATGGATGGGGCCATATGTTGTCAAACAAAATCCGGTCAGGAGGCGCCGTACTCCTCACGAACCAAGAAGGAGAAGACCTTGTTCAGCCCTTCAATCTTGACAAGCTTAAAAGATATTATGCTTGAATCACTCTATCTGGCAGGTGCTTCCCTCCCCAGCTGGATAGGCTGAAAACCCGAAAGGGCGGCCTAGGTAAAAATTAGAGCATATATATATTAAAAAAAAGCAAAAAGGAAAAATAAGGGCTCGCTAGGTTGAAAACCCGAAAGGGCGGCCTAGGCAAAAATTAGAGCATATAAAAAAAATAAGAAAAAAGGGGAGGGAATGCACTATTTGAATCCTCAGCATCCTACCTCCAGTCTTCAGCATGCAAGGGGCTCGACTAACAAAAGAAAAAGAAAAACCACGACAAAAAGCTCGCATTAAAACACTAAAATATAATATTACAGGTCCTAAGGTGCAACTTAGGAATAACTGTTAAATATATTTACAATATGCATTATTTGCATGTACATATTATTTTGCTACTCCTACCTCCTTTTGTTCCCCCCAATATTCCTTCATTTGCAGCTTAAGCCCCGAAGCGGTCTAATAGTGCATGCGGCATCCGCCAGCCGGGCCCATATATTCCTTCTACGAGGCACAGAAGAAGCTCTAGTCTCACTAGCATGAAAACCTCGAGAAGTGTCCTCCACTTACCCTATGGGTGGCGCAAGAATGCTACTACTGTTCCTTCAAAACTGGCTGGTATTCTGGTTTTCGACTCCGATAAATCTCCATTATTTTTGTCTGATCACGGATAAAAATGGAAAGGCTACGAACAATAGCCTTGCGGCAATTATATGTTCAAGAACAGGAGGATGCGGCTGCCTTTTCCTCCTCGCATATCATCAGAAAAGCCCGCTCGAGCCCGAAGGTGTATTCTTTTTAAAATCCGTTTATGAAGAACAACGTGCCATTACCCTTAGATATTGGTATAGCTTTATTTTATGCATGCGTTTTTGAGTCTGCATTTTTAATATTTTGCATCATTTAAAATTATATTGCATTGTATAATAAATATTTGTACAGGTTTTAGTACGAAAAAAAAGAGAAAGCTAACAAGTGCAGGTATCTAAGACTAATGTGCATGGGAAGACTGGCTCCTATCAAGACCACCTCCCATAACCCAAGGACCCTCTGTGCCGCCAGCTCTGTATGCTCGTCCTCTGCCCCGAGCACGGCTCGACCCGACGTTCGCATCATCGTCATCATCGCCCCGACGCCTGGTCTGCCGTACCGCGTCATTCCCCCTGTAGGAAAGCTCATCCACAAGCTTTTGATAAAGCTTGTTGATACTGAAAAAGCCCCGTAGCAGCCTCTTGTAGGTGGAACACATTCACCTGGAAAAAAAAGTGAGACATCAAAAAGAAAAAATGTATTAGTCTAAAAAAAAAAGAAGATAGATATGCATAAAAAGAAAAATGATGAATAATAAAAAGTATATGCATAAAAAAAAAAAGAAGAAAAAATGCAAAAGTGAAATGTGTCTACCGAACGGGCCTGCTCCGGGACTCGACGCTCCTCACGAATCTCGACATCAGGAAGTACTTCCTCTACCATCCGGCCACCCCAATGATACTAAAAGGTGGAGAAGGACATCATCAGGCTCCGTAAATTCTAAATTCTCGTCGAGAGATGGGATAGAAGACCTTGGCCTGGCAGAAGCATCATAAGCCCGTCTGGGTGCAACAGGAGTAGGAGGGGGAGGATGAAGCACAGTCCGCAGAAAATCCTCATACGCTATAACCGGAAAAATCAGTCGGAGGCATGAGAAATTTCGACAGGTACTGATACCTGTTCGGTAAGTGGTCCGGCTCTATCACCCAAAAAGGAGGCCTAGGAGGCACCACTGGGGGCACTAAAACTGAATAATGCTGGCGGTTGACCCACTCGCCCATGTATAAAGAATCGACCATGATGGATACCATCAGTATCCGCCAGCGACTCAGCCCTAAAGCCACAGCATAATGTCCTTTCAGCCCCTCCCAAGGAAGAAAATGCACCGTGCTTGCACTAGAGCTAGGAATCCGCTCCTGCACTCGCTCCTTCTTTGAGCAGCCGCCATCCTGGTCCGGCCGAATTCTGTTCTCGTCCACAAATTCGAGCAAGTAGGGTGGTTGGTGGACACGCTGGTGTAACCGACCCGGCGTAAAGTGAAAAAATGAGAAGGCCCAGACCTGCAAAAAAAAAAGAGAGAAAAAATAGAGAAAATAAAGATTTTATCAGCAATAAAAAATATATACGCTGCAAAAAGAAAAAAAATATATGATAAAACAAAAACAAAAAAAAAAGAAGCAACAAAAAGCAGGAAAAGTGCATATACCTCCCACGCCGGGGCAAACCCATTCAGAGTAGGCGAGTCGTTGCGGTTGGCCCTATCCATGGAAGCATAAAGTTCGGCCAGGCCCGCCTGCCCCTAGTCATAAGCGGGAATCTGCTCAAAATTTGCTAGGCATGCCAGGACAGAAACTCTCAAGGTGGTAGAAGAATTGGACAAAAAGTGACGTGCCAAGGAAAAAGAATAAAAAGGCTCTAGCAACGCGAGCCTCGGCTACGGGGTCATTTTCTGGGACTCGCCCGGCGTTGGCTAGAAGCCATTTCCGCACGTTGCCAATATAAATCTCATCTGCCGATTTGTATTCCAGCTCAAAACCCAGAAGGTCCTCCACCTCGTCATGGCGCCGACGGAGAGTATAATCAGGCGCCAAGGTCCCACCAATGCTGGTAGGAAGGCCGGTGATAGCGACGAAATCACAAGGGGTCATGGTCGCCTCCCCCCAGCTGAAATGGAATATGTGGGTAGTATCCCACCAGTAATCCCGGAGCACGTCGAAAATGGGAAGAAAGCTCGAAAAATGGCGGAAGGCGTGCAGAAAGGTGCTGAAACCAGAGCCCTCCACCAAAACTTGTGGCGCATTGGGCAGCATACGATAAATATCTGCCACGTTGGCACAAGTAGCTCGAACCCGTTGAAAGGGCCTGCGAAGCTAAAAAGAAAAAAAGAAGGAGAAAAGGAAAAGGTAAGTTTACTATCTTTTATTTTCCTTGCATAAAAGAAAAATGAATGAATAATAAAAAAAATAGTAATGATAAAGAATAAACATGTTGCATGCCTCATATTTTGTAAATCATAAAATTGCAGCATAATAACTTCCATGTTGCATTTTTTAGAAAAACATCATTTTGCACGTAATAAAAAAAAGAAAAAAAAGAGGGTATACAATAAGCATTTGGCATCCATGCATAAAAAAAAGAAAAAAAATTGCA
Source organism: Codonopsis lanceolata (assembly GCA_013146195.2). Taxonomy (NCBI): domain Eukaryota; kingdom Viridiplantae; phylum Streptophyta; class Magnoliopsida; order Asterales; family Campanulaceae; genus Codonopsis; species Codonopsis lanceolata. The sequence goes on from CM028383.1 coordinate 74,234,092, forward strand.
TCTTTTAGCATTTGAAATATATTTTGGCATCACGACAATAAAAATAGATATGTATTGCATTTTAGCATGCGAAATTTTAATTGCATTCTTGGACCATAAAAACAAAAAAAAAGCATTTGTGCATTGAAAATTTTTCGGGTATTCGAAAAAAAAAAAGAAAAAAAATCTTTATCGCATTTTAGCATTTTCAAAATTTTGATTTGCATCTTTAGCATCCCATAAAAAATAATAAATAAAATAAAAAAAGGGGGCAACCTTTTTGCATTTAAATATGTATTTCGGCATTTTTAGGCATTATAAAAAGTGTATATTTTGCATTCAAAAGTATATACTGCATTTTTGCATCTTCGCATTCATGATACAATAAAAATTGCCCATGCATTATATTAGCAAGCATCCCATAAATTTTTCTGCATTGCATTTGCATCAAATAAAGTAATATATGCATCTATCCTTTGCATTTATTGTCGAATATGCTGCATTATAGCATTAACAAAAAGAGAATAAAATGCCATTAATCATGAAAAGAAAATATTCTCATGGCATTTATTATGTCCCTGCAGCATAGGCATGCATAAAAGGTGAATTTTAGGGCATAAAATATATCTATTTTGTCTTGCATATATCCGAAAATGCGTCGAAAATATGTCCGAAAAAATTGCATTATGTTCCGAAAAGTCCATTTCATAGGCGTATAGCATATGAAAATAGTCTTTAGCATAAAACATGCATCATATAGCCCCAATTGCATTAATAGTATAAATCATGCATTGTAGGGTCAAATAGTGTCCACTAGTTCAATTATGCATCGCAAAAAATAAATTGTATAAATTTCATGCATCATCACTAATTGCATCATTTTAGCATAAATATTGCATGCATAAGCATTATTAGCAAAGTCAAGAGTGCTCCAAAAAGTCAAAGTAGTGCTAAAATCTAGCAGATCTTAAGTATATCCAAGTGGGTTTAGAAAGAAAAAAACTTACAGAAGTACTTGGAAGGTTGGACACGTGAGTGTTCCAATCACGGTGGATATTACCCCAATCATCCTTGGAGTAACGATATTTGATATAATTTCGGTCAAATGAGGAAGTTCCCTCCTCCTCTCGCCCGATTCTGGATGCATTGGAGCCTTCCCCTTCTGGATCGAGACAAAGAAGCCATCTGCTAGAGAAACTACGCAAATTGGCGAAAGAAAAATGAGAAAAAGAGCAGAAACGAAAAAAAAAAAAAGCGAAGCAGCAATAATGGCAGTTGCAAAGCGGAAGTAGAGAGCGAAACGAGGAAGAAGTGAAGCAGTGATTTGTTTTTTTTCCTCCTTGCCCGTCACTAATAATGGGAGGAAAAAGGAACTTTTCCTTTTTCCCCTCCAAAGTCTGAAGTTGCGGCACTTAAGTCCTCAAATTTCCAAAGCTGCAAAATGGACCCTGAAACTTAATGAAAAGTTAACAAAAGTAATTTTGTTAACCAAATTCGACGGCCATCCATCCAAGAGCAAGGAAAAGTTATATCCCCAGCAGATCAGCCGCAAAATAAGCAGAAGAGCCAGGAAAATCGGCGGCGAAGGTAAAGATTTTGTAAAAATAAAGCTTGCATGAAAAAGAAAATGTGAAAAAGAGAGGAAGAGAGGAAAAAAATAAAAGTAAACATGCAAAATAAATAAAAAGAGAATGGCAAGCATGCGAAAAGAAAAATAAAAATGCAAAATGCAAGCAAAAGGAAAGAAAAAAAAAAGCTGAAAGAAAAAAAAAGCTGAAAAAAAAAACAAAAGAAAAAATGAGAGAGAGAAAAAAAGGGAAATGCGGAAAAATGTATAAGTGCATGTAACAAAAGAAAAAGGCGGCGGCAAAAAGAAAATTTTTAAATTTGAAGCTAGAAAATCTGACGAAAAAGAAGAAAAATTTGGAACAGGAAAATCTGACAGAAAAGAGGAAAATTTTCTAGCCAAGGTTAGAAAGAGCAGCAAAAAGAGAAGAAAAATGCAGCAGCATAAAGAGAGATTTTCCAGCTAAGGCCAAAAATACAACGGCAGAAAGGGGAGAGATTTCCAGCAGAAGCCGAAACTGCATTAAAAGTAAAAAGGAATCCCCAGCAAGTGCAACAAAGAGCAGCATAAAATAGCAAGTGCAACAAGAGCAGCATAAAATAGCAAATGTAGCAAAGAGCATCATAAAATAGCAAATGCAGCAAGAGCAGCAAAGAGGAGCATAAAGCAGCAAGCGCAGCAGCAGCAGATGGTCTCAAGAGTAAAGCAAAGGTAAGGAAAGGGAGGTATTTTTCCTTTTTCTGTGCATTTGTGTTTGGAAACTTTCCCTTAAGGGGCACGCAACCCGGATCAAAGGGAAAGGCTTTGTTCTCCGACGAAGGCTGAGTTCCTGAGGAGGCATTGCATTTTAGGCATTTGGGGCTGTGTTTGGAAACTTTCCTTTAAGGGGCATGCAACCCCGGATCAGAAGGAAATGTTTTGTTCTCTGACGAAGGCTGAGTTCCTGAGGAGGCATTACATTCCAGCAAGGTACGAACTACGTTTGGTCTGATTCCTTGTATAAGGATACGTAGGCAGCCTATTTCGGTAGGCGCGACCATCGCAACACTTGTAGGATAACTTTGCAGCATTGGTTTGATAGTGTCACAACATTTGTTTGTCAGTATTGCAGCACTTGCACCGCAGCACTTGTTTGATAGCGTTGCAGCACTTGTTTGTTTAGCATTGCAGCACTTGCACCGCAACACTTCTTTGTTAGCACCGCAGCACTTGATCCCCAGCAGGGGTGAACTACGTTTCGGTCTGATTCCTTGTATAAGGATACATAGGCAGCCTATTTCGGTAGGCACGACCGTCGCATTCACGTTTGTTTAGGTTTTGGCCTGAACTACGTTTTGGTCTAATTTCCTTTATTAATGGATACGTAGGTAGCCTACATTAGTACGTCCGACCATTAGAACATTTTATTGCATATCTGCTTAAAAACTACGATAACCTACTATAACCGACTAAATATGTCAAGGATATGGAGTTTGGTTAGCATTATAAACTGTTTCATTATAACTGTTACCTGTTGCATTTCTCTCCCATTATAATTGAACGAAATTGGAGAGTCTATTTCTTATCAAAGATGTTCGTCTACTCAATAAGCCTCAGGTTACCCGTAGACTCCATCGTTGAGGGGCTCTGTAGACACCCCAATTTCGTACCCCTGATATGTAACTCTGGCATGTGATATCAAGACCTGTGAAAACTTAACAAATGTCAAGTTACAGGAGTTAAAAAATGCAAAAGGCAAAGCAAATGCGCAAAACAGTGAAATGCAGTGGCTAAAACGTCAAAATGGAAAGGTTGAATAGTGTCTTGGCGCTGCCTAAAGGGGTCCTCTTGGCGGCGCCCAAGGAGCCTTTTGGTCGCGCCCAGACTGCTACAGTGACTCCCAGACTTAACGCATTGTACAATTTCTAAAGCGCGGTGTACAAGAAAATCAAGCACGCTGAGAGAAATTGTAATCCCGGATGAGTCCCTCCTTCAGCCTATAAATAGAGAGTTCGGGGCTCACTTTCAGACACACCGAAGACACCGATAAAATTTCTCAGCGTCCTCGTTACGCTGAGAAAATAGAGAGCGAAATGAGATAGGGAGTGATCCTCCTATAAAGCCTCGAAACCCTGCCAAAACTCCGCCAAACCTAAAACCAACTGGTTAAAGTGATCCTTAGCCCTTTAGTTAGGAATCCACCCTATTTCCCCGGTCCAAAACCTCGGAAAGAGTCGTTGCTCTGCCCGAGTAAAAAGGCCAAAACTACCAAAAAAAGTTGTTACTCTGCCCAAACAGCAGCAACAACAGTATAAAAAGTCTCTTTCTCTCGAGAAGGATGGAGCGAGCACACCACGCTCTAAAAGGTAAAACCTTTAAGAGCATTTATTTTATAAAAGTTATTTTCAAATCTGGTCCAATGTAAAAAAAAAAAAAAAAGCCGTTGTGCTACCCGGATTTAGTTAGAAAATACTATGTAAAAGAGCTGTTATTATGGCAAAATATTTTTAAATGTATTTGTAATTATTGTAAGTAGACGGCTGCAAGTCCGTAAATAATGTAGCCATGGATGTATTTGCTTTTATTTTCCGTCTTTTAATGTTTTGTTTATTTGCTAAATAAATATAACAAAAAGCATACTTTAGCCAAAAACCACTTTTGAGACCGAAAGGGCGAGTTGGGTGCCTAGCACCTTCCCAACTCGTAACTTAGCCTCCGAACCCGTTTTTGCAATCTCTGGTTCTTTTTTTTTTCTTTTTTGGTTTTTATTTATTTCTTCCTTAAGCAAGAGATAACTTGATGTAGAAAACCCAAATCACTCATAGTGATCCGAAATAGACCATAAGGCTATTTTCATAAAATCCATAGTGGGGCCTCGCAACATCCTTTCTTGCACTTTTCCATTTTTTCCTAAAAATTGGAGAATGAGAATGAAAGGGTGATGTATTCCTATATCCTGGTATCCCCTAAAAAAGGGATAACTTGATGTAGAAAACCCAAAGCTCCCATATTGGACCAAAAATCCACTAAAGTCAACCAAGGCGTATTCAACACGCTATCTTAGACAGCACTCCTCTCACACTTTTAATTTCGTCTTCCCCTAAACAAGGGAGGATGGAATGAGAGCAGTGGTGTCCCACTTCCGCACGTACGCGCACCCCTATCCAAGGGCGCGCGGGGCACGAGCGCATCCTGGGCGACCCACACCTACGATCCTCATTGCAAGGCTCAAGTCTATGTATTTTTGGTCCTGTTTTGGGACCAGTTTGCTGAAGACCTATTCTATCGAAGTTGTCTTGTTAAAGACTATATGTTTATAGGATGTACGCTATATACTGCAGACTGTATGATGTAGACTGCATGCTACATGTTGGAGACTATATTGAAGACTTTTCTCTCTCTTCTTTTCTCCTTGTTTTTCTTTTTTGTGTGCTCTAACTTTTGCATAGGCCGCCCTTTTGGGTTTTCGACCTACCAAGCCCTTACTTTTATTCATTTTTGGTTTGTTCTAACTTTTACGTAGGTCGCCTTTTCGGGTTTTCTACGTAGCGAGCTAAAGAGAGATAAAGTATCTGGGTCATTATAGCATGTTATATTAGTGCTACCATGGCTTATGTATAGTATCGTTTGAGCTTATCCATGTTGAAGGGCTGAACAAGATCTTCTCTATCTTGGTTTTTGAGGAATATTGTCCCTCCTGACCGTATATGTATCACTAGGTAGGGTCCCATCCATGGAATACTGTGCTTCCATCATTACTCTTAATGAAGGAATTTCAATCTCAATCGGTAATATGGCTTTCATACCGTAGGCTAGAGAATATGGTGTAGCCCCAGTAGATGTGTGAACCATTGTGCGATATCCCCAAAGCGCTAGTGGTAATTTATTAGGCCAGTCCCTTCCAATTTTATCCATTTTTCTAATAATTTTTTTTAGTGTTTTGTTAGCTGCTTCGATTGCCCCATTTGCTTGTGGTCGGTATGGTGAAGACTTATGTCGTTGTACTTTGAATTCATCTAGCAAGCGATTTACTTCTCCTTCAAAGTGTGTACCATTATCTGAGATCATCTCGAAAGGTACCCCATATCTGTATATGATGTTGGTTCTGATGAACTCAACCACTTTCTTAATTAGCGTTCAATATTCTATAGGAGGTTACTTTTACCCATTTGGTGAAGAAGTCGATGGACACTAAAACATATTCATGACTGTTTGATCCTTTGGGGTGGATTTTTCCTATGATGTCGATTCACCAGGTTGAATAGGGCCAAGGAGAGATAGAGTTGTAAAGTATATGTGGATGCACATGTTGTAGATTGGTGAAACGCTGGCATTTGTTGCAATGATGTACCCAACGAATGTAATCGGTTTCAAGTGTGCTCCAATAGTATCATTGTCTAATTGATTTCTTGGAAAGCATGTGTCCGTCACACGGTCCACAAGTTCCACCATGTAACTGATCCATGACTCCTTTTGTTTTTATTTGGTCTATGCGCAAAAGGTTTAGACCGTGGTAGTGTCTTTTCTAAAGGCTATCTCCACTGATGACAAATTGTGCAGCCCATCGTCGAAGAGCAATTATTCCTTTCTTATCTAAGTTGTCTGGATATTTGCCATCTTTAAGCAAATTTCAAATGTCCAAATACCACGGTCTGGTATCTGTTTATGAATATGTGTTGACTGTAAAGAAGTAGGCAGGTGTGACCTTTTTCCCTACTACAAAAGATTGTATTGTTATGTCTGATGGAACTTCGACTAATGAAGCCAAAGTTGCTAATGCATCTGCAAATTTGTTTCTATCTTGTGGCAGATAGTGAAATGATTTATCATCAACCCCTTGCGCCAAAGTGGTCAGGCATGATATAGCTGTAAGTAGGGATCTTGGGTTTTCCATTTCCCTTCGACTTGATTTATGATTAGGGTTGAATCACCGAAACCTCTAACTTTTTTGCCCATCTACGAAGGGCTTTTTCTAGACCAGCGATGCAGGCCTCATATTCTATGGTGTTGTTAGAGCATTCAAACTCTAATCTGATGGCTAAAGATTTATGAGAGTCTGTTGGATCAATGAGCAGTATCCCTATGCCGAAGCTTGGCAGCACCATCAAAGAATAGTTGCCACTTTGTGTTATGATCTGTAATCTTAAAAATGCCTTTATCTGGGAAGTCTGGTTCCTCGACATTTTCTATCTCTAATGGCAAATTTTTTGTTGCCCTTGATAGACTTAAGGATAGACATGTGCAGCTTTTGTCTAAGGCTGAGTATTTAAGTTCACTGCCTTGTAATTTTTTTTCTCACAAGTATATGGCGTTTTCTACATAGGAGTCTTTCTTTTCTTGTGCGAGCATGGCTCCGACCGTAGTATTTGTAACAGTGAGGTATAGTAGTAATGGTTTATGTATATGAGGAGGAGCTGGTACCAAAGGGATAGCTAGGTATTCTTTGACTTTCTCAAAGGCTAACTGGCATTCTGTATCCCAGACTATGTTAGTGTCTTTCTATAATAGTTTGAAAAGTGGTTCGCACATGAATGTCAGCTGTCTAATGAAATGGCTGATGTACTGTAATCTGCCAAGGAAACCTTTGACTTAACTCGAAGTCCTTGGTTGTGGCATATCTGTGATGGCTTTAACTTTTGCAGGTTCTATCTCAATTCCCTACTCAGTTACCATGAAACCTAGCACTTTTCCTTTGGTGACTCCAAAGGTTCATTTTGCTGGGTTGAGTTTCATCTGGTGTGTGCGTAACCTTTCGACGAATTTACAAAGGTCTCTAATGTGGACACCTTCTATTTCATCTGAGTGTATAAGCATATTATCCACGTATACTTCTATCTCTTTATGGATCATGTCATGGAATAGGGCAGTAGCAGCCCTCTGATATGTAGCCCCAGCGTTTTTCAACTCAAATGGCATAACTGTATAGCAGTATGTTTCCCAAAGGGTGATAAAGGATGTTTTCTCCTGATCTGCTATTGCCATTTTGATTTGGTTGTAACCAAGCATGCCATGCAGAAAGGATCTTACTTTGTGGGATGCTACAGCGTCTACTACCATGTTAATGTTTGGTAGTGGGAACTCATCTTTTGGAGATGCTCTGTTGAGGTCGCGAAATTCGACACATATCTAAACCTTTCCATTGGGTTTCGGTATTGTCACAATGTTTGATAGCCAAATTAGGTATTCAAGAACACGGATAAACTTTCATGATCTTCTCTTTCACTTGGAGAGACCATTCAGGCTTGATTTTGCGTAATTTCTGTTTCACTGACTTAACATCAGTGTATGTCGGTATTCTATGTTCAACTATGGCTGGATCCAATCCAGGCATGTCTTCGTAGGACCATACAAACACATCTGTGAACTCTATCAGTAAACTGATCAAAACTGTTGTGTCATGCCCTTGTAGATAATCTGCCTATTCAGACTTCTATGATCTCATTGTTCAGCCCCAGAATGATGACAAACATGTCTTCTTTTGTTGTTGTTGATCTGTGACTTCCTTGTCGCTTGACCAACTGGGCGAGCTCGATTGAATATTATGTCTTTTTGGTCCACTTTTTTAAGTAATTCATTATTAACTGGTTCAATTATGTTTTTATTTTGTTCAATTAATTCGTCTTTTAATAAATTGGCAACCAATGAGTACATACAAACACTGAGACTTTCATTAAAAGGGGAGGTTACATGGTTGGCTATATTATCAAGGGCTTCGGAGGTAAGATCCTCGATATGAGTGTTAGGAAATGGGCTGGTAGGTGACCAATTCGTAGCATAAGGGATATGAGAGGGTATGGTGTATCCAAAACGATCAATCATGTCCGCATTAGTTAAGAGAGGCTCAATAGTGGTGTATCAATTCTGCAATGGACTATCTATGATAGCCACAAACTCCCCTAGTGGTTCAATAGTCAGTGCTTCCGTTGATCATTCCTAGGAAGCTATATCCCATGAAGTCACTGCCAAGCAATGCTAAAACATAATCATCCTCGATTGCGTTGATCTGAGGCAGGGGATTGTTTACTATGTTTGTAAGGGGTGTGACTTTTCGATGACCTTGCCGTCGATGAGATTTTAGATGGCAACCCTGAGTAGGTAGCATTTATCAGTGAGATGACCACATACCGATGATATTCACAGTATTGAGAATGTTTCCATGTGCTAGGTAATGGGTTTGGAGGTTTGTAATTTTCCATTGGTTTCAGAACCTCTTGTGTTTTCAGACCCTGCAGTATTAGTGACATTGAAGCATACTATCACAATGTCTACTATCTCCTTTAAAGGATCTTCTGGAGTTTCCGTTGTTCTCATTGTTTCCTCCAACGGTATTAATAGTCATATATGTCCCATATGACCATGGTACACTACCATAAGTTTGACTGGCAAAGTTGATTGGTGGTGCAGCTGCAACGAGATTAACCGTGGTTCTTGATGATGCCGATTTTCCTTTAGAATAACGAAACGAGCTCTAGGGTGTATCGTTTTTCAATTGCCCTATACGAATGTCTTCGTCGATGCGTATTCCTACTTTGACAATGGCACTGAAGTTTCCATACGTGAAGGTACCTCATACGTTCCAGGCAGATGGGGAGGAGGTTTTTATAAACATTCTTGTCGATCCGGCTGGGTCTGGCCTGTCTAAGGTTTGGGCAATCTTCTTTTTCCACTTGGCTGCAAAGTTACCATAGATTTCTTTTTCCCTCTGGGTGCATGACTCGAGTTCCCTTTTGTTTTCAGAGGTGCTATTGTCTTTGTATCTCTTTTGAAATTCCTCAGCAATTTGATCCCAAGGGCCCATGGAACTATTATCTACTAGCATTAACCAATGTTTTGTTGCTCCTACCAAAGTCAAATGAAAGTTAGAGGCCATAGCTTCAAATCTAGCTCCCCTTGATTTCATTACAGTGGAGTAGGACTTAAGGTGAGAGATAGGGCACCGGTCCCATCAAACTTCTCTATGTCTAGTATTTTAAATTTTAGTGGTAGGATGGCCGATGGTTGCAGAGTCAATGATCGCATGGAGAAATCTCCTTTGTTTAAGACTTTGAGCATCATTTCCTTGAGATTCTCACTATCTGTTTCGACCTTTGTGGGGGGAGGTGCATTTGAGATATTTGCAGTGGCAGTGTTCATTCTGGTGGCTAACTGGGATGTAGGGTAAACATTAGTAACGGGTGCTATGTTTGAAGCCCCAGTCTGGTGACCAAAGTTATTGGATGGGAGATAGGTGGTAATTTGTCCCTACGGATTGTAGCTTCTAGGATCTACATGTGGACTGTTTTGTAATGGGTTGGTTGTGGAGAAAAAGAAGTTTCTCAGATATTACTGTGGGGTATTAGTGTTTTGAGGGGGGTAGCTGGTGTTTGGGATGTAGGTATTTAGAAGAGGGTTAACGTGCTGATATGGAGGGTAAGTGTTTGGGAGAAGGAGGCTAGTGTTTTGGTACTGAGGTGGCAAGTTGGTATTCTGAGCTTAAGGGTTAAATAAGTTGGTATTTGGAAGTGGGTTAGTGTATGGGTATGGGAAGTTGGTATTTGGTGTATGATGGTTGGTGTTTAGGAGGCTTCGGGAAGACGTGTGAGTGTGTTGTGGTGTTGTGTGCAAATGTTGTGTTTGATATGTGGTATGAAGAATGAGAGCCCGAAACCTCTATTTATAGGAGAAGAACGGTCGATTAAATGACAGCGTTTGATCTCAATCAGTGCATGGCATGCCAGGTAAAAGCCTGGGAGTAATATAGCGCAAGACGCACGAGGCGACTAGAGGAAACGACAGTGTTTCAGCTTTCTCGAGAAGTGGATAGAGGGCACAGCAACTAAAGTAAGGGAGCGGCTCCATTTTTTTTTTGAGTAAATGGGAGGAGGATGCGGCTCCCATGTATGACGAGGGGAACCCATGCATGGGGAGGAGAACCCTCTTTGTATTTTGGTTTTTTCTTTCTTGTAGTTTAGTCCTTTGCTTTCTCTTCTCCGTTAAGTTCCGTTAAGTCCTATTTTCTGAAACATAATGGAATGTAATGTCATTTAGTCCATTTAATTTATAAATTATATTTTTATTATAGTTTTAGGACATTATATTATAGAGGTACGAAATTGGGGTGTTTACAGTAGTGGTCTAGTAGTTTATACTGTGAACCACTCCAAATACTCAGTCATTTACTTTCAGCTACCTCAACTGTTCTAACATTTAAGCAGCTTCTATCTACTTAAGTGTCAACCAGTTACCAACGAGCTCTAGCTCAACTGGTACTGCTCACTTCTCTTAATGGAGAGGTTGGGTGTTCGAGTCTCACTAGAGACACCCTGGACTTTACAACTCTCAGTAGAGAGGTCGGGTGTTCAAGCCTCTTCAGAGGCATCGTTGTTGTTAAAGCCTTATCCAAATGCCCCATTTAGCTACTCACTTATCTTAACGGAGAGGTTGAGTATTCAAGCCCTACCAGAGGCACCCTGGGACTTAACTTCTCTCAACCGAGAGGTCGGGTGTTCAAAGCCTCACCAGAGGCACCATTTGTTCGAGCCACACCAAAGCCATCATATATATATATATATAATTATAGACTTTCAAGGCATTAAAAATAATAAAAAATTAAGGGTTGGGGTACGGTCTATGTCCCCTCCAACCTTTGTAAAAAAAAAGTGTCAACCAGTTACATTCTTGAATCATTTACTTAATTGTCTATTACTTTGTTATTCAATTCAATCTTTATTTATTAGCGATCAAAGAAAACCTTTTTTGTTCATCAGCTGCTATGTGTTGAATAGCTTTCAGCTGCTGTTAACTTACAATTTCCGCTGCAACTTTTCAAGGTTTTCAAAAAAAAAAAAAAAACCCTAAAACTTTTAAAAGGCTATACACCCCCCCCCTCTAGCCTTATTTTCTTTCCTCCTGGACTTACATCCTAAAACCTTAAGATGATTATATGTAGGAGGTTTCTTAAGGAAAAGTTCATAAGGAGTTTTGAAGTGGAGCGCTGAATTAGGAAGCCTATTGATCAAGTAGGTAGCTGTTTGGATACAATCTCCCCAAAATCTAATTGGTAAATGACCTTGAAACCTCAAAGCCCTAGCCATTTCCAATAGATTTCTATGCTTTCTTTCCACCTTCCCATTCAGTTGAGGGGTGTCATTATAAGAACTTTGATGTAAGATGACATGCGAGTGTAAAGAAGGAGACACAGAAGAGTTAAAAAAGCTCATATCCATTATAAGATTGGACTTCTTTAATAGTCGAGTTGAACTGTGTTTTAACCATTAGAATAAAGGTGTTAAGATATTGGCAAACATAGATTTTGATTTGAGTAAAAAGGTCTAAGTTAACCTTGAAAAGTCATCAACTATGGTTAAGAAGGAAGAACACCCATCATAGGTTAAGCGTCTCTAAGGACCCCAGACATCAAAATGAATGATATCAAAAGGATGTGCAGCATGAGAAGAGCTAACAGGAAAAGGAACTCTTGTCTGCTTAGCAAAATGACATATGTCACATACATACTTATTAACAAAAGAAACAACATTGGTATTTGCTAAGAATGGAATGTGTTTAAAGACATGAAGAGGTAAATGTCAAAATCTTAAATGCCATCTCAATATAGAAGAATTAATAACATTGGTTATAGCAGAAGAAACATAATGAACAAGATTTGTATGAACTGTGGTGGATGGGCTAGATAATTGTAGCTTGTACACCTTCAGCTCTACCAGTCACCAGTTGTCTCTTCTGGACTAAGTCCTGAATAAGACAATGAGAGGAATGAAAGCTAAGGGTATATTGATTATTAAGAGCTAATTTGTGCCTTGATAAAAGATTGAATCTAAAATCAAGCACATATAAAACAATGCGAAGAACAAGATTGGGAGTTAAATGAATTGTACCCTCATGAGTGATGGGAACAATTTTTCCTGTGGGAAGACGAATAGAAGATGATATAACAATAGAATTTTCAAGTAATTCAAATAAGAAGGTTATATGGTTAGTAGCACTTGTGTCTATGATCTAATCATATCGTGTAAGGTGTGAACTAGCTAAACAAACTAGAAAAGCACTACTATGAGAAGAGACAATCTTACCAACCAAATATGATTCAGGATTGTCCATAGAAGTAGCATTGAGAAGAGACATCAATTGTTGAAGTTGAGCATTAGTCAAGATTGGAGTTCCAGAATCATCAGCAGCAATAGAATTAACAGTAGGATTCACATCCTGTGAAGAAGCTTGACCAGCAGACCTCATGACTGAAGCTGGTGCTTGAGAAATGGATTTTCTTTTGTACTTGGGCATTCGTGTAGGATCAGGCTTACTCCCAAATTATTTGTGCCATTCTGTATAACCGTATATATAGAAACATCTATCCTTAGTATGAGAGTCTCCACAATTTTCACAAAATAACCTGCCCTTCTTCTTAACATAACCTTTGATATTGGTGTTACCTTTGCTATATAGGGCAGTAGAAACATAACTTGGGATATTTTTAGATACAGAATTAACTATGCATTGTCTATGTCTCTCTTTTGAGCTAGAAGCAAAATAGCCTTCCTAATATCGGGCAAAGGATTCATCATTAACAATTGACCTCTTATACCAGTAAAATTATCATTAAGTCCCATAATCATCATGTATTTGAACAGCACCACAAATACAGCCACAAACACATTTTGTTAGTTGAATTAGATTGTGCAATTCATCCCAAAGACCACGGAATTTAGTAAAATATGAATTGATAAACATATTCTCCTGAGTTAATGAAGCAATATGTTGTCTGACTTGAAAAATTAAGGTGCATTGCTCTGTGAGAAACGTGAATTTAGGTCATCCCATATTTCTTTTGTATTTTTGATAAACATCACACTAGACCTAATTTCTCCAGAAATTGCATTTAGAAACCAAGAAATGATCATGTTATTACATCGATCCACTCCTATTGTATTTTTTGTAGTAAGAGCAATCACCATTGCTCGTTTCCAAGAATTGAATTTCGCCTCCGTAAGAATTTCAGTAACTAGCATCATACCTGGATGATCATGTGGATGAAGATAAAGAGGATGAGAGGCTCACAAAGTCATCCTTTCCTTCATCTGTTCTAGTTTTTTCTTCTTTCCTTGTGATGTATTGTCCTGATTCAGATGATTCTTGCCCTTCTTCATCTATATTTCCTTCAGCCCTTTCTTCTACTCATTCTTCTCCAGCCCCTTCTTCTTCTATTCCTTCTCCTCCTACCCATGCTTCTTCTGCTAGACCAATAAAAACTAGGGTAGTGCCATCTAAATTCAATGATTTTATGGGTTTGCCTACCTTCATCACCTCTACCAGGTTTGTTCCTCAAGTTCTCTCTTCTGTGTTTTAATATGATCATGTCTCTCCTAGCTATTTTTCATTTCTTTCCAATCTTAATCAAGCTACTAAATCTCATACCTATGCCCAAGTTTTTAAAGATCCTCTTTGGTGTAAGGCTATGGAGCTAAAAATTCAAGCTTGGTGATCTTAATGAGGAAGTCTTTATGAATCTTCCTCCTGGGTATTCCCCTACTCTTGGCTCTGCCTCCTCTCCTCGAGTTGTCTACAAATTGGTTAAGTCCTTATATGGCCTTAAACAAGCTCCAAGGCAATGGTTTCATAAGCTCGGTGTATCTCTTCCAGCCTTTGGTTTTGTTCAATCTCACTGTGATCATTTTCTCTTTACTCTAGTCAATGGGTCTTCATTTACATGATTTTGATCTATGTGGATGACTTACTAATTACTAGTTCTAGCCCAGTTGTGATTCAAGTCCTGAAGGCTCATCTTCACTCTTCTTTCAGTATAAAAGACTTAGGTCCTCTCAAATACTTTCTGGACATTAAAGTTGCCAAAAATTCCCCAGGTATCTATATTCATCAGAGGAAATATGTGTTAGATATTTTGAAGGACACTGGTCAAGAGGGGCTACTTCATCTCTCATTCCTCTTGAGCATCATCATGGTCTAGCTGTAGATAAAGGGGATATCTTACAGGATACTAATAGATACAGAAGGCTAATTGGCAGGTTCATTTACCTCACCATTTCTAGACCAGACCTTTCCTATCATGAGCACATCTTGAGTCAGTTTATGGCCTCTCCAAGGCACCTTCATATGGAGGCTGCTTTAAAGGTTGTAAGGTATCTCAAGGGTACTATTGACCAGGGGTTACTCTTCTCTGCTACAAGTTCCTTAAAGCTCACTGCTAATTGCGACTCTAAATGGGGAGGTTGTCCAACTACTAGAAAGTCGGTCACATGTTACTATGTTGTTCTTGGGGAGTCTTTAATTTCCTGGAAGTCTAAAAATAAGGGATTGATTCTAGGAGCTCTGCTGAGGCTGAATACAGTCCTATGGCCACTACCAGCTATGAGATAACTTGGTTGATTGCACTACTCACAGATCTTCAGGTTTTCTTCAGTTATGTTATGATAACAAGACAGCCCTGAGTATTTTTGTTAATCATGTATTTCATGAGAGGAAAAAGAACATTGAGATTGATTTTCATCTCATTCGGGACAAGATTGTTAAGGGTCTTATTACTACAGCTCATATTCCCACTTCTTCTCAACCGATAGATCTGTTTACTAAGTCTCTATCATCTGCTCAAATTGTGTTGTTTCATTCCAAGTTGAAAGTGTTTAATTTGTTCTCTCCTTCAACTTGAGGGGGCATGTTAATATAAAATACAGTTGATACACAAGCCTACAGTAGACATGCTTGTAGCATATTATATTAGCAAGTTTGTTAGTTAGCCACGACAGTTAGTGGTGCTTAGTTAACCGTTGTAATATGGCTATCAAGAATAGATGGTATATATGTAAGTTTTAGATACAATTCATGTAAATTGGTTAGATTGATCAATAAGAAAGATCTTTTTCTTTCTCTCTCTCTCTCTCTTCAAATCTCTTTTCATCCATGGCAATCTTTGATTTTGTCAAAGTAAGAGCAAAATTGATTTTAATAGTTTAAAGTGACCTATTAAAGTTAATTTTGCAACTATTTGATTTTAATATGTTGGTAATTCCAACAATTATTTAGCTTTGAAAGAAGGTTCTTTTAGGATTTCTATGGTTTTGAATCATGTAAACCATTGCTTCTCCATAACATTGTTTAGTTGTAAACTTTTGTACATTGGTAGCAATTTTGGGAAAAGACTCTAAATTGCCCCCTCAAGAAAAGTCTCCAAAAAATTTGTGGGTCAGTCCAATTTTAAAAGTTTTCAATCATTCTACATTCTTTTTTTTTCAAACCAGACAAAAGCACTTTTGATGCACGCGGTGCATTTTTTGATAAGGCGATGAATCGATTGATAGACAATGCATGTATTTGTATATCACGATGCATACTCTTGTGCATCACAATTCATGATGAGCCTTTTTCCGATGTATGTAAATCCAAGCCCATGTGTTGGGCATGTCACATGTGTCAAAGGCCAGTAAATCCAAGACAACGTGTCGTTTCTCTCTGTGCAATTGTGGTCTTGTATTTTTTTTCCTTTGATCTTGTCCGCTTTTTTGCTATTTTTGTTTTGTCTTTTAATTAAGTCTCTTTTAAGATGGCTTTATGACTCTTAATTTGTAAGGTGAAGCTTTAATTTCTCACAATTCAACCCACCAATATATGTTGGGTTAGGTAATGAAGATTCGTCTTATAAAAAATATATGTAAGATCGTCTCATCTAAATTTTTGTCTTTATATAATCATCACAAACAAAATTTTAAAATTTCATAATCAAGTTACTAAATCGCAGAGTCAATAAGTGTATGCATGATTTCACATTAAATTTGAGATTACTCCCTACTCAGAATAGTGATATTGCCAAACTATTTTTGCATCATCCATAAGTTTATGTCTTATTTCCTCTTAAGGATTCGTTTATTTCACGAAAAATAATTTTAAGAAAATATTTCCATATTTTCCTGTGTTTGATAATAATACAAAAATATGATCAACGTAATACATTTTACAGTCAACTATAAAATACTCTATATACTAAGAAAAATGATTTACGCACGTACCCCTCCGTAAATTATATTCTAAAATGACGCTTCAAAAATCTCCAACTCTCCAAAGTGTTTGAAACAATATACTTCATTCGTCCAAAAATTATTGTCCTTCTTGACCAAATACACGATTAAGAAAAAATATTTGACTTGATTATTAATATTGATATAATATGTGGTTTACTTTAAAGTTTAAATCTCATGTGATGTCCTAAAAATAAAACTTTCAAACAAGACAATTTTCTTGGAACAAACGAAAAAGAAAAGTAATACAATAATTTTTGGATCGAACAAGTATTACTGTATAACTTAACAACTACTAAAACTACTTTATTGTAAAATAAATGTCGTTTTAAGGAGAGAAAAAATATGTCCCAAAATAATTGTCATTATAGGATTTCAAGAAACATTTATCCATCTATATTATAATACAGATCAGGCAGTTAGAAAAACTAACTATTGGCCAGGATTGGTTTTTACCAAATACAATTACTGGCCATGATTAACTCCCACATATCTCAACTGTGTGTAACGGTTGAAACCCTCCTTATTTTCTTCGTTTCTCTCTCTCTTCCTCCTCTTTCTCTCTCTTCTTCTCTCTTCCCAGCCTCTTCCTCTCTCTTCTTCAATTCCTCAGCCTATTACTCATCTTATTCTATTCCTATTCATGGGTTTATATATCTCAATCTTGCTTTCTTCCACCTCGCCATCTCTCTCTCTCTCTCTCTCAATCTCAATCGGTCGGTTTCTTCATCCTCGCCATCTCGATTGATCTATCTCATTGCTGAATTTGTAAGTTGTTCCTTCGTTTGGTTTTCTGAAACTTCTAGATTTTTCTTTTTGGTTTTTCTTTTGGTTTTTGAAGATCTCGATTCATGTGGTTTTTTTGGTTTGTACACAGTGCACACAATTAGAAAGTGCTGGGTGAAAGATCTCTTTTCCATTTCTATGTACCCATTTTATATCTTTGTTTGACTAAGGAAAAAATGGGATCAATTTCTCGAGCATTTTTTGTTTATTTCTTATTGCTGCTAAAACATACATCAAACCCGAAATCCATTTTTCCAGCAAATTCCTTTCTTTCTTCTAAAAGTTGACTATTTTGGTGATTCATTAATGTTAAAGATACCAATTGATGGAGTTGTTAATGATGGAGGGTGGACAGTTTGGATATTTGTTTTCAATTGGCACAATTATTAGTCAACTTGAATTTTTGGTCAGCCATGGTTGAATGCAAGGGATGTGGGTTGGAATGAGGAAGAAAGGGAGTTTCTTCATCCTCGCCATCTCGATTGATCTATCTCATTGCCTGAATTTGTAAGTTGTTCCTTCGTTTGGTTTTCTGAAACTTCTAGATTTTTCTTTTTTGGTTTTTGAAGATCTCGATTCATGTGGGTTTTTTGGTTTGTACACAGTGCACACAATTAGAAAGTGCTGGGTGAAAGATCTCTTTTCCATTTCTATGTACCCATTTTATATCTTTGTTTGACTAAGGAAAAAATGGGATCAATTTCTCGAGCAATTTTTATTTATTTCTTATTGCTGCTAAAACATACATCAAACCCGAAATCCATTTTTCCAGCAAATTCCTTTATTTCTTCTAAAAGTTGACTATTTTGGTGATTCATTAATGTTGAAGAATACCAATTGATGGAGTTGTTAATGATGGAGGGTGGACAATTTGGATATTTGTTTTCAATTGGCACAATTATTAGTCAACTTGAATTTTTGGTCAGCCATGGTTGAATGCAAGGGATGTGGGTTGGAATGAGGAAGAAAGGGAGTTTCTTCATCCTCGCCATCTTGATTGATCTATCTCATTGCCTGAATTTGTAAGTTGTTCCTTCGTTTGGTTTTCTAAAACTTCTAGATTTTTCTTTTTTGGTTTTTGAAGATCTCGATTCATGTGGTTTTTTTGGTTTGTACACAGTGCACACAATTAGAAAGTGCTGGGTGAAAGATCTCTTTTCCATTTCTATGTATCCAGTTTATATCTTTGTTTGACTAAGGAAAAAATGGGATCAATTTCTCGAGCATTTTTTGTTTATTTCTTATTGCTGCTAAAACATACATCAAACCCGAAATCCATTTTTCCAGCAAATTCCTTTCTTTCTTCTAAAAGTTGACTATTTTGGTGATTCATTAATGTTGAAGAATACCAATTGATGGAGTTGTTAATGATAGAGGGTGGACAGTTTGGATATTTGTTTTCAATTGGCACAATTATTAGTCAACTTGAATTTTTGGTCAGCCATGGTTGAATGCAAGGGATGTGGGTTGGAATGAGGAAGAAAGGGAGTTTCTTCATCCTCGCCATCTCGATTGATCTATCTCATTGCCTGAATTTGTAAGTTGTTCCTTCGTTTGGTTTTCTGAAACTTCTAGATTTTTCTTTTTTTGTTTTTGAAGATCTCGATGCATGTGGTTTTTTTGGTTTGTACACAGTGCACACAATTAGAAAGTGCTGGGTGAAAGATCTCTTTTCCATTTCTATGTACCCAGTTTATATCTTTGTTTGAGTAAGGAAAAAATGGGATCAATTTCTCGAGCATTTTTTGTTTATTTCTTATTGCTGCTAAAACATACATCAAACCCGAAATCCATTTTTCCAGCAAATTCCTTTATTTCTTCTAAAAGTTGACTATTTTAGTGATTCTTTAAAGAATACCAATTGATGGAGTTGTTAATGATAGAGGGTGGACAGTTTGGATATTTGTTTTCAATTGGCACAATTATTAGTCAACTTGAATTTTTGGTCAGCCATGGTTGAATGCAAGGGATGTGGGTTGGAATGAGGAAGAAAGGGGTGTATAAATTAAATGTTGTTAAATACAACAATATCCTCATTTAATTTTATAATTACTAAAATACTCTTAAAACAATAAATTAAATATATGTAATTTGGTCAATTTGAAAAAAAAAATTGCACTAATAAAATACCCTTTTACTATGACAATATACTGATGTATTCATCATGAGTAAAATGAAAGTGTTGAAAATTGAAAGTGTTGAATTTAATTTTTTTTAAAATTGATTTTATAAATCCACAAAAAAAGTTTAATTTTCAAAAAAATATATTTACATAGGGTTTGTAATGGAATGAATTCTAATGGAATAGAGGGAAATGGGAGGAAATCTCCGGTCACAGTCACGTCAGCGTCACGCAAACAGCAGACTCAGCTTTCCGTCTTCTCTTCTAATACCTAACAGAAGAAAGTTTTAAATTGAAAAATAAAAAATAGGTGGAGGTTTTAATGGATGAATTTGGAAATACGATGTTTAATTTGAAAATCGTGAAATAAGATAGGATTTTTTTGTAATTCTCTCAATATTTATTTGAGGGAAAAAAATCTTCAAACAATTTTTTTATGGATATGCGACAAAAATCAAAGTAAACACCATACCATATAACACATTTCGTTCATTTTCAAATTGTCGTCCCTTTTTTATTTTTCATTCGTTATAAAATAATTGTCCTCTTTAAAAATTTTCTCTTTTAGGAAATCATTTTTACCACTTTATTCTTATTTTTTCTATCCACTTTAATTACGGTCACATACTCAAGTGTATTAAAAGAAACCACACATTTCACCAATATTTATAATACAGTTAATTACTTTTTTCTTAAATGGTATGCCGGGTCCAAGAGGACAATAATTTAAAAAAAGAGAGATTGATCGGTAAGTATGTAAGTTACATATGAACCTCATTTATGTGTTTTGCTTGAATTACTCCCTCCACAATTACATATAAAACCTTTAGTTGTGGGTTTTGTCGGTCCAGATTGATCCGTAAGTATGTGGGTTACATATGAACCTCATTTATATGTTTTGTTTGAATTAACCCCTCCCTAATTACATATAAAACCTTAAGTTGTGGGTTTCGTTTGAATTACTCACTCAGTTATGGACTTTGTTTATCCCAAGCATCAATTGAACCGATCTCATACCGACACTGTGCCCGTAGTACGAGCGAAATCAATATTGATATGTAAGTATGTGAGTTACATATTGACCCCATTTATGCGTTTTGTTTGAATTACCCCTTCACAATTACATATAAAACCTTCAGTTGTGAGTTTTGTTAGTTCAGATTGATCCATAAGTATGTGGGTTACATATGAACCCCATTTATGTGTTTTGTTTGAATTACCTCCTCCACAATTACATATAAAACCTTCAGTTGTGGGTTTTGTTTGAATTACTCCCTCAGTTATCAACTTTGTTTATCCCAAACAATAATTGAATCGATCTCATACCAACACCGTGCCCATAGCACGGGCACAGATACTAGTATTTTACTAAAACTACTCTTATTTACCACGCTCGAATTAAATGTTATTAAAGAAGGTTGTTGAGAAAGAGAAAAAAATTAGTTCAAATTAACTATAAGAAATTATTTTAAATAAGAAAAGTAGTCTTTTTACAAAACAAAAAGCTGATGGTAAAAGTAACGATAACGGTGCCAGGGGGAATCTGACCAAAAAATCGAATTGAGAGACCAAATGAATAGTTTTGAAATCCTAGGACCAAACTAATATTTTTGGAAAAATCGAGGGACCAAAATATATATTAATTCTAAGGGTAATTTAGTCATATTGTAAAAAAAGTTGACGAAAAATGTAACGGTAGCGGCGTGGGGGAGGGGATTTTGACCAAAAAAATCGAATTAATGCACCAAATGAATATGTTTTCAGACCCGAGGACCAAACTAATATTTTTTAGATAATCCAGAGACCAAAATATATATTAATCCTATTATAAAAAAGTGGACGGAAAATGTAACGGTAACGACATGAGGGGGATTTTGACCAAAAAAATTGAATTAAGAGACCAATTGAATATGTTATCAAACATGAGGACCAAACTAATATTTTTGAGAGAATCTAGGGACCAAAATATATAATAATTCAAAGTAAAAATACACAAATAAGCTGAGGCTTTGGCAGATTGTATGTGGGGAAAAAAAAGGGGGGAATAAAGAAAGAAAGGAAAAAAAAAAGAAAAGAAAAAGAGAAAAAATAAACAGATAATAAGCATGCAAATAAAGAAAAATGACGAGCATGCAGAATAAAGAAGGAAAAAAGATGCGGAATAAAAAAAAGAAAAAAACCAAGAAAACAAAAAAAATCGGGAGAGGGAAAATGCATGTACAAAAAAAGAAAAGAAAAATTTTTAAGTGCATGCAACAAAAGAAAATGCGGCGGCAGAAGAAGAAACTTTCGGCTGAAGCTAGAAAATAGAGCGAAAAGAAAGCAGCAGCAAAGAAAGGATAATTTCAGCTGGAACCAAAGATGCGGCAGCAAGGAAAAAGAAATTTCTAACCAAGGTTAGAAAGAGCAGCAAAGAAATATGCAGCAGCATCAAGAAAGATTTTCCAGCTAAAGCCGAAAATATAGCGGAACATGGGAAATGATTTTCCAGCAAAGGCTGGAACTGTGACAAAAGAAGAATCCCCAGCAAAGTGCAACAAAGAAACGGCGTAAAGCAAGGAAGCGACAAAACAACAGCAGCAGCAATTTGCCGCATGGGCACGGCAAGGGTAAGAAAAGGAAGGTATTTTCCTCTTTTATGTGCATTTGTATGATGTTTGGAAGACTTTCCTAACGGGGCAGGCAACCCCGGGGCAAGGGAAAGGCTTTGTCCTCCAGCGAAGGCTGAGTTCCTGAGGAGACATTGAATTCCAGACATCAATCGTTGCGTTGGAAAACTTTCTTTTAAGGGGCATGCAACCTCGGATTAGAGGGAAAGGTCTTGTCCTCTGACGAAGTCAGTGTTCCTGAGGAGACAATTCATGCCGCACAGCCGCAGACGAACTACGATTGGTCTGATTCCTTGGCTAAGGATACATAGGCAGTCTATCTCGGTAGACGCGACCATCACAACACGTTATAATTACCTTTGCAGCACTCATTTGATAAAGCTTTGCCGCACTTGCTCATTTAGCATTGCCGCACTTGCACCGCAGCATTTGGTCCACGGCTGCCTAAACTACGTTTGGTCTGATTTCCTTTATTAAGAAATACGTAGGCAGCCTACACTAGTAGGTCCGACCATCAGAGCACTTCATTTACATATCTGCTTAAAAACTATGATAACCTGTTATAACCGACTAAATATGTCTAGGTTATGGAGTTTTGTTAGCATGATAAACTATTGCATTATAACTGTTACCTGTTGCATTTCTCTCCCATTTTAATTGAACGAAATTGGAGAGTCTATTGTTTATCAACGATGTTCGTCTACTCAGTAAGCCTCGGGTTACCCGTAGACTCCATCGTTGAGGGGCTCTGTAGACACCCCAATTTCGTACCCCTGATATGTGACTCTGACATGTGATATCAAGAACTATTCGAAATTAACAAATGTCAAGTTACAGGAGTCAAAAATGCGAAAGGCAAAGCAGGATGCGCAAAACAGTAAATTGCGAGGGGTGAAAGCGCCAAAAATGAAACTTGAATAGGGACATGGCGCGGGCTAAAGGTTGATTGGGTGCCGCGCCATGCCATGGTGTATTCGACGCCAGATGAGCTACAGTGCCTCTAGGACTTAACGCAGTGTACACACTGTGAAGGCTGGAGTACATGTTGATGATGCTCGCTGAGGGAATTCTTAATTCCCGATGAGTCCCTCCTTCCAGCTATAAATAGGAGTGCTGGGCTCCCCTTTGGGACACATGAAATCAGAGACAAAGAAACGCTGAGAAATTTCCTCCGCGTCTCAACAACGCCGAAGTAGCGGGAGAAGTGAGATAGGTATGTGTAGCCCACGAAAGCTTCCAAACCCCGTCCAAACTCCGCCAAAACACAAATCCACCGGTTAAAAGTGATCCCTAGCCTTTTAGTTAGGTATCCACCCCACTTCCCAGGCCCAAAATCCATAAAGTAAGCTGTTACTCTGCCTGAGTAATGAGTTGAAAAACACACAAAATAAGTTGTTATTCTGCCCAATCAAAAAGGCCAAAACCATCTGAAATAAGCCGTCATTCTGCCCGAGTGAACGACCCAAAATCATCCAGAATAAGCAGTCATTCTGCCCGAATCACAACAACAACAACAACAACAACAACAACAAAGACTCCCTCTCCCTGAAGGACAGAGCGAGCACACTGCGCTATAAAAGGTAATAGCCTTTAAGGGCGCTATTTTTTATAAAGTTACTTTTTAAATCCGGCCCAATGTAGCTAATATAAGCCGTTGTCCTGCCAGGATTTAGTTAGAAAATACTATGTAAAAGAGCCGTTATAATGGCCAAATATTTTTAAATATATTTGTAATTATTGTAAGGAAACGGCTGCAATTCCGTAAATAGCGTAGCCACGGATATATTTGTTTTTATTTTCCTGTCTTTTAATGCTTTGTTTATTTGCTAAATAAATATAACAATAAGCATACTTTAGCCAAAAACCATTTTTGAGACCGAAATGGCGAGTTGGGTGCCTAGCACCTTCCCAACTCGTAACTTAGCCTCCGAACCCGTTTTCTATCTCCAGTTTTTCTTTTTCTTTTTTTGGTTTTGCTTTATTTTGCCTTAAAATAAAGATGGCGACTCTAAAACATTTTGGATCCAGTGGGGCCTCGCAACACTCCTTCTTTGCACTTTTCTGTTTTCCCCTAAAAAAGGGAGAATGAGAATAGAAGGGTGATGTATTCTCACCTGGTATCCCCTAAACAAGGGATAACTTGATGCGGGAAACCTAAAGCTCCCATAGTGATCCGAAATAGGCCATAAGGCTATTTTTATAAAATCCATGGTGGGGGCGCCGCAACATCCTTTTTTGCACTTTTCCATTTTCCCCTAAAAAAGGGAAAATGGGAATGAAAGGGTGATGCATTCCCATATCCTGGTATCCCCTAAACAAGGGATAACTTGATGCGGGAAACCCAAAAGTTCCCATATTGGATCAAAAATCCACTAAAGGCAACCGAGGCGCATTCCAACGCGCTATCTTAAACAGCACTCCTCTCGCACTTTTAATTTCGTCTTCCCCTAAAAAAGGGAGGGTGGAACAGCGAGCGTGGTGTCTCGCATCCGCTGCACGCGCGCACCCTATCTAAGGCGCAGCGCGTCAGGAACCCACACTTAGCTGGAATGAAAGACTAATATCTCTCTCCGACTTTCAACTACTAAGTAGGACTTCTGCTATTCCATCATAGAATTGATTCCTGAACCAACTCTTCTTAGTCAAGCGCTATCTATAGTAATTCTTCTGCCTTCACCCTTGACTTTCATTCGAGCTTTTAGCCCCTTTTCTTTCTCTTTGTCTTCTCCCGCATATATATGTAAAGGTCAAGCTTTGAAGGCCCGATCAAGAAGGGCTTGGAAGTTCCAAAATATTGTCTGTGGATTTCTAAGAAAGTCCAAGACCCTAAATCTTTCATTTGATTCATTCAACTTCTCACGCTCACCACTACTCGAGGCCAAGGACGGGGTCGAACCGTCATTCCAGGATTTGCAGTCCAATACATTTCCATTATGTTACCTAGCCAAAGCCACCAACTCATCAAAGGCAAGGCCGGATTCTTCCTTCACCACTCCCCCTTTTTCTACATATACGGACAAAGCAGAGAAGAGGGGACAACTACTTTCTCCTTTGCATTCCTCAATCAAAGAGAATTTCAAGTAGCAAGCCAGTCCACTATTGGTACATCGGCCAGATAGAAGGTTCTTTCTTCTATATATATATATATATATATATATATATATATATATATATATATATATATCTTCCGGCTCTCAAATCGTACTTTCCCCTCTCCTCCGTGTCCCATTCTGATTTATTTATGTCTTTTTTAGCGCAAGCCTTTGAAGACTCTTCGCCCCCTTCTTTTATTGCATTTTTCCTCCTCTTTTTCTTTTTCAGTAGGAAATATGATAGGTGGGACTGGGAAAGTGAAGCCGATATTCTTTGCCGAGAGGCCGCCCCAGGAAAGAAAAGTTCAAGCCCGCTTCGATGCGAATTGAATGAGATGGAAGCCTGAAGTGCGCCTGGTACCAGAAGGTAGAAATTCTTCTTCTTTCCAGAGGTGCGGAAGGAAGATGTCGAATCTTCTCCGAAGCCTCACAGCCAAGATCCAAAGGAGAAAATTATCTCCGAGCAGATTGGATAGCAGCCCGAGATCGGCTACATTTAATACTAGGTAGAGAATAGTCTTTTGGTATTTCGTCTTTCTTTTCCTCTTCTGAATCTCCCTTTTGACAGAAGTCGTTGTTAGATGAAGACTTTCCTGATTCATATGCCTCGGGAATCTCTTATTTCGTGATTCAAATAAAGTCATTGGTCTTTCAAAATGGGTGACTTCAACCCGCCATTTGAATAGATGGCGGGCCTAAAAATACTAACCCAACCCACCACTTTTACTGTCTGACAAGAGACCCACCAGGGGAGTGACCCACCTCTTTTTGGTCTTACGAGTTCACTAATTAGAGCTAGAAATCAGGACTATTCTGTCTGAATTATATTGGTCTTTTGATCGCTCAAGTATTGCTTGCTCCCATTGGACTTCTTCGCTAACTATCTATCCTCCTTCCCGCTCTCTGCTAGTGGATGAAAATAAGTCTTTGTCTATCCTTCCATCTGAGATAGAATCCCTATCAAGACGTAAGGGAGGAAGGATCCCCCTATCAATCAGTACTGAAACTGTCTTCTTCAAGCTAGGAATCACTCAATCCTATCAGCAGTTTTCGGTGAAGGTCTTACTTCTATATATATCTTCTATAGATATATCTTCTGGCTCTCCCTTCCTTCTTCTGTGTAGCGTACGCTGTCTCGTGTCAAGTGAAAGGTAAAAGCAAACCATGACAAGAGAGTTCCCGGTCATCATCATTCCACTCCCTTTTTGGTCTACTTCGGTTAGAACTTGATCCACGATGCGATCAGACCAATTCTAGGAATTTCTTAAAAAAGATTCTCCATTTTTTCTTTCGTTGGAAAAACCAAGGCTCATATTGACCTCGCCTCGCCCTACTTCACAAAAGAAATTATCCTCCTTTCTTTCTAAAGCTAAAGCTGTGAAGGGAGGCAGTTGCCAAGGAAGGTAAAAAAGGTGTGGGGAAGAAGAGCCCTCAAAGAAGAAAGAAAACGAGGAGTATAGAGAAAGAAATGAAGTAGACTTACCACAAGGACTCCATTTCAAGGGTATAGTCAAAAATTCCTTCATTTTCGAAGAACATATCCATATACAAGAAGCAATTCTCGGGCTTGGTGAAAGAGAGGGGCCATGAGAAGGTCCTTCGCCCTGAAAGTCTGGGCCAGCGGGAGCCAAACTTAGAGTGACTGAAGCAACTAAGCCTAAGATAGAAATTCCAAGAGATTCTCCAGTCACCTTATTTGACTCTCTTTCTTGGTCAATCCTACGTTCCCTTAGTCTCTGACCTAGATCTTTTTAGCTTCGACCACTTGGACTTTATCGAGAACTGTTTTAATAGAGGAGAAGTATGACCTAGCCTAAGCTTTAGCTCTCGCTGAAGGAAGTCAAACATAAGCGATGATCTTATATATCAGGTGCTCGTATTTTCATAATTTGCTTATTTGGTGACAAATCTTTCTCGACTTTCCGTTGGTGGGGAATCCTCTTTTATCCATTCTATATTCAAGGTATGCGAATGGACGGTCTCCCGTCTATCATAGAAAAGGGGGCGCCACTTATTAACTAGAATAGAGAAATCCAGCCCCTCCCGCCTTAACTAATGAACTAAATAGGAGAAATTCGTTTGCGGATGCGGACATTGATTATCCGGTGAGTGGCTTCATTGTTGATGAACAGAAAGAATGTGTCCTTTCTTCGGACTCCAAGGCAGAGGAACAACCACATGGTAGGGTAGGACTGAGCTTCAAGGGATGGAATTTTTAGGGTCTTTTCAACATGCCGCATCGTAAATAACATGTTCTATTTGATACCTATGATAAATATAAATCACAATCTTTTTAGAAGGCTACAATGTAATCTGGTGGAAGACTAGGTTTTGATAGCAGAGAGGGGGCCCCGCCGAGAAGATGCTCTAGCTCTAGAAAGGCTCAAAGTGGTGAGACTTTAGGCCTTGTGGTTTATGGCCACGAAGAAAGATAGTGTGGTTGATCTATATCCGACCGCTCACTCCGTAGAAGTCAGATCTACTATATCCGGTTTTAATTGCATCGTGTAAGAAGCATTGATGACAAGCCCTTGAATCATGCTATAAAGGAAAAGACACATAAAAGGACTCATTATCATCGTCTCCTTCAACAGCTCCGGTAAACAGTTTTTTTATTTATTAAATACGAAACTACAATGGATCTGTGATAGGTTGAGATTTTTCAGTAGAGAAGGAGGAAGAAGAAGATTTATGGTGGAGGGGATGGAAGAAGAAGGTGGAGGACGTAGTCTGGTAATTTATGATTTTGTATCGCGGTGTAAAAATATCAGATTAATGTAACGCGTATCAAATATTGATATATCACGGTACAAAAATAGACTAGGCAATTAAACTGATGAATCGTGGTTTAAACATTGATGTATCGCGGTGTAAAAATAGACTAGGTAATTAAACTGATGAATTGTGGTGCAAAAAATTAATGTAATATAATTGATGCATCGCGGTTCAATAATCACTACACCCAATTAAACTGATGAATAGAGCCGTCAAAATGGGTCAAACCCACTGGATTGGTTTGCCCCACCACTTTGAAAAGGTGTGTTGGGTTTTAAAATTACAACCCTGCTAAAAGACGGATTTTTTGGGTTAGACCCGCACAGGTCGCGGGTTTTGCTTGCGGGCTCAGAAAGCCCGCTATAAGTCGAGATGGGAGGGGAAAGCTCGCGAACATGACGGTCCCTAAAAGTCTTGGCCCGGCCCTCCCCGCGTAAGGCCGCGGACAAGCCTGCAAAATTCAGCATGCACGAAATTGTTTATGTTTTAATACAGGTAATACAATTATACCATATAGAGCAAAAGGACTTGATAAACCAACACTACAACAGAAATAACAATCAAAGTATCGTCAACAATGTAAGATTCTGAAACTTTGTAAGTTTGACTTGTTTGCATGGTTGACTTATTGTGTGAGTCTTCATGTGTTTGGGTTGATTGGACTTTAGCCAAAGCCTTAGAATTGTTGGGGTTACAATGCGTAACTTGTCGTTGTTGGAAACTCGATTCAGTAGTGTGTTATCTTCCTTAATTCTGGTTTATGACCTTGAGAGATTTGAGGTCTTCATGTACTTGCTTAGATGCATTGGAGTTTATTATAATCATGTTTAGAAAATTTACATGTGGTTGTGACGTTTATAGTTGTCGTCATAAGTTTGATTTTCGCGATTCGCGTATCATAAACGTATTGCCTTTCGTATTTTCATCGCACTTAATTATGGTGTAACCTTGGGTATGTATTTGGGACCCTTCATTAGACTTCTAACATGCTTTAAAACAAGTATGTATGCTTGTTCATTCTTTGTTCCGATTATTGGGTAGTCCTGCGTAGTTTCGTCTATTGTACAGTAGTTACGGACCGATTTTCGATTCACGGTTGAATTGTTTTGATCTAAGAATTCTCAAGAATATTTTAATTTGGTTTAGGGCTTTAAAGGCTTTTACTTTGGACTTTTACCTAGTAGCAGGAAAAGAAATCGTGTCGTTTCGTTGAACAGTGTTCAAATTGGAGTCGTCGCAAGTTGGGCATGCGCGCTCAATGCGAGCACTGTAGCGTTGCAGTACTGTAGCACAAGACAGCATCCCATTCTCTAATTTTTGAGTGTGAAATCTCATCCTTACCCTTACTAGAACCAGCCCTTGGGCTTGTGACCTCCCATTAAGAGTATTTGAGCCCCAAAACACCTCATCCATTCATTTTTTATCTCCATCTTCATCTTCTTCACCTTGTTATAGAGAGAAACACCATTGATAGATGTTTGTGTGTGTTGCCTTCCCCATTGATTCACCCATCGGATTTGCGAACCGAGACACACCATTGGAAAACTCTCAGCAAGGAGATCGTTTCCCCTCTATCCATTTTCGTTTTCCATAGGTTTGTTAAACCCGAATTTGGTAAGTTACTTCTCTATTGTCTTTCTCTCTCTAGCTTAATATCATGCTAGGATGTTAGAGAGTTGATTTTCATGTTTTGTTAATATATCCAACTATGTTGTAGTGGTTTTATGATGGTTTATATGTTGAGAACATATGGGTGTTAAAGTAAATGGGTTTACTTATGATTATGTTGGGTGTTTATGTTTGAAGAACTTGTGAAATGGGTTTAGGAACCCGAATGTTGGTTAAATCACGAAATGGGTTTGTGACCTAACTTTTGAAAGTTAGTAATTTGACTCAACAGAGTCAAATAGAGTTTTAGTATGTTTATGTGAGTCCTAGGATGAAATCCTATGACGTTTGAAGATCGTTGAACCTAAATTGTGAAATCCCGAGAGTATGACTTTTGGGTAGATTTTGGGTAGTTGTGATAATTGATGATTTAGGACTTGATTATAAGCCCCTGTGAATGTATTAGTAAAGTTTATTAACCTTATACGGATCTCTACAATAGCTAGAGTACAAACTAATGAGAGTGTCAAAATTTGGGAAGACTTATTTAGTGCACAATAGTGCATCGATTTGTTAGAGAATTTAAGATATAATTCGTGTGTCATTAATGGTGAATTGAGAATATGGTTAGATGACCGACTCGTGTACAATGGTTAAGAATGTACTTGTGGGCACTCTATGGTTAGAGACTACTTAGAAAGTATTGGAATATAATTACAATAGTAATAATGTTATACTTGAGATACTTGGGATTTATGATGTTATTTGAATATCAGTTAAGTTATGATATTGTGGATTTTGTGGTTTAGGTCAATAATGACCTAAAAAATGAAATACGAGGGTTAAGACTCAACGAGTCGAATAGAGGATGATAATATACTAAATAAAGTAGTGTTGGAATCCTATGACATTAGAGACGTGTATGGTCTTGTTTGTGAAGACCCAAATGATTCTTTGTGAGTGTCCAATGTGGCAATTAAACCCTAAGAGTTACTACCTTGTTGATAGGTTGGCGTCTAACTAACTTAGTAAGTCGTATAATTGAGATACTTGGAGTTTGATTATTATTGATTTAGTTTAGTAACTCAAGAGAGTTGACTATGAGCGTGCACATTAGGACACGAGAATATTAGAGATCATTATATAGACTCAAACGGGGTGATGTGAATGAGATGATGGATGGACTACCATTCCATATAAGTTGAGATTGAGTGCACTTATGGGTACTCGCATGTGGGTGACTATGGGATAGTCTTGCTTACGCTTTGAGCATGACTTTGAGTGTAATGATTAATACACTATGGTTAATAACTAAATGAGTAGTTATGTTAATGGCTAAGTATGTAGCCTCGTGATATGGGGGATTGTGGACTAACCTAATAGTCTACCTTTGCTTGTGAATTAAGGATCGTATAGGACCTTGATGTGATGTTATTATAATTAGACTAAATATGTAGTCTTATAATGTGAATGAAAGTTGGACTAAATATGTAGATGAGAATTAAACTAATTAATAGTTTAGGAAAGTGTGTGATTTGGGGATCATTGTGTACCCTAATGTTTGGATACTTTGACTAAATATGTGGTCAAGTGGTATTTGGGAATACTTGCAAATATGTGCATATATGATTTTGTGATTCAAGACTAAATTTGTAGTTTTAATATGTATTATTCATTGCCTTCAAATAAGCGTTTGGTAATATGTTAAGGTGGAATCTTAGATATACTTTGCATTGCATTAAATCCAACTGGCATAACGTGATTTGATTGGTTAGTTAATGGTGAGACGATACATTGCCTATATGAATTGTAAGATTTGTATTCGCTATGAATCGCCGTACCGAAGATCGCACACACACCTCCACTGTGGGCCGCGGTGGAGAAGTAGCCCCATTGTCATATCAATACATGTGTCATTGGCTTGCTATTTAAACCGAGTAGGTTCTTGGTACAAGTCAATGTATTTATACGAGCATCAATGGCACAAACTAGTTTAATATTGTGTATTGCAGGAACAACACAGAGACACTAATTGATGGAGATACATAATATCTCTGGTGTATATTCTTCCCTTGATTCTAGTATATGAATATTATGATTGATTTGTCTTAATATTATGATTGATTTGTATTAATTTTGTATATCATGTACCTAAAATAGTTGCTCCAGCCTTGTATATATTGTGATGGAATATCAATAAGAATATAACTTTGATTCCAAATCTCCTTCTTTCTATATGGTATCAGAGCACTGATCATACTCTAATTTTTTTTCAACTAATCCCTAATTTCTTCTCTCTCGCCATGGCCGCTGCTGATCATACCCTTCTTCCCAATTCAGCTGAGCCCTCTGTTCCTCTCATAGTCGTTTCCCTCTCCCACATCCTCAAACTAACCTCTACCAACTATCTCTCATGGAAAATCCAAATGGAAGCTACCCTCTTAGGCCATGACCTTCATAAGTTCATTGATGGGTCTCACCCTGCTCCTTCCAAACATTTACCAGCCACAAATTCTGCCGCTTCTACCACCAACACCACAGCCACCGAGCCTACCCCAAACCCAGCTTATGCAACTTTGGTTCGACAAGATAAGCTCATTCTTGGAGCCCTTCTTTGGAACTCTCTCCTTCTCTCGTCCCTCTTATATCACGGTGCACCACATCCCTAGCCGCTTGGAAAACATTAGCCAAAACCTACGCTAACCCGTCCAAAGGCCATCTTAAACAACTTAAGGACCGCCTCCGTTCTATAACCAAGGGTTCTCGCACAATCTCTGACTATATGCAAGACATAAAGTCGTGCACCGACCACCTTGCCTCCCTTGGTCGACCCCTAGATGATGATGATATAGTTGATCGTATACTTGAACAACTAAATGACCACTTATGAGAGTGTTATAGCTGCGGTTCAAAGTCGCGACACTCAGATTTCTTTTGATGAACTTCGAGAAGTTGATAAATAAGGAACTCTCTCTCGGCACCAATCCAAATCCATCTCTCCATTCCACCACGTCAACTATCTTGCAAAACCACGGTCAATCTAACAAAAATTACTCCTCCACAGGCCTACGCTTGCCACACCAAATCTTCACCTAATCCCATTCTCGCCAACTTCTTCTCGATCACAAGCGCGCTTTAAAGGCAAATGCCAATGGTGCCGCACCGGGTCATTATTTATCTCAATGTCCGTCTTAAAAGCTCTCAATACCCACATCTTTGTAATTCCCACTCCTTCTCCCAATAACTGCGAAAACTCTCGCGGTCTCCCAAACCATTCCATAATCCTAGTGCTCATGTTGCTACTACGGTGAAACCTTCCTCCCGGCTTGGCTTCTCGGCGGTGGTGCTTACGCATCACGCGACTAGTGATCTTGACAATTTGGCCCTTCATTCTCCATACGGCGGCACCGAAGAACTACTCATCGGTGATGGCTCGGTCTCCACATTTCCAATACTGGTTCAACCTCTTTTCTTACTCCTACTACTACTCTTCATCTTAATAATATTCTTCATGTCCCATCTATTTCTCGCAATATAATCTCGATTTCTAAATTTTGTTTTGATAATAATGCCTCCATCACATTTTTACCTCATTCGTATTTTGTGAAGGATCTTTCAATGGGCACTTCTATTCCAAGGCAAAACTAAATGGGTATATGAATGGCAACCTTCTCCACCTTGACACACTGCTCATCTTACATCCGTTTCAAATTGGCACCAGTCTTGGCCATCCCTCTTACTCCATTTTAAGACATATTAGTAATCATTTTAATTTACGTATTCCTACTTCTATTTCTTTTCAATGTAATTCGTGTGACTGTAACAAAAGTCACAAGTTGCCATTCAATGAAAATTCTATTCGGTCTCTTGGCCCGCTTGACATTCTTTACAGTGATGTATGGACCTCTCCCATTACCTCCTACGATGGGTTCAAATATTACATCATTTTAGTAGACCATTTTCTAAATACATTTGGTTCTATCCACTAAAACATAAAAATGATGCCACCACCATTTTTCTCGATTTAAACTTCTTGTTGAAAAATATTTTAATCGATCAATTCTCACTATTTTCGGTGACAATGGTGGTGAGTATATTGGCTTACGCCTCTTCTTGCTTCTCATGGTATAAATCATTTAACCTCTCCCCTCATACTACTCGAACATAACGGGTACTCTGAAAGACGTCATCGTCACATTGTTGAAAGCGGGCTTTCTCTCACCCACTCTTCTATGCCTCGAAAGTATTGGCCTCTAGCCTTGACAACATGCTACTTAATCAATCGCATGCCAACCGCCACCCAACTTCAATCACCATATCAATATCTTCACAAACAACCACCCAACTATCTTAAATTACGAAGCTTTGGATGCCTTTGCTATCCTTGGCTTCACTACAAATAAACTTGAACCTCGATCCTCCCCTTGTGTTTGTTGGTTATTTCTCGTCTCAAAGTGCATATTATTGTCTTGAACCTTCTTCTCTCAAAATCTTCACATCACGTCATGTCAAGTTAAGTGGAAGACAAATTTCCCTTCTCTTCTCTGTCACAAACTAACACAATTATCACCTCTGAATATATTGATGCAGGTGTAATTCTCAACTTTCCATACTTCTGCTTCACCTACTACAAATATTTTTCAAACCCTCATGGCGTCGACACAACATTACCGCTACCTCCCATAATTCATCCAATGATACACCTAATTTCCCTCTCTTAAGAATCTCTCAATACCATTTGTCACCTCATCCTTTATTCCACCTCCTCCCTTCCATCCGGCCCGATTACTGCGTCTTCGTAACAACATTGAAAACCTCTCACTAAAATGACCCCATGCCCACCTTCCTGCTTCCCCATGCTGAGGCAAGCTACCATCGCACAAAGCCCTCAAAAGCCAAATTTGGCGCCTGCTATCTATCAAGAATATGGCTTGCTCAAAAAAACCCACTTGGGACTTGTTCCTCCCTCTCTTCTCAAAATCTTGTGGGATGTAAATGGGTTTCAGGTACCAAATATAACCCAGTGGCTCGCGTAGATCGTCATAAAGCTAGACTTGTTGCCAAAGGGTTTCACCAACGTCGACCTAACTATTAAAACCTTGACCCGTTGTCAAACAGCCACATTCGCACAATTCTTTCCCTTGCTCTCTCAAGGCAGCAGGCCCTTCGTCAAATTGATATCAATAATGCCTTTTTACAAAAAGTACTCTTTTAGAAGATGTATACATGGTTCAACCTCACGGGTTTCATTAGCTCCTCATCCACCCGTGTTTGCAAGCCGCGCCGAAGCCATATGGGCTCGAACAAGCACCAGTTACGTGCAGTGCAACGAGCTCAAATCATCTTCTATCCATTGGTTTCTCCAATTGTATTTCCGACTCCTCACTATTCTTTCATAAACATACTCTTGGTTCAATTTTTCTCTTGTTCGTTGACGAATTATTCTTGGCTCAAATCCCACCCTTCTTACCTCACTTTTATTTCCTCTTTTTGCATCTCGTTTTTCCCTCGAGGACTTAGGCTCCTCTTACTTTCTTGGGGTAGAAGTACTTCCTCATCAGAGGGTATTCTCTTATCTCAACACAAATACATTCAAGATCTTCTTTCGTGCTCACATGGCCAGAAGCAAA
>CM028383.1:74269361-74348914 GCA_013146195.2 Codonopsis lanceolata
GTTGGATTCTCCCGTCATACTCATTTCAAACTTTCCTTTCATAAGATGCTCAAATCTTTTGCACAAAATTTCATTAGTAGATCCAAAAATAATATCATCAACATAAATTTGAACCGGTAAAATATTACCTTTGTGCTTCAAAGAGAAAAAGCGATGTCGATTTTACTTCTTTGAAATCCTTTTCCATAAGGAATTTGGATAGGGTTTCGTACCATGCTCTTGGTGCTTGCTTAAGACCATAAAGAGCCTTTCTTAACTTGTATACATGATCCTTCTTTTTGAGGTCAAAGAAACCGGGAGGTTGTTCAACAAATACTTGTTCTTGAAGATCTCCATTCAAGAATGCACTTTTTACATCCATTTGGTATACCTTGAAGTCCTTGAAGGTTGCATAGGCAAGAAATAATCGATGGCTTGAGTCTTTCTACGAGGGCAAAAGTTTGATCATAGTCAATGCCCTCCTCCTGTCTATATCCTTGGGCTACTAACCTTGCTTTATTTCTTGTAACATTTCCATCTTCATCCAACTTGTTTCTGAACACCCATTTTGTTCCAATGACTTGTTGATCTGTGGGTCTAGGCACAAGTTCCCAAACTTTACATCTTTCAAACTGATTCAGCTCTTCTTGCATAGCCTCAATCCTTGGGGGTCTTCGAGCTTCATCAATCTTTTGGGTTCAATGGAAGAGACAAAGGCATGAGAATCAAGAGTTTCATTTAGGAGCTACTTACGGTTCTTAGACCGCAAAGGGGTCTCAATGATATTTGGCCCCGGATGATGTCTAGCTTCCCTAATTTCCTTAGGAAGATCGGAAGAGGCTCGGTTGTAAAGGTAGAGATGGGTGAGTGTCGGTTAGTGAATGGCTTCGAGGACTAAGTGTGTCGGTGGCCGATCTATTGTAATAGGATGAGGATTGTCGGTGGTGAAGGGTCGATCTGTTTAGGTTCATTCGAAGGTTTAGAGTTTACGTAGGAGGAGTTGAAGATGGAGGATTATTTTGAATTGAACTCTTGTTTCTGTCTCAAATATTTCAAAATTGTTAGTAACATCAGGAGTTTCACAAGACTCAATTAAACTTGATTCATCAAAATTAACATGCATAGATTCAACAATTACTTGAGTTTTTCTATTATAAACTCTATAAGCTTTACTATGCTTGGCATAACCAACAAAAATACCTTCATCAGCTTTTTCATCAAATTTACCTCTGTAATCTCCACCATTGTAGTGAATGAAGCATTTGCATCCGAAGATCTTAAAGAAAGCAATGTTAGGTGTTCTACCTCTCCATATTTCATAAGGAGTCTTACCATGAAATTTGTTTATGAGAGATCTATTACGAGTAAAACATCTTTGTGTTGGCGGCTTACGCCCAAAAGTATTTTGGCAAATTTGCTTCGACTATCATTGTTTTACTGCTTCAATCGAGTCTGTTCTTCCTTTCGGCTATACCATTTTCTTTGAGGTGTTCTAACTTCTTGAAAAGTTATGATCAATTCCATGATCATCACGGTATGTGTCCATCCCAAGATTTTTGAATTACGTACCATTGTCGGATCTAACACTTATAATCTCACATTCCTTTTGAGTTTGAAGAATTACGAATAGGGAAGTGAGAATCTTTGTAAGTTTCATCTTTGGATTGCATCATCTCAACCCAAGTATATACGGAGTAGTCATCCTGACAACTAATGTATACTGTTTCCTCCTAAGCTTGCGGTAGTTCTGAGGGCCAAATAAATCCATGTGTAGGAGCTCAAGAGTTCTTTTGGTAGAAAGACATGGTTTTGGTTTAAAAGAGGTTTTTGTTATTTTTCCCAAAATACAGGCATCACATTTTTTGTCAGTTGGACAATTTATGGAAGGCAAACCTTTTACCAAATCTCCTTTTGAAAGTTTTGAAAGATACTTAAAGTTTAAATGTGAAAGTCTTTTGTGCCAAAGCCATGAATTTTTGGAAATATTATTTGCTACCAGACAAATTTGAGTACTGCTATTTAAGGAAAGTAAATCTATAGCAAAAACATTTCTTTTTCTAGTACCAGTAAGCAAAATTTCATTAGTGAGGCTATTTTTGATGAAACAATGTGTGGAGGAGAATGAAGCGACTCATACCTTTATCACGAATTGTGAGATACTTAGAAGATTGTGTTTCGGACCTTGTACCAAAGAGACATTTTCAATTATTATAGATCCTCGATAATGGATCCATAGCCGATAGTTTTTCCTTTTGAATTGTCCCAAAGATTCTGAAAGGTCCTTTTCTTTGCAATAATGTTAGTAAGGAGTTCGGTGATCGGTCATGTGTGCGGAGCATCCAGCATCTAATATCCATATGTCAGTTGAATGATCATCAGCCATTAAGCATACCTGAAATATGAATATTTAAATCATGGTACCCTTTATACTTTTGGGTCCAAAGGGTTAGTTTTCTTCGGTATCCAGACTTGCCTGAAATTAGGCTTTTTGATTATGTCAATAGGTTTAAATCTATATAAGCATTCATGTGTCTGATGACCAAAAGTAGAACAAATATTACACTTGTGATAACCAGGTTTATCAGTCATTTGAGGTGAATTCTTTGATTCTTTTTGATTCGACTTAGAGGTCTTAGCGGCAACAAAATTTATTGGCTTGAACTTGTCGGTTGTCTTTCTTCTAGATCCTCCTCTTTTGTCGGCTAGGCGACATTTGTCGGATTGACATTTGTCGGTTGTTGAGTTAGGCGATTTTGAGGTTTGTGACGGAAAGGCCGACAACTTTCATTGTTCACCTATCCTTTTTGTTGATGTACCTCTTGTCTTGACTCTTATTTCGGGGATAAGTGAATGGTACAACATTATAGACTAATCCCTTGTCCTTTTCGAAATCTTAGGTTCACCTTTTGGTATCGATCTCACGGCCTTCATCATCCTTTGAGTATCCAAGACCATGTTGGTCTTCATGATCTTTCTGTTGTCGATGATAGTTTCTACTGGACTTTTGACTTTGAGTAAGTGTCAACAACATTGGTCGATCGAAGATTTCTTTCTACAAGGTCGACAATTTGGGCATCGAGATTTTTGCTTGAATCTCATATTTTTCATTGAGACTTTTCGGTTCCGGCAACTCTTTTTCTTTGAACTTTGTAAAACTCATTGATCTTTAAGCTCACAGTTTTCTTCAGAAATTCTTTCAAAATCACTAGATAAAGAAACATGGATTCTTTTAAGTGTTTCAAATTTGGAATACATTTCTTGCATTTGTTCCAGCAAATCATCAACACTTGAGTCAGTAATCTTCTCCTCCTGCCTTTTTGAATCATGAGTTATTTTAGCAGTCCTTGGAGAAGGCGACTTGACTTTCTTTTAGGCGACTTATGATTCCTTGTCCATAAAATCCATTTCCTATTTTCTTAACCACAAGCGATCGGGTTTGATGACCTTTGTCGGTTTGGAGTTTGTAATAGGTGAGCTTGACGACTCATTATCGAGGCATCTTTGAATATTTTGGACTTGGAAACTCATTTTCGAATCATATATTGCCGATTACGCAACAAGACAGATTTGCTTCTTGCTCGAGAACCGGCGATTCATTTTGAGAATCTGTTTCAATCCAAGTTGCAAGATTTTGATCTTCAGCAACCAAACCCTTTTGTTTTTCAAAATTTATGGGAGCTCTTTTATAGTACTCATTTTTCGTAAAAGGACAATTTGAAGCAAAGTGACCAGGCTTTCTACAGTTAAAGCACAACAGTTTATCTTTCTCAACCTTGTCTTCATTTGTTTTGAAGTAAGGCTTTTGAAAGTTTGAAGTAGAAGGTTTTTGGAAGCTTGAAGAAGGTTTTTGAGGATTTGATGATGACTTTTGAAAGTTTGCTGAAGGTTTTTGAAAATTCCTTTTAAAAGATTTAAACTTTACGAGTCTAGCAAAAGCGACAAATTCATCTTCATCAAAGTCATCATCGGCAGGTGATGTAGAAGTTTTTGAATTTTCTTCTTCAGCTTGAAGGGATATACCTTTAAAATTTTTCTCAATTTCTTGAGTTTTGAGAACTTCTTTTTCATAAATTTTTAGACTTGCAACAAGACTACGTATATGAGTTTTGTTCAAGTCTCTAGCTTCCTTTATGGCAGTGACTTTTACATGCCATCTACTTCCCAAACTACTAAGAAAACGCATATTCAAATCTTTCATACTATAAACTTTACCAAGAGAAGAACATCTATTACTTACCTCGAGAAATGCATCGTAGGCATTTTTTAAAGATTCTTTTGGGTCCTTCTTGAATGCATCAAATTCTTGTATGCAATCATACAGTTTGTTGTCCTTGGTATTCTGATCTCCTTCTACATATTCTACAAGAGCATCCCAAATTTCCTTGGCGATCACATCATATATCGCTTGTAGTTTTCATCAGTCTGACACTTGGCAGGATATGTACAGCTCTGGCATCCAGTCCATCGGTAATCTTGTCTTCCTCAGTCCATTCTGTTTGAGGTTTGAGAACATATTCTTCTTCTACAGGAGCAAGAGGGTTTACAGTATCATCATCTGCAGCAGAAGATTTACCAACTTTAGTATTTATTTTCATAGGTTGCATAGGACCACCTCTTACACATTCCATCAATCGTTTATCTATATTGTTCATATATCTTGTAATTCTTTCCTTCCAGATATCAAAGTGATCTTCATCAAAAATGGGAACTTGAGTGACATTGTTTGATTGAAAAGCTTTTAGAGTTGCCATGATCGAGCTTTCAAGCTGTTAGGCTTGGAAAATAATTTTTCAAAAAGTTTAGCTCTGATACCAATTGTAAGTCCAGATGGCAATAATTAAGGCTAGAGGGGGGGGTGAATAGCCTTTAAAAACTTTGAGGATTAATTTGTAAATCTTAAAAGATTGGCAGCGGAAAACTTGATCTTGTCGATCAAGCGAAGAATTGGTCGGTTAGGCGACACTTTGAAATTCGTTAAGGCGAAGAAAGTTGGTCGGTGGCGACACAACAGTTTTCAAAAGAAATATGTTTTAATGTTTGATCACTGAATATAGAGAGGAAATTTGAACACAAGTTATCTGAACAAATAAGCAAACAATTGTTGTTAACTGGCTGACACTTAATCAGTTGAATAACTTCTTAAGTGTTAAGTCAGTTTGCAAGAATATAAGAAATGGCTGACAAATCAGTTGAAGTGGTTCACGAGATAAGCGCTACGTCCACTACCAAGTTGGTCAGACTTGGATTTTTGAAGTGCACTAATTTTATTAAAAATCTATTTGATCTCTAATGGATCAGTGTACAACAAAAGACCGGTGTTTGGGGGAGAATGATTGAGAAACAATCAAACTCGTGAGACAAACTGACTGAGTTCTAAATAATTTGAAATGAAATACTCAGTGATTTGCCTAAACAATAACTAGAGAGAAATTTTCAATGAGAAGTATCTAGCTAAAGTTTTCGTGAAGACAAAGTCTGAGAGATTGTGAGTAGAATGATTCTTGACTTAAAAAATTGTTAAGATTCTTTTGATAGATGTCTTCACAAATGCTTCCAATGGGTATTTATAGATAGTCTTCACAAGCAACCCGTTAGGAACACATTTGAATTTGAAAATGTGTTTTGGCAGTGGCAAGATCTCAAAGGATCTTGTGAGATATTATATGACAGGACATCTACCAAAAACACAAAGTGGGAAAGAGTTAGTACAAGTGTATGATTAAACAAATAAGGAAAGATAAACTCATACTTTAAGTACGTATAGATCAGCTGAGATAAGTGGCTGACAAAATGATATTCAGCTGACCAAATATAATCTATTTTACTTGGCTGACAATCAAGTGAAATGTTTTTAAGCAAATCTTTTTAATTTCAAGATTCAACAGTTGCCAAATGATAAAAATGTCATTAATGAAGACCAAAAAAATCAGATAATGATGATGCCAATGCTAGGCATCAGTTAACACATTTTTTTCAAGACAAAAAAATCCAATAATGCTGATGCCAAGGTCAGGCATCAGAACCAGGTTGCTGTCAAATTCAGGCATTAGGTTGCTGATGTCAAACTCAGGTATCAGGTTGCTGCAAAATCTAGTCATCTAGGCATCAGGTTGCTGATGTCAAACCCAGGCATCAGGTTGACAAATCCAGGTATCAGGTTACTGATGTCAAACTCATGCATCAGGTTATGTAAACAATGCAGAATGCAGAATCGAAATTTAGAACTCGTAATGACTTAATTTCATTCCAGAAGCTCTTTTTATAAGATGGTAAGTTTCACATACATGACAAGAAATTAGCTTCTGGTACAAACATTGAGAATATCAAATCAGAATTGTTAAAATAGCACTTGCCATCATGAAAAGGAAACCTTCCCAGTGCAGTTTGGCTGCTTCTCCCTTCATGCAGATATCAAACAATTACTCCTGAGAGCTAAGATCCTAATTTTCAGATCATTCTTTTATATTGTTCCCATCCATAACAGTAGCTATGGTAGAAAATGGGCAGCAAGATAGAAAGCCATCTTGACCATCGCACTTAAATAAAGTCATGGAAGAGAATCATAGAAAAATGAGTGTGATACACAATGTGATTGACTCGAGAACTCGTAGAAGTGACGAAGGAGAAATTTGTTTTCATTAAGGGTAGTAAACGTACTTTCACCTCAAAATTGTACCTAAAGATATGTCCAAAAAATAGATGGATTCATTTGAAAACATGTTTTAAAAGATGTACCAACTTGTAATTTGTTTATTTTTAAAATCATAATCAAATCTAATACTAGATATATTTTAAATTATAATCAAATCTAATATTAGATATATATGGTTGAAGTTGGTCATAATTGCATAAATGCTGTAACACAATCAAAAAAAGATCAAAGGTTATGATAATTACGAGGATAATGTGAAACTAGGGGCAGATCTACACCCTAGAGCGAGGGGCAAGGGACCCCGCTCAATTTTTTTTAAAATATCTTACAAAAACAATGTCGTTCCGTTAAGTATCATGCACAACTTTTATTATTATTTTTACCTTACAAAATTGAATGTCTAATTAATTTTCCATATTTGTGATCCCACTGAAATACTTTTCATCCGCCATTGAAAGTATCGGACATTACTAGTAGTGTTACATATAAACATACGATAATTATTATGTGATGCTCTGAAAATATGAATATTTGTTTTGCTCCATTCATCCAAAAATATTGTCATGTTATTTTTCGTTCGTCCCAAAAAAGTTGTGACGTTTGAAAGCTTCTTTTTTATGACAACTCTTTTACAATTGTATCCTTACTTTTTCTTTATATTTCAAATATAGGCCACGTGCACAGGAGTCTTAAGAAAACAACACACTATACAAACATCAATAATTAAGTCAATTATTTTTTTCTTAATCCGCGTATCGGGTCAAATAAGACAATGATTTTGATTTTAAGAGTTTAAGAGTTTAAGACGATCTATTTCACTATTTGGATGGCCTTAAGTAATTATTTTAACATTGAACTTTTAATTGACTTCTTTTTTTATTTTACTTTTTGAGTAAAAACCGAAATTGTATCACTCAATCTGGATACCTTACTTCACTTCCATTTCTTATTTCCATACATTTTTGTTTTTTATTACGATCCTTAAATTAAACATTTCGCGACTAATTAGTCACAATTTCACATAACAGCCACTTAATTTTTCAAATATTAACGATGTTACCATCCCCACCCCCCTGCTTTGCACATGACTATTCTTTTGATTATGGTTTATGTCACGTATGTGATTTATTTGGATCAGCTTAGGTACACGTTAACTTAACCTCTTATATATTAGCCACATGCACACACAAAAATGAAAAAAATTAGTGCTTAATTTTTTTAGTAATGATTTCTTTCATTTTATATTGACTTCTTCTAATTTGGTTTCTCTTTCACCACTCCATAGAAGTAGTTTTTCTTATTGGCAAAAACTTGTGTAAACGGTCTTACAGATATTTTAGCCGATCCACCGTGTATTAATGGATTAAGCTATGAAAGAATGTGACTCCTTACGAATTAAAATCTATAATACGATCTTACAGAAGACCTATTTTTTTTTTGTATTTATTTATAAATAATTTTAGTTCTAGACGGAGTTATTATCTAATTATTTTGCCAAAAAATTCCCTTTAAAAAAAAAAAGAACAACAAATGCAGGAGTCAAAGAAATGAAACTTAAGTTCAAAACTTCACATCTCTCGACTCTCTTCCACAATCTCATGTTTTCATAAGGGAGTTTTTAAAAAGAGTAATGATATAGCCACTCAATAAGCACTCAAATTTGTGTACCAAATAATGTGGTTTCAAGTGTGTCATCTTATTTGGCATTTAATGGGCTCCACTATAAGTTAAAAAGTTATGTTAATAATATGACACATAAAACGTCTCATCATTTCGTACCCAAAATTGAGTGCTATTAGAGTAGCCATAACATTACCCTTTCAAAAAACCCATCAATTGTTGTTTTTGGTTTCTCAAAGTTGTACCCCGTACTGAAAATAATCGTTAAAAGCTCTACCAACAAATATTTAATCACAACTGACCATGGTTAAACTAGAACAATCTCATTATTTAGCTGATCTCTCTGTTTTTTGGTGAATGGTTGTTTTCAAAAAGGACGAATTGCTTTCGATGATGTACTATGAGGTCACTCCACAAGGGTCAAGGGGGAAAGAGGTCCTAATAAACTGGATTTCTCCCCCCCCCCCCGCGGGAAAATTGTTGAAAGGAAGATAATAACTGGACCTACGATGTCATGTCGATGGTCAGAGGTAGAACACTCAATGGCCTAAATATCTGGCTTTACGCTATGGCAATGGGTGCATTACTTTTCTTCTCTTCCTTGATTCGGCTTGTCAGTCTAGAATCTAGATAGAAGGATTTCGATGCCAAGTTTATGAGAAAATCATAAACAACGACAAATGCTTTACCAGCACTCCCAGTGGATCAGTCTTAGTCTCGAGTAGAGGCATAGATATAATTGGAATTTGAAACATCCCAAAATAAATTAGATTTAGAGGTATAAATGCATCTGTATCTTAGAACACCAAATCGAGAAGCTAGATTTCAGTCTTATTACGTAAATCATTAATATTGGTACAATTTAATTCCTCACAAGGAAGCGAAAGAAACAGCCACCTATAACAATAACTAAACCCTCAATTCTCAACTTCAGACAAAACTTATGACATCTATTAATTCACGACCAAATCTATTCTCAGTTCAAAATGAAGGGAACAAACCCAAAAAAAAACAGAGGGGCAAAACAAAAAGGAAGTCCGTCAATATCCTGAAAGCTAACTTATGTAACTGCTTTAAAAAAAATTAAAATTTAAAAAAAAAGGCATATCCAAAATATCAAACACCAGCAATCACAATCTAAAAATGCCGATTCTTGTGTACAAAGAGACGAATGACCGAACCTCACACCCGGAAAGAATTGCAGACCGAAGGCTGGCATGCTTGATTAGAACATAAGACGACTTCAACTCATTCATCTAACATTCTGCCTAGTCTTAATCATTCGCTTCAGTGTAGCTAACCA
Source organism: Codonopsis lanceolata (assembly GCA_013146195.2). Lineage (NCBI taxonomy): Eukaryota > Viridiplantae > Streptophyta > Magnoliopsida > Asterales > Campanulaceae > Codonopsis > Codonopsis lanceolata. The sequence goes on from CM028383.1 coordinate 74,278,916, forward strand.
GAAGCCACACTCGTCCCAGCTACTAGTGGTAAGATCTACCTGCAAAAAGAAGAAAGAAAAACCATGGAGTGGAGCTCCATACCTCATTTACTAACATGCCATGAATCTACCTTGACCAAAACAATCTCAAGAAAGTACCTGGATTTTAAGGGCAGTTACGAAATCACCATTATCCAAAGCTTGGCAGAGCTGAACAAGCTTTTCGGCAGCTGGGCTGGCTATGTCTTTACTGTTTAATTTGGTAAACAAGGCACCTAGTTTCTTTGAATTGTCTTCTATCTCCTTCCTCTTAATTGGAACAGCATGTGAGCCTCCCAATGCTTCTGATGTCTCGTGGAAAAGTCTTGTCAAAGTTGCAATAACAGGCCTTTGCGAGGCTGCAGGTACAAGTCAAATATAAGATGCCTGACTAATATTCCATCTAGACTCCATCACAAGAAGGGCACAAACTGTCCAAACACAACCTCTACCCAATACAACACAGCTAGGAGCAAGTGAACGAAAGAGGTGGTTCCTTCTATTGGCACATTACATAAGTGAGAAATGTCAAAAAGGAAGAAAGAATTTGACTGAAAACAAGATTTTGCCAAAGGTGGACATGCACCAATGACTTTCTGAGAACAACATGACCCCAACTTAATAGGCTTCGCAAACAACTATAGCATACCAGTTGGTACATAAGATAGAAATCATGAAGATCCTAGAAGGTTTCAAATAGACCAACTTCGCTCACAGCTGATTTAAAGATCTTGCACAGAAGTGCCCCAATGGCACTTCTTGTTAAGAACACATATTTGGAAATTGTCCATATTGGGAATTGACCCCAATGCATCAGGAGTGTTTCCAGCTCATTGTATTGATTTTCAATGCAAATAATTTCCTATCATTACCAGGCACGGTAGAAGTATCAGCTGTCAACACAGTTGGTGGAGGAGCTGCAGGAGTGGCAGCTGACTGCGTAGGACTCGGCGGCTGAACTGGGCTCGAGGATGTTCTCTGCACTCCTGCATTAGTAGCTGGCATAAATCCCATATATGATGGGTTCGGGCCACCAACCTGAGACATCTTCTGCACAGGAGAAGGAGCCATCTGAGGTGGAAGAGGGCCAAGTTGACCAGGCCCTGAAGGTCTAGCTTGAAAATTAGAATTAGCATTCACCTGGGGAATCATCGCAGAAATAAGAAGAATTTATTAGGCGAAAGGGAAGAAAATGAGAGAGACTTTATACACATACTGGATATAACTGGGACTGCAGTGTGGGCGGCTGGTGCTGCGGGGCCTGGTGCTGCTGGTATTGCTCTACATTTCTTAAGACAGGAGGGGTTGCAGGAACGAAGGATCTTGCAGCAGGCTGAGAGGTAACAGGAGGTGGAGCAAAGTTTACCTGAAAATATTAAAATTAACATCACAATCAATAGTAAATGGAAGAGTATGCAACGCTCAAATGATACCCGTATTTCCAAATATAAAACTTGAAGATACTTGAACAATCTAAACGACTCCGTTCTTTCCTTTTTCAGAGATTCCTCATTTGGCATTTAGGGAGTCCCCAAGAAAAATTAAGCTTCAGGTCTCCACAATAATTCAGCTTTGCCCCCATATATATTGAAAAAACTAGTTAGGTATCCAAAAGAATTTAGAATTATCCTTCTTGGATACAAACATGTTCCTTAATGGCTAAAAGGAAAAGGAAAAATGAACATGTCAACCTTAAAATTGGGAAAACAACAATAATTCATTTTCCACCACCCGCTTTGCAACAAAATAACATTTGAAAAATTAAAATGATTATTATTCTAACAAGTAGCACAGATCCATAACCAAATACCAAGAAACCTTCACCAATATCACAAGTATCAATTTTCAAGTGGAATGGCATAGGTACCGGAGGAATTTGAGGTGCCGGAGTTGGAACAAACATAGTAGGAGGTTGAGGGGCCGGTTGATATGGAGTAGGATATGAAGGACCAGGGGGCTGTTGGTAATTCTCGCGATAAGGACTCTCCGAAATTTCCTAAGCAAAAGACAGAAGGCATAGACAACACAAGGTTAGTAGTGGAGAGGATGCAAATTCTGCAGTTAAACCACCACAACAAAAACACACATAAAAATGTGCAAGTTGGTGCGTATGCTTACTGATAGAAAAAATACATTGTAAAAGCACCTGATAGTAATTTTGAGGGGGTTCAACAACAGCATTGGGTTGGTTGGCATGGTATACAGCTTCTATTTGTGCGGCGGTGTTGTCAAAACCAGTAGAACTGGTAACTTCTTTCTCTGCAAACACATCCAAACACAATTGTCAGTCAGCACAAAGTATCAGGCAGGAATGGCAACTCAGGAACTGGTAAAAGAGCTCAGTGTATTTCAAAAATCCCTGTTGGAGTGAGTCAGATCAACATGCAACAAATTAGTCGATGGTACATGTACCTACTGAGTGCTGATATTCCTAACAAAAAAGAATGTACCCGTTAGTTTATCTTCACTCAAAATCCTAGGGGCTGGAGACACAAATATACTAAATAAATAAGCTTCTAGGTTTTAAGTGATTTAGTTAGTTTCATATTTGTTCTTTTTTCTCAAGAAATGTGACAATAATAGGACATGAATAATATATGAATTTCTTTCTAGCCAGGTTTTAGAAGCTATGTTACTGCACTACAAATAAATGGAGGGATCAACAATCTATATTAATACGAGACTGAAATCACGCTTCTGACCTCCCAAAGCAACACGTTTCATTTTTAGAATCAAAAAGAAGTCCCAAACAATTTTACACAAATTGAGTGGGAAACAATAATTGGAGGATACCCTTGAGTGAAGTGAGGAAACAAGAAAATTTGTACTCCCTCCCCGTTCCTAACAACGAGACCATCTTTCCTTTTTAGGCCATTCCAGAAAGTGTCCATTTTCTATTTTTTCCTTTATAGGATGTTACTTTTACTATTTTACCCTTCATTTCTTCAAGTGTGGGTGACCTCCCCCATGGGCATAAATGGAAAACTTACATCCTAATATTTAAAATAAAGTCAATTAACTTTTCTCAATATGTGTGCCGCCAAGTCAAACAGGACACTTTTTTAGGAACAAAGGGAGCATTTAGAAAGAAATGCACGTTAGCAGTTAAAGGGTGATACTGAAATAGAAAGGGTATGGTGCCGTAACATCATATGTATCACCTTTTTTGGAGGGGAAGGCTGAAAAAGTGAAGAACTGACATATCAAAGAATGAAAAATCAACTCAAAAGAAATGTTGAAGAGAGTATGCAATTTTGCATCATTAAGAAGTCATTTAAATGAACATTACATGTGTCCGGCTAATGCCGCTAATACCAAAGACGCACCATGATGTTGACTTGAGATGACATAAATAGCCATGCTGATTGAATTTTATGGGAAAAATGACACAAAACTCATTAACAAATACTCCTGTGCCAAAATAAAATTCCAATGACAAGTCAAAACTTTTTAAATGTATACTGCTTTTTTATGTTTCCTACAATTTGCACCGACTTGTCAAAAAAATTCTTATTTTTATGATACTTAATAGAAATGTTACTTTTGAAAAACAAAAAGAAAAAATTGAAAAATGATGTAATCTTTTACATTAAAAATTAGAAATGGGACTATCTTTTTGGGACAAACAAAAATAGAAAGTGGGACTATATTTTCAAGACGGAGGGAGTATTTCATAATACATATTGCAAACATCTATGCATGTCAGTGTGACCTTCATCTAACATCAAGACAACAATAATAAAGAAGAGGTATCCAACAGCATCATGGTATCATTCATCAATATAGTTTAGGCTATCTATATGAAACAAGGAAAAAATAATTATACAGAATATTATACTCTCTCCGTTCCGGGCAAAGAGTCCACTATTCCATTTTGGGATGTTTCACTTAAAGAGTCCACTTTCAAAAATGAAGGCATAAAAGTTTCATGTTATTACTAATGAGCTACTACAAGTGTCATTTTCTTAAAAAATTTGACTTTCAAACGGGACCCTTTGCCCGGAACGGAGGGAGTATTAGATATAATATCCGAAAATGGAATAGTAGACTCTTTGCCCGGAACGGAGGGAGTATATATATATATATCAAATGAGTAGAGGGTTAGCCAAATGAAACATAAAGGAATACTAAAGGAAAATATAATACTCCAAACAAGATGTTACAATATGAACATGCCTGGTTCAGAAGAGAGAGCAATACGGTCTCGTAAGATCATAAGTTCAGGAGACAATTCCTCAGTGCCCACAAGTTTCAGATACTCCATCGCTGATGCTAAAAGTCCTTGACTTGCTAATATTTCAGCATACTTCTCCACAAGTTTGCACAATGAAGCGCTAAATCTCTTCTGGCCAGTAGCCAAAGCAAGGACTACTGTCTTCTCCATTAGATCCTAAAAGCATATTCAAACACAGTCGCTTAATTAGCTAGATCCCAAGATTTAGATACTTATTTAAAGGTAGAATGCTTACCTGAAGAAGGTCAACATAGGATTTCCCCTCCTGTTCAGTTGTCACATTCTTTGACCATATTTCAACTGTTTTGTCAATATTACCAGCACATATATAGCAAAGAGTTGCAGCTAGTGTATCACCAGCAGCCATGAGTCTAGCAGCAAGTGTATCACATAGCATAGTCCATTCCTCCCTCTGTGCAAACTGTTTATGAGAAAGATAATCAATAAACATAAGGAAACCATCGAACACCCAGAAAAATTAAAGGAGGGGGAGGATTGCACTGTCTTCTTAGTTATACTCCCCTCGTTTCGGGTAAAGAGTCCACTATTCCATTTTAGGATGTTTCACTTAAAGAATCCACTTTCAAAAATTAAGGCATACAAATATCAATTTATTACTAATGGGCTACTAAAAGTGTCATTTTCTTAAAAAGTTTGACTTTCAAACAGGGGCTCTTTGCCTAGAACGGAAGGAGTAACTGTTATAAAAACATAATAAGCACAACTCTATGCAAGCAACAAAATGTTTAGACGTTTACTGGAACATCTATCTTCAGACAGACTCAAGAGTCATTTCAGGTGGCAAGATTACAAGTCCACACACAGATAAGGTTCCACTATCATACCCGAGGAACTGTTATAGTCGTACTACTATGACAAGTAAAACTATTGTACTTGAAGAGTGATATCATACAATATTAAGTGAACTTGACAAAAGCAGAAAAACAGATATCTATTGTAATGGGTTTGTTCCTCACTAATGAGAAAGATATTGTACCACACAACATCATTACCAGAAGAAAGTGGAGAATCTTACAGCATAGTACTGCAGTAAGCCCATAATAGAGAGGAAATACAAATAAAGATGGAGAGAGAGAAAAAGAGAGAGAGAGAGAGAGTAGGATCATTCTTTGTATAAGCAACTAATTTTTTTCTTAAATCCTCAAAACATAGTATGAAGTCTGGCCTATGCAGTGAAGGAATTATATAATCATTTATAAACTCACAGTGCAGAGGAGAGCAAGGGTTTCCTTCCAGGATTTCAAAGGTCTAACATTTACGAGGCTCACGAGGTCATTATTCACCATTGCAGAAACAACCTGTCGATGCAAAAAGATAGAATGCTAAAAATGCAGGCCAGTACTAAAGAGTTCGATTGAATACAAAGTTTTAATCTTATATTACCATCAGAGTTCATAAATTGAAGTAGAAAAAAGGCCAATCAGATGATTAAAAGATTTGGTACCTTTAGGTAAGGAGAACGGCTCCTCTTGAGGTATAGATCCCGTGTGGTCTCCCACAAGGAAGCCCCACCAACCTGAGCAATAACTAATGCATCCGCCATTTTACTTGCAGTTATGCAAAGGGAAACAGCTCCCTTGTAATCCCCAACAACCAAAGCACGTTGAACTGCATCATCAAATGATGGGTCAGCTGTATCCTCTTGAGCATTAACCTCTTGGTGCACATCCTCCCCACTTGGAACTGAGCTTTCAGCAACAAAGTTGTTGACAGAAGTTGAGACTGGCGTATCAGCTTTAGGACTAGGAAGATTATTAAAGAAATCTTCCCCGTTATCAGAGGTGTAGATGGTGGTTGGTTTTTCCCCCAATCCTTCATTAGTTGAATCCCTTTCTTCAATGCCAAGAGCACTTACTTCCTGAGACAATTCTTCTTGTACAGTATCATTTCCTTCAGCAGGTAAACTGAAGCCAAGGTGGTTAAGAAGCTTCGTCCTTGCTGTTCCGTCATCTTCAAACATAACTTTCAAGAATCCCCATGTTTCTCTTTCGTCTTCAACTCTGCGTAGACAACACACCCAAACATTTAATAATAATCTCAGTTCAGAACTTAATGAAGATGGAAGAGCATTAAATTCATTCATTCTCACAGAACATACTCAGATTCTTGAGATTTCTTATCACATAGAAGCCTCAACGAAGATCTCTCTCCACTTCGCATTGCAGCTTCAAATTCAGAAGAGCTACTCACCAAATTGTGCTCAGTAACTAGATCATGCACATAAACCTGGAAAAGACAGAAGAAAATGGAATTTTAAAATCATCAAAAGAGAGGTCACCATAGTACAAAACCCACAAACTATACCTCTGAAGCCCCAGTTGAAGAACCTGTAGAGTGAAAAGAAACAAGCTTGCCTCCAAAACCAAAAGAAACGCCAGCTTTACGTTGGTACCATTTTGGGGCTCGTAAAGGTGCTGCATCGAACAGACTCCATTAAGTAACATGACTTAAAAACTAGATTTTAAAAAAACGAAGAGAAAAGGCTGGTTTAGTCACTACATAAGTTTTAGACAACACCCGTACCCTGATACTTTGGTAACCCATGACTATTCTTTAACACCCTCATTAATCATCCCTAGCCCCAGTGAGTTCTCCTTTATGCTTCAGGACCTCAGTTTACCACACCAAACAGCCACTGAATAAACCATTGCAACTGCAACTTTTATTCACTGATGTCCTACAGTAAGGTGTCTGGAAAGGGTCTACTTTATGCAGCCATACCCAGAAGACAGAGATGATGTTTCTATGATTAAAGCTTAGATTCCAGTTTGGTTCCGGCACCTGTGATGTCTTGAGCTTGCTATTCACGTATTCTTCTATTATATTCTTGAATTTTCCCCTAATTTTTCACTTGTTAGTCATTACTCATCCTTAAAATATTTCATGACTTGCACAAGCTCTCTTTCCTCGATTTGATAAGTTCTAAACTTGAATAGTAAGTTTGAACATCATAGTTCTACAGTAATAAACTAATATGCATATCCTAACAAGTATGAGCAAGCAAAAACAACTACACAGCTCAGCTCAAAAGGCATATGGTCACAACTAAACCCTAGAGTATTCTACAAGTTCTCTTCCACGAGGGGATTGACACAGAAGACAGAAGCCCAATGGCGCATCCATTTGCACCACATATTCAACAGAGCAGATAAAGAGTCTACAAAAAACTAACACTCTCTTAAGGGCCTTGAATCAGGTTCAGTACAAGGCGTACACGTGACAGACCCCAACACGCTAAGGCACACTCATGCTCTCATGAGTCTCCTGTAGTATATAATTTGACTTCCAACACTTTAGGACAGATCAAAATGCTGGGACATGTGCGGGACAAGTCCAAGACGTGCTCCCAACATTCAGGATATTCATTGGCTTTTTGGAGGTGTTAATAAATCGTTTCTTATATGGAGAATTAACAGCAATTTTTATGTCATTATTATCATTATATATATTAAAATCACAATTTTCAAGAGTAATATTACCTCCGCCAAAATCATTATCACCAACGCCATATCGATCACATGCCTACAAGATAAAAAGAGTTTTGAGAATCCATTACAAATTCAAAGATTTAAAAAATATAATTTTACAAATATATAAGCTAGCCCACCAAGAAAAATCAAGCATTATTAAATTTGAGTTACCAAAAACACAATAAGTAATCCAAGTAGCATGCAAGAGGGTAGTACATCGATGATGGAATTGAAAACACATGGATATGGACATACATTTGACACTGGTAAGAAAAACAAACATGCCCATCATCATTGAATCAACAGTTCGTATAATGCAGCATTATGTTGCTCTAGCACTAAATATTAAATGTTTCCAAACAAAAAGTAGGTAATCCAGTGAGGAGGCCATGAACTTTAGGTAAGACCATTTATGTTTAGTGAACAGAAAGAAAAACAAAAGGAAGGAACTGGTTAGCAATAACGCAAACCTCAATATTGTAAATGCCAATTTTCCCATCAAAAGAAGATGCTGATATGACCCCAGGTATCTTCGGATACCAGTGCACATCGAAATTCCAATTGGTTCCAGCTGGAAGTTCAGAGACAATCTGCAAAAGATCAAACATCAACGCAGCATGAAGTCAAGAGAAACAGAAAACACCCCACACATATGCTCAGACAACTGACTGATCATAAAGACAACAGACTTAGACCAAAGAATATCATGTAGGTCTACCAACCTCAGCAGAGCCCGTATCCCAGCAAATTGTGCGATTATCTTTGGCACAGGTCAGCAAGTAGGAGCTGTCACTTGGGCACCATGACATGGCAACAACACCTGGTGTAAAATGTGCAGAGCCCAGATTTAAAAGCAGCAACATGAGAAAAATTGAATGAAGTACATAATTAATGATGCAAACGATTCCTGGAAACTGATGACATTAACACCTAACAAAAATGAAGGCCAAAAGAAAAGCTGGGCCAAGAAAACAGATGGCAGATGATATAGGCTAAAGGTTATTCCTAAGTTCTAGAATCAACCCTTCAAAGATAGATATCAAAAAGGGAAAAAAATTAAAAAGTAGGTGGGTGAGGGGAGAACAAACAAATAAACAATCTTCCAAATGGTGCATTATCTTTTATAAATTTTCCAGCAGCATTTGTGCTGGCTTTGTTACCTAAAAACACTACTAGTTGTAGTATTGAAGATCTTTTGGATCGATTTTTGGGCATGGTGAGTTTCTGTAGTCATTTGAGCTCCTCTGTTCTTTCTCTTCTATTAAACTCCACAAATACATTGCTTTGAAGCCCCAAACGCGCTTTATCAAAATAGGTTTCGAATGTTACTAGCACTACAGCCCAAAACTGGTACTAGTTAATTGCTTACCAATCACCAGAAGGCTACACATAAAAAAATCAGGGGATAATTTCTCATAGGGTCTAAGCTTATAAAAAAATCCTAGCCTTCAGCATATAGAGAAGTGAGAAGGCCAGGCACCTTGCCTTTCAAACTGAAAGAAGCTGGGGAGGGGGGGGGAGTGAAATTGAACAGTGGAGAAAATGAGCCAGAAAGATTTTGAAGATAATACATCTGCTGAGTCAATGACAAATACATGAAATCTATAATGCAAGAAAACCGAACAGGAAAAAAAAGATAAAGAAGACCTAAAGAAAGCACTATTCCAAGTACATGAGATTTTTAGTCAAAAAAAAAGAGCAACAAAATGAAAAGAGCTCTCAACCCAATGCACAAGCCTGCTATTCTCCTCCCCCACCGCCAATCCCAACTAACTAGTATTTATGCACCAGAATACACACTGAGGGGCAGCCAGTTAATGTTCTTACCCCCACACTATTCGCTCCAACAGGACAAAACAACAACAAAAATATATAAATACATAGACAGACACAATACAACAGAGATGCAGTCTTCTTCCTATAGCACATGAAACGTCAAACTTCAAAATCTCTTTTCCCACTTTCTTCGGTCGTCTATCATCAAAATGATGTTCAACCCAAAAGAACTTTAGTTTTCAACATCTCTCAACGATCCTTTGTTGATTAATCATTGCCACCCTTAGGATAATAGGACCTTACCTTAAAGTGACTCCTTGGAAAATTCACCCACCCAAGATTCCTAGAAGCTGGAATTGGTCTCCCACCCTAAGCACATGATTATGCTAGTGTTTGCACAAGGTTCGAGAACTTTTGTCTTTGTTAACTGATATATAGTATTTGTTTGTAAGAAAAGAAATTCTATGCCCAGTCAGGTAGTTGATTGCCATGAGTAGTAACATTTGAGATGTTTCATCATCTCGATATGCTTCAATTGCATTAGACCAAAGTCTTATTTCTCCTCTCTCTCTCTCTCTATCTCTCTCTCTCAACTACTACTATTACAAAAGGGTTTTGTGTGGAGGTGCGACTATGTGAATCATCTTGTGGAACTGCTTTCCAAGTAATCCAATTCAATAACATAAGCATGAGACAAGGTCATCAAATTAGAATCATAATCCTCCATAATTCAACATCAATTCTTATGAACCTTCTTGATACAATATGCCCATAAACCAGACTAATGGAGTTCTTTTGTGTCTATTCCATGTCGCTTCTCCCTAGCCTTCTTGGTGATTGGTGAGTGAATTAGCAATAACTTTTTCATATTTCTCTTTTTGAATATTATCTTCCAGCAATTCTATATATTTATGAATACGTCTTTTTGTCCACAGAGAGAGCCAGGAGAAACAGAAAACATATTTTTAATACAACTTAATAAATTCCACATAGTAAAAATGGTACATCCATAAAGACAATTGACAACCCAAGAGCTGATCTACAACAACAAATATGCTAAAGCTTATTTTAAGCTTGGCATACCTTTACTGTGCCCAACTAGCTCTTTTAATGGTGACATTGTGTTCCGCATATCCCAAATCTGGATACATATATCAAGAGTAAATTACATGAACAATTTAATTGCTACTAGATCCAAAACACACACACACAGGCAAAGTCGTTACCCTAAGAGCAGGTGAACTATCATCATCTGAAGCCACAATAAGCTGAGTGGCAAAATCAGGGTGCCACTGCAAAACGGAGCACCGCCTTTTTACTGAATCTGAAAAACTGTTGATTGGAAATTTTAAACAGTTAGGCTGACGATTAAACAACCCACATCCTCTTGTGATTCGTCATGCAAAATATCTGGAACAACTTGCAATCAATAGTAAAAAGCATACCTTATTATTGGTTTCTGCTTCCTAAGATCCCAAACAACTGAGAAACATAATAAAAATTTAACAAAAATACCAAAAAATAGGTTATCAAAGATTTGATTGTATCGTTTTGGTCATTACCAGTTGTCCCATTAAAAGAAGTGGATGCCAGTATGGGTTGAACCTTTCTGTTCCAAGATAAAAATGATATTTCGCCCTGTGTTGCTGATCCACTACCCTGCAAAGAGAAACTGTTTTGTCAAATGACAAGGGAACAGTTTGCACTATATATATCTATATATGGATATAAATATATAGATATTATATATATATATATATAGATATTATATATATATATATATATATATATATATGAGAGAGAGAGAGAGAGTCTCTGTGAATTTTACGAAAACATAATGCATCTATTTGGACCCAAGGCAGTTTCACATCCAAAAATGTCTTACCAAATACAAGCATTAAAGAAACTATGATGATGCATATGATCGCGATGTAAGCAATTGATACCACCCAACGAAGGGAATAAGAAGAGTAAGCACAGTAGTGACAGGGACACTTGTAAACTGGGATTTCATGTATGATAAAACATGCAGCATCAATAAGCCTGTAAACTAGTCAGAGCACATCATGGTACTTGTACAATAAATACAGGATACATAAATACATACATGTACGCATTAATTTCAGTTGTCCACTTCACAAAACTTTCAATTATCCATTCAGCACAAAAATTGAGTGGAATAGCTGATCATTTACATGAATAGTACCAAAAAAGCAATAGCATGGAGCATAGTTGCATTTTTTTATAAGTGCGGAGTTGCATTGTTATTGGGTCATGCCACCATTTCTTGGTCGCATGTACTATTTGCATCATCAAAGAATCAAACTCATTGAAATATTTCATCCTTGTTATCTTTTCCCTCTCTAGCACCTCCTTGTCACTGTTCTTCATGCTTTCACAAGAGCAATAAGACACTCACCTCTTGTTCTGAATGATTACATGCATAGTACATGAACGTCAACTAATCCTGTCAAACTAAAGAAATTAAAATAATAATATGGCCTTTCCAACCTCTTAATTATCACCATCCATGTTAGGTTGGGTCTTTCAAAGCTCGATCATTTATCATTGATATTTAACTGGTGCCATGATGGGTTAAGTTGATTGTGTCTACACCATCTCAAATGAATTTCTCTAATTTTATCTCTTAAGAATGTGGTCAATGTCATTTTGGATTTTTTAAGTCCATAATTTTATCAATCGCACATGTTTGTATTTTTTCTGACAATATGAGATCAGATTAGGATATAAAAGAGTTGATGAGGTCCCTTAGCAGCAAAAAAAAAAAAAAACAAGGAGATCAAAAACAACAAAAGGAAAACAAAGAAATCAAAGCATTACAGTCCCGTCGCATCACCGACAGGGGTACCCCTTAAAATGCACCCATTGCTCAAGCCCAAAGAGAATCAGTAAAGACAACGTCAACTCAAAGAAGAGGCAGTAAGCACAGCTCTGTCCCACAGAAAAGGCAGAGTAAACACAACTCTCTTTCACATAAGAGGCAGATACGCCAATTCATCACAGTGAATCGTGGAATTCTGCTCTGTCCAAACTCACTGCAAAATATTGAAAACCATGCACTCCGACAACAAACGGGCATCTCTCCATAGTTGTCAAAGTCGAGAGGCACCAAAAAGGCCATAGGTCCCAATTTGAGGCAAGAGGCGAGGCGCTCACAAAAAAAATACTAAGGAAAAATACATATAAGTATATAACTTCACAAATATCAACAAAACATGTTATAAGTGAAAATAATACATGAAACTAAGTGTTGAAAAACTAGTGTTTTTAAGTGAAGTAAATTGGGGCTTTGAGGTACTAATTTATTTGAGAGTCATTTATGTAATGATTAGGGTAATTGTGGAATTATGTTCTTCTCTATAAATACATAAGAATACTATATTTATTTGTCCAATTCGGATTTCGAATGAATAAGTTATAAAGGCTTAAAGTTATAGAGACTTAAAGTATGATATTGGAAGTGGGTTGTCCACATTGGAAAAATATGAAAGGTTTGAATGGTTTATATACAAAGGCTCCCTTGTGTTGGGTAAGCTTGTATAGAAAGAACTATCCCTACGGCGCCCGCAGGGGAGGTGCGAATCAAGATCCAATTTGCCTTGGGCCGACTTACTCGTGTGCCCGCACATGCGGACACGAATGTTGGACCAAATTGTGCTACCTTTTGTTTATTTTTTGAATTCAACGTCTGCTTTAATTGGGCCACAGTTGACCTGATTTCGTGCATCTGAACCTAAGTCATTTCCCACTTAAAAAGACCCAACGAGTGCCTTGAGTCGACTTTTTGGCACCTCTCACCTCAAAAAAAGTCGCCAAAGGCATACGCCCAGCTCCTTGAGTAGCACATCAACTCGCCCAGATCCTTTGAGGCGCCAATGGCTCGCCTCTCGCCTGAGGCGCCAAAGATGCTCGTCTTCGACAACTATGCATCTCTCTCTACCAAATCAATCCCGTATGGGCATCGGCTAGGGGTGCTTTTCGTGGGGTCCGCTCTAGATTATTTAGGACAATGCTTCTTGTTTAATGGTAGCATTGTATTTTATCTTTCTGTTTCGCTTTGATAGACTTCTCGTCCATCACTTTGTAGTTCCTCTTCTTTTGAATTATTATTATTATTAAAGAAAAAAGGACCACTCGGCCCCCTATCATTCAAGTTTCAAAGAAATGGAAGATCCATACCAATGATACATCTTAAGTTCTTAACATTTTCATTTCATATACAGTTAATCCATTGGCATGTCATTTCTTAGTTGACCAAAACATTCCGTGCCATAAAATAAAGGAAGCCTCATGCTCACCCTACTTGAATATTCTTTTGAACTTTAACCAACTTGATTTAATTCACATCATTCTCCACCTCTTCCTGCGGGTACAAATTGACCCCGGGATAACAGAATTAATCACATAGTGGCATATCCTGGTCGTCTACCTTAACTATGTTTCTACCAATGTTAGTATCCTTCTGTGTCTATTTGAAAGAAAGTTTTCCGAATAACTTTAAACACTCTTAAGTCTAAAGCTTCTCTCCACTATTATTGTTATTTTCTCGTGACACCGTATATACTGAGAAGATGAAGGTTGTGTCAATCTATCAAGTATCCACCACTTAACATTAAGGCAAAGACATAATGGCCTTAAGACGACCTTCCATACAGTGCAACCATAAGTGGAAACATAGAATTTATCCACCCTAATCCTAATCTTAGTCACAGCTCCATCGCAGATGTCCATGAATCATGATCATAACTATCGTAAGAATTTGAGCTTCACCAATATGTTTGTAACTTCAACAGATGACATGCTTCTAAAAGAACCTTACATAACATAAATTGATTAACAAAACAAGGGAAGTCTACTCATTAATACTCTTTCACATTAATTCTCTTTCACTATATAGGATCCTGGTGAGTGTGTTGTAGATGGGTTAAAGAGGATCACGAGGAACTTTCAAATTTCAATGAGCCAGTACCGAATGAGGAAGGTAATACTATGCAGTGTGTAGGTACAAGAATGAGGATGGTCTTGCATTAGGAACCTAATTCTAAACAACTTTTCTTCCTAGGTAAATGAGTTTCTAGCTTCCCTTTACAACCTCGCACTCTCAAGTGTTGGGATGCTGACATGGGATCACCTTTATCTTTTCATGATCCTGTGCTCTCTTTCTTTTCTTTCAAACGTTGTTTCCGTTTTAGAGAATGGATCTTGGGTGTCCTTGGGAAGAGCAGGGGAGCTTCCTTCGCCTAGCTCCTCTCCTCAGTAGTTCAAATTATCTTCCATTCATAATGCTCCCATCTCTAGCTTCTTGATTGCCGTGGATCCTTGTCCTAGAACTTTATGACACACAAATGCATCATCTCTTTTTTTTCATTGTAGGATAATAGCTTAAGTTATCAGAACTATGAATGGAAGAACATGTATTTCATTCCATAAAAGTAAACCTGTTAAGTATAGCATGAAAAGTGTGATAATAGCTCATAAAGGTAACAGTACCTTGAGAGGAGGGAAATGAGTAGGTTCTGCTGGTTTTGCAATATCCCATATACAGATTTCACCTTCTTCAGCACCAGAAGCAAGATGGTTGGGTGACAGAGAGCTAAACTCCAGACCACGAACCTGGAAAAAAATTTTAAAAAAAATAACATGGTATACTATATCAACCTATTAAAAAGTCGAGGAATCGTAGTATTTTGCATCCTACGTACAGAAGATGAAAACTTACAGGCCCTTTGTGCCTCGAAAGTTGTTGAACAAGCGCACCTTCACCTTCCTCAGAACTGGAGTGAGGAAAAACAAAGAATGAGATCGTGATAATACAATAGTAAGAGCTATAGAGAGGGAGTAAATGCATCTTGCATAGAACAAGTAAGCCCTCATTGTGTATAATCTGATAGAGATGGCCTGTTTAATAAACATATCGTTTTTTTCTACTTGCTTGTTCATTTTGGATCCTTGACTCCTATTTACTTTACTTTATCGAGGAGTATGTATATGAGATTGCAATACTATGGAAAATGCAATAATTGGGATTTCCAGAGGGAAAAAAATAGATCTATCATCTATCCCAGCATTTCCCTTCATCTCCCATAGTGGGACAAAGAGAAAAAAAATTACTCCCACCTCCGTCTCAAAAAGATTGCCTCACTTCTCTCATTGCTTTCTCCTAGAAAAATGGTCTCATTTCTAAGAAAGGATATATTTATAGTGTAATTAATAGAAGGTACAATTTAGTAAACCTATAACCCAAAAAGTTTGACTTGTCAAATGGGACTATTTTTTGGGACAGAGTGAGTATTACTGAAACAGCTTTGATACCAATCTTGCATTGGAGTTCTCGGATCATGCATGTTATCTCCCAGTTTCAATTTCCAATCAAGGATGCAAGTTCTAGTTACGATCATTCACTACTAGAAGAACCAGAACAGTATACCAAGAATTATCTTCTTCAGCATGCTTAAGTGAATCCAATTTCAAAGTAAGACACGATATATTATCAAAAGTTATCCATGTATTGGTCCTAACAATAGAGCCCAAATACTTCGTCCCTTCCAAACAATGTTTCTACATTTGAAAGGTCTAATTTTTAAGGGGAATATTAGTAACCTTGGAATCATCATAATTACAAAAATACTTAGTGTGGAGGGAGAAATTGAAACACAAGGGAGACTGTAGTCGTAACTTTAGAAAGTAGAATGTAAGGTGAAACATCCCAAAATAGGATAGTGGAGTCTTTACATGAAAGTGAGTATGTCATGAGAAAACACTCACTAAATGTTTACAAACTAAACATAAACACCAAAAGGACAACTGCAGGCTCTGATGTGTGAGAGAGCTAAATTGACCTCGAATTCATATCACGGTCACATCATATAGCAATCAAATTAAATCACCAGAAAATTCATCGAAAATGTAGAACAAATGATCAAGTAATTACAAAATGCAGCTGAAACATCCAACTATAAGTTGTGTGAGATCAGTCAGTACCCGATGAGTAAGCGAGGATTCCAAAGACCGATGTTGCCATCAACGAGACCACCGGCAATGAGACCAAGAGAGAACTCCTCGGAACCACCGGACGGATTCTTTCCCCACGAAAGTCGATTGAACGGCTCCGAACTCGGCACAGCGCCGGCTAGAGGAAGCTTACGATCGTCAGATTGGAAGTCGAGTTGAAAGATCTCGAGATTAGCAGAAGAACTGAATGATATATCTACAGCCCCCGCCATGGTTCCCGCCGCCAGGTATGGCGCGTCCGGCGAGAACGCCACCGACGCCGATCTATTAATCTCCTTTATACACGCCATGATTGTATAAGCAAAAATTCGAGATCCACAAGGTGCAGATAGAGCTGAATCTAGATTAGGATTATGATCTTGAGGTTAATTGAGTGAATTTGGGGCGAGAGAGAACAGATCGTGACCGAAATGGTGCGTGTGTGTGTGTGTTTTTCTCTCCCTATTTCTTCTGTTACTTCAGTTCTTCCATTTTGCGTTAACGAGGGTTTTGTTAGCAGGTTGAAGTGATGTTGGGATCAATGTATGTGATCCTTCCTTCAACCAATCACTTTACGCCACATCATAATTATGCTTGGAATTTAGTCGAAAAGACAAGAAAGCCCTTGTAAAATGCATCAAACCCAATTCATATGGTCAACTGTAATTTTATGCTCAGGTCCGTTTCGATACATTGATTTTGAATTCAATAAATATTCAAATTTTATAGAATTTAAGTAACTTAATTATAGCATTTTTATTATTTGGATAATGTGTAAAATTCAATTGTAATTTTACATTATATTTAAAATAAGAGTTCAATAACATTTCAAGTATTTAGTTTAGTCTATTGGAATATGATATTTAGTTTATGAATGGCATGGGTTCAAACCTTACTAACAATAAAAGTTTAAAAAAATTATATTTTAAAAAATAAATAGCTTATAGTGGTGGTGGTTAACGGCGGCGATGGATAGCAGCGGCGGAGGTAGTTAGAGGCGGTGGGTGGTGGTGGTCAAAATTTACCTTGAGGCCACCACCATAACTAAAATTTGGAATTTGAATTGTATTGAAATTCTAAATCACTCAATTTCATAAAACTATTTTCATCATACATCCAAAATTCCAAATAGTTTAAATTTTAAATTTTGACCAATTATTACATAGTAACAAATCACCTTCTTTTTACCACCACCAAAACAACTTTCAACTACCACCTCGGCCACCGTCACTGCCGCCAACACCTCCGACCGCTACCTCCGATCAACCCTCGCCACTGTTGTCGCCTCTGGAAACCATCGCCTCCAATTACCTCCGCTGGCTGCCACCCACCATCGCTGTTAACCACCACTACTATATGTTATTTATTTTATAAAATATAAAATTATTATTCTTTGTTGTTAGCAAGGTTTGAATCATTGTCATTCATCATTCATAATAACTAACAACCATATACCACTAGACTAAATTAGATACTTGACATATTATTGAACTCTTATTTTAAGTATAATGTAGAATTACAATTGAATTCCACACATTATCAAAACAATTGAAATGCTTATAATTTTGAAAGCAAACTCTAAATTATTTAAATTATATAGAATTTGAATATTTATTTAATTCAAAATCAAGGCATCCAAACAGACCCTCATTTTATTTTAGATAGTGTTTCACTTAGGGTGTGTTTGGTACAGCGTTTTGAAAACGCAGTTTTGGCGTTTTTCTTACAAATGTGTTTGGGATACATTTTCAAAACGATATTTTCATAAATCTGAGTATTTGTCAAAATGACGATTTTACCCTTTCTTAAACAATGTCTTACTTCCAATTTTATATATATATAGTGTGTATCTTTCGTTGGGGATTTCCCGGAAAAAATCGTCGTATCTTCCTCCGATTCCTTATAAAAGATATTCAATCCGTCCGAATAGAAGTTAAAGAGGGTATTTATGCTCGTCGTGTCCTTTCTATGGATATCAGAGGGCAGGGAGCGTTTCCATTGACCCGTACTGATGAGAATTGGACTGCGTGGGAAATTGAACAAAAAGCTGCTGAATTGGCCTATTCCTTGCGTGAACCCATCGAAGTTTTTTAAGAATTTCAGAAATGGGAAAAAATTTCTCAGCAGGAGGGGAAAACTCAAGAATCTTCTTTTTTATAACATATTTCTATAACATAACTTAACTGAGGTTTCGTCCGAACACGAGCTAAAGCAGGCTTATATGGGATAAGGATACTTTTTGAGTTGGAGTCTTTTTTATATGTATGTAAATGTACACAACTCAATTCAATAAAAACAAGAAGTAAAGGCACGGCAGTGAGCAGCAAAGTCAAACATCACTAATCCTCACAACATGTACATGACCGTTTCCCAGCTTCCTTCCCATCGGCGGTTGCCCCATCGACTTCACAGTTTGACTCCCTTAGTCCGGCAGTGAGCAAGCAGAGATGCAGACGGGCGAAGGCACGGCAGCGGCAGACGGCGGCGGCAGCAGATCTGATCTGATCTCAGTCCTCTTCCTCTCTCTCTAGTCTCTCTCTCCCCGACTCTCTCTCTAGTCTCTCTCTCTCCCCGATTTTACTCTGTACTGGCAAAGGGGCAATGAGGTAAACTAATTTCTCAGCGGCGTTTTGATAGTTACAGAACACCCAGGTTAGTCGTCCCTCTCTCCCTGCGTCCTTGCCATCGCAACAATTGTGAAACTCATGTATTTGTCGACAGTTCGAAGAAGCCACCGTCGTCGATGAAGCGATACCATTGTCAAATACGCATGACACTCTCGACTCTGCCGTGTATAGAAGAGAGGACAGAGGAGAATTATGGATATTTTTGTCCATCAACAATCCAAGAGCGTTTTTGAGGAAGTGTTTCTTATCCCGCAGCCAATTCTGGCGTTTAGAAACGGCCCCCAATTTCCAAAACGCTCCGTTTACAAACGGGGCATTGTTACAATTTTTATGAAAACGCTCAAGCGTTTTTGCACAAAACGTGCTACCAAACGGGCTCTTACACAGCTTTCATTCTTATACCATATTTTACATTTATATGGGTCGATATTAAAGAAAGTGTGAGCTAGCAAGGCACGAAGAGTGGGCAATTGTCACTACATTGCAAGTTTCCCACCATCAGGTATGATGTGGTGACCCGACCTCGGACCCGAGATGGAACTGTGGGTCGGACCGCCCAAATAGGGGGAAACAAGCAAGTAAACAACTAAACATGCAAGGACTTAATTTAAGAAAACGACGTGACGCAACATTGGAGACGTAACACACCTCGGCACCAAAAGGCCGGAATTTTAAAAACATTTCCTGATATAACAGTTAAGCAATTAAACCAAGTCATCGGCGACACTAAATGTCGGAACCCAAGCTAGCTGTTAAAGGACAAGAAATAAATAAAAGCTAATAGGATGCTCAGCGGAAGACTTATACATAGTGAACTAATCAACATGACCAGGCTCGGCTTACACAATTGCCGGCTTCAAAAGGAATACAAGTACTACAAGTGTTAAAACTACAAGTAGCTAATAAAAGGAGGAAGTTCAAGTTATATACGCATTCCCAAGCATAGTCTAATTGACTTGCTTTAAAACTCATCGTCCTTACAAAATACAAAAGAATAGAAGAAGACCTCTAAACCACCTCTTCAACTGCAACGTCGGACCAAAAGAGGAATAAAGAAAGCACGAATACTGTAAGCCTCAATGAGAAGGACCTGTTTTGCTAGGATCTAAAACAATAAAGGGGAATGGGTAAGTCATAAAGACTTGTAAGCTATCAATCATGCATGTCATGGAAATATGCAACATACAAGGCAAGATATCATCACATAAGCATATAGATCATACATCTAAGATGCACATTTTTCACATAGGTGCTCATAAGTAAATCACATAGGATAAGGGTATATAGAGAATCGGTGCCGCTACATAGTTCCTGCATACAAGCGTTATCTGGAATGTGAGGTGTCAGATGGTTGTGAGTACATTAACCTTTCGAGGAGATGTCCGGATAGACACACCAATGCGCTCTAATAGTTACAACAAAGGGGCTATTTCCCCACTGCGGCCACAGTCGAGGCGTGTGTGTATAAGAGCAAGTATGATAGCTGGACTCATGCAAATGTCAAGTAGTGTTTACTTAACAAATTCTCAAGTAGAGAACGAGGTCGACAAGAGCGATCTCGTTCATGACAAGTAAGTTTCTCATTAATAATTCAAGTAGGATTGAGTTCGACAAGAGCGAACTCAACATGTCAAATAGGCATTCTATTATATGACATTTAAAACTAAGCATAATAGTCAATCCAATTCAAGAGTCTATAATTAATATTCTTAGTGAAACGTATTTAGAACGTCGTAGGGATTGATCATTAAGTCGGTATTGTTCAATAACTCACTAAAATAGACTTCGTTGAGTCGTCTTAAATTCATCAAATAGAGTTTAAACACTAAATGCATTCTAAACTCTTTTCTAAGTTCTTATATAGGATACACTAGGTCATTAATTCAAATAATAACCATAGCCAAGAATTATTATTAATTCATCAATTATGGAACCTTGGAATCATAAATCCTAAAAGTTAATAAAAGTCAATGGTCCTAGAACAATAGTTATTCCAAATGAAGCATATAACACATTTAATTCTAGGCTTAGGACCAAAACAACAAGATGAGTATATCACTCTAAAATCTCATAATCTCAAATCATCATCGAACATAGTGTTGTTTCTCATTTGTATTTTGATTTACATCTGTTCATACATTACATTAGTTTTATACATTAGTGGCTAATTGGGCTGCGTATCAATTAGCGTGGCAACT
The DNA here is from genome assembly GCA_013146195.2 of Codonopsis lanceolata. NCBI lineage: Eukaryota > Viridiplantae > Streptophyta > Magnoliopsida > Asterales > Campanulaceae > Codonopsis > Codonopsis lanceolata. The sequence goes on from CM028383.1 coordinate 74,300,271, forward strand.
GTGTATAGAACTTTGTCATAGAATAGTTTGTTTATAGGCTTCACAGGTTCAGCGGAAGACTTCAGCCATGCTTTACCGGAAGACCTTTAACAGCATCCAGCGGCAGACCTTGTCTGCACGTGTTCAAGCATGACGTGTCCAGTCACCAAGACTTAGTGGATTAATTCAAATTTGTTCTTTATCAGTTTGAATTTGAATTCAAACATCCCCTAACTTCTCAGACATGCCTGAAACAGCTTTCCAGAAAGAATGAAGACTTTCACCTACTGAACAATGACAGAGCAGGTGAACAGACTGATACTTACAGTCTGTACCAACTATTGCAGGTCTGAAATTCTGATTGTTCATCTACCAACTCCTGCAAACAACTCTGCACCACTCTCTGCTCAGTATCAGTGAGGACAAAATCTACAAGACAGCTCCATGCATTTAATGCATTCAACCTAATAGAGCTGTTACACTTCGTCTTCTCCAACGGATCTCAAGAATGCTCCAGCTATAAATACTGCCATTAGAGACTGAAGAAAAACAAATGTCCGTCCTGAAATGCTCTGAAATTCTTCAACAACTAAAAGTCTCTATACTCAGTGCATTCAAGAGATCATAAACTGATCAAGAAGTCCTCGACAACAATCAAGAAGATCTGCTTTAACATTTATCTTAAGCTTCTTATTGGTGCTCCCCTTAAACTATTCTTCTACATGAATTAAATATCTTGTTTATCCAATATTCAATTCTCAAATCCTCAAACACAAGTCAATATTTTTGCACACGATCCATTGGATTTATTCCTTGTAATAGAACTAGTGGAAAACATAGTGCATATTTTAAATCCAAGGTTGACTGCCTTGGTGGTGGACGTAGCACTCTTTATAGTGTGAACCATCTCAAATACTTGTGTTCTTCATTTACTGTTGATTACTGCTTTGAATTGTTTATTATTTCTTTTACTTATTTCTTCAACAGTAGACTTAAGTTTTCAGTCAAGTCTACCGGTAGTCCTTAATCGGCAGACTTGAATTGTCTTCCTTACAAGACTTCCGCTACTTTAATCTCCTTAATAGATTGTAAGTGCTTGTTTTAGGAACTTAAACAAAAAAGTTTTTAAGTGTATAATAAGCTATTCAACCCCATTCTAGCTTATTATTGTGCCCTTTGGAACTAACAATTGGTATCAGAGCTTAACTCTTTGAAAACAAGTTTTTCTGAGATTAACCTCTTGAGAGATTCGATCCAATGGCACAAACACACTACATGCTGCCTACATCAAATGCGAACCACGTCCCAATATTGGACGAAGGCCATTTCGATGTTTGGAAGGATAAGGTAATGTGTTTTATGAATTCTATTGACAACAGGTTATGGAAGTGCATACTAGCTGGATGACATGTACCAATGAAGGCCAACCTTCTGGCATCCATCGCTGGAAATCCTGCTGAGGTACCTAAAGAAGAATCTGAATGAACAGAGGATGACAGAAAACTAGTAGAGCTAGACAGCAAAGCAATCAATATCATAACTAGCTTTCTAGACACCAGCACTTACCAACAAGTGATCCGGTGTACCACTGCTAAAGAGATATGGGAAGCTCTTGTAGAATACTTGGAAGGAGACCAAGACACAAGAGACAACAGAAAATACACATTCATCCAGCAGTTCGACTCCTTCAAGAAAGATCCCAAGGAAACCCTGAGACAAGCATACGACCGCTTCAGTAAGGTAATTAATAGTTGTTTTTCTCTAGGTAAAACCTATGACAAGAAAGAAATGAATATGAGATTTCTAGGCTCTCTAGGTAGTCTGTGGCATGTTAAGACCACTGCCATGAAAGAATCTAAAAACTTAAACGAAATGACTCTCCGTAGTCTTTACGCAAGTTTGAAGGTTTATGAGCTCGAAGTAAATCAAGCTCTAGAGCAGGACAAACAGTTCAGAACTGTGTCCTTACCCGCCATGGTACTAGAAGAGACCACAGTTGAAAATAAACCTTCCACTTCCTCTAGTGAAAATGATTTTCTTTCAGACGAACAATTTGCTATGTTCGTAAAATGTTTCAAAAAGTTTGCAAAGTATGGAAGGAAGGACACATACCAGCAACCTTTTAGAAAAACTGGTGAAAGCTCATCTAACGAAGAGCTTATGTGTTACAATTGTAGAAAACCTGATCACTTCACCTCCAAATGTCCAAAGCCAAAATTTGAATTATACCGAAAACCTCAATATAAGAAATTTCAAAAACATAAAGGTATGCTGGCAGAAGACATAGAAGAGAAACATGTTGCTACATGGTTTGAGATTGATTCAGAAGAGGAAGAAGACGATTGTGAGCAAGCTAACATATGCTTAATAGCTCATGATTCAAGTCCCACCTATGATTCTGAAGATGAAGTCGAAGTCTCACCTAGTCCTTTCGACAAAACTGAGATCAACTGTGAGAACTTTAGTAAGGAAGAACTTCTTAAAGATAATCAATATATGCTTGAAGAGTTCAATTCCTTTAGAGTAGCCTATGTGAAACTCGCTAAGAACTGTGAAAAGCTTGCTGCTGAGAAATCTCTGCTGGCAGCTGAGATTCAAACACTCAATAGCTGTCAACAAGAAAGTATCAAGCTTAAAGGAGAAAACAAATTCCTTTGTGACAAAGTTGAATGTCTCACTGAGCACATCAAAAGACTTGACCTGGAGAAAATTGCCTTGCAAAAGACAATTGACTCCTGGAACAGCTCAAAGGATACCTTTGAAGAAATCCTTTCAAGCCAAAGTATAAATGATATTCCCTCCGTTTCGGGTAAAGAGTTCTCGTTTGAAAATCAAACTTTTTTTTAAATGACAATTTTAGTAGGTCATTCGTAATTAAATGACACTTTCATGCCTTTATTTTTGAAAGTAGACTTTTTACGTGAAACACCCCAAACTGAAATAGTGGACTCATTATCCGGAACAATGGGAGTATTTGTCAATGTAATGCTCTTCTTAAAAAAAAATAATCTGTTTTTAGTCACAGTAAGTTGTAACTATACAAATTCAATGACCCAAGTTGTAATTAAAGTAGTACTAGTAATGAACCACGTTCTCTACACGGTTGCAAATTTTCAGAGAGATATTACTAAATTATAATGATTATTATGTCTAACAAAAGTTAGGTATTGTTAATGTATCCAAATTATTGGTCTTTAGTATAATACTTTTGTTTCAAAATATGTTTTTTTATTAATTCTTATATGTGTATGAGTAAATACTTTGGAAACTTTAAAGAAATTTAGACTTTTTTTATGTCAAACCAGTAAACAATTAATCCTTATGATGCTAAACACTCAAGTAATGAAAAATAAATGATCATGTGGCTTAATATGAGTATACACGAATTATTGAAAGCTTGTTCCATCTAATTAACTTTTATGTCTGGATAAAATGAGTTTTAAAAGACTCGGTCCATGTCATATTGATAGGAATGGGAAGTTTGAGGGCTAAGTCTTCAATTTATCCCACATGTGTAGGAGGAGTAATCTAACGTCAAATCATTCTTGTCACTAACTTCCTTTTTCCCACATGAAAATGAAAAGAAAACTCAATGGCTTACTCTCCCTTTATAAGAGATACTATTATGAGTAATATACTCTATATCTTAATTATAATAATTATCTAAAATTATTGTCTAATGGAACCAATGATAAGTTGAAAGATTAAATGCTTGAAAATCAAAATTATGATCGAAAGATGGATACGTGGCACACTTGAGACATCCTTAATTACCATAGTTATAGTTAAGATATAAAATATGCTAAATAATTATGGTATTCTCCCTTATAAAGGAAGAGTAAGTCACAGTTTTCTTTCAATTTCCATGTGGGATAAAGAAAGTTAGAGATAAATAAAGACTTGACCTTTAGATTACTCCTCATACCGATGCCAGATAGTCTCTAATTTATTTTAGGTGATGCAACATTTAGAGAATGAATAAAAAGACATACCTAGCAAAAGTCCTCAAACTATTTCTTGCAATAATCTAATCTTTATTTTACACATAAAAATTATGTCTTAATTCATCCATAAGCTTGAAATTAGTTGCAAAGTTTGCATCAAAGAGTAGTTTACTTGGTATTGAACTAATTTTTATTGATTGATGAAGTTTTATCCTTGATCATATCATTTAGTTGAGTTGATCACCCAAATGTGAAATGTTAAATATTGAGTGTGTTGTTTTTCTTTAATCTAAAGAAGTGAAACAATGTTGTGCATGCACGAATAAAGAACCTAACTATTTCGTTCCCAATTATCACACATGGATGGAGGATGCATCGAATTTTCCCTCCCTCTTATTGATTCTTTCGTTGTAGGAAAAGAAATAAAGAAACTATATTCATATAAGGTTTCAAGAACTCTTTTGTATCTCAAAATTTGAGTTTATTTTAAGAAGAATTATATAATTTTTTGGTCCCTGAACTATCCATAAACTATGCGTTTGGTCCCTCTATTTTTTTTTTGAAATGTGTTTGGTCCTTAAAGTAGGTTTTTACTAAGAGATTACCCCCTTACGGGGTTACCATCAGTTTTGCCGTCAATTTTTTTATGAAATTCCAAATTTACCCTTAGTGATTCAAAATTAAAAGAAAAAAGAAAAAAAGAACTATGATGTCTCCCTCGTTTCCAATAACTATGACAGTCTCCACCTGAAACCTCCACTTCTCCTCACAAACCCATCACCACCACCACTACTCTCTAATCCACACTCCTCTACCAACAGATTGTGGCTTTTCTTTGAGGGGAGAGCGAACTGGAAGATGAGAAGGAACCAGAAGAGAATGGACTCCTGTACTGCAACTCGGTAATTTCCCATCTTCCATGGCTTTCATTTTGGGGTAAGTGGGTGTCCAAAATTCGCGAGCCACGCGAGAAATCTCGTATATGGCTCAGCACTTTCCCCACCCCAGAAATGGCAACCTGAGCCCTCGACGTGGTAGCGTTGAACATTAAAGGTAACTCAACCATTCTCAATTTCCCTGAACTCGCCGAGTCTTTGCCTCGTCCTGTGTCACTGTCCTAAAATTGGGAATCTCTAAAATTGGATCTTTGGGAACCTCAACGTTGTCATCGCTGAAATTAGAAGAAGAGGAAAATGAGGAGCACGAACAATTGGTGGAGGAGAGAATGCAGATCAAGAGGAAGATGAGAAGCCGGCTGGATCGAAGAAAGACGACCCACGAATTGGTTGCTGGGTGGGAGAAGACCGGATTTGGAGCATGGTTTGACAATATTTTAGGGGTTGCCTTCGCCAGATCTGGGATTGCGTTTGTTGGAGATGAGACAAAAGCGGGTGAACTCAGAGTCACCTAGTATGCCTATCAAAACCATAAAAGAGGGAACAGACCGAAACCTAGGACGGATCTCGAGCTAAGGAAACGTAGCTGAAAGAGTGGATTCTTCCCTTACGGCTATCAGACTGGTCATGCCCGGACGACGCTACCGGTGAGTAAATCAAGGCTTTGTCTTCTTTATAGGCGACGAGTGCAGCCAGAAGATTTGACTTTCCCCAAAAGTAGGTCCGACAGAAATGACTCGGAATGCCGCCTCTTTCGCACTTTTGGCATTACGCTTTAGCTACAACTCTTTTTATCTCTCTATTTCCCTTCCCGACGCTTATAGCAGTGACTCGAGCAGCTATACATTCTTTCTTTTACGGCTGCTTCAAATCCAACGTGATGCTTGTGGTGTAGATGGCGCAGGAGGAGAGCTATCCGAATTAGGGGGAGTGAGAAGGTGCGGCATCTCCAGATGAAGATGGAGGTGACGTAAATTGGTGTTATGGCAGTGATTGGAGGCAGGAGAGATGAAGGGGCTCGAACTACAGATAGAGCTGGGTTTTGCCGGACGGAGGACGGCATAAGCGATACTTTCAGGGAGAAGAATCGATACTTACAGAATCGATACTTACAGATGGAGCTGGGTTTTGCCTACAGGTTTCATAAGATGCCCAAAAACATAGGGGCAAATTTGGGATTTCCAAAAAAAATTAACGACAAAACTAACGGTAACCCCGTGAAGGGGTAATCTTTTAGTAAAAACTTACTTTAAGGACCAAACACGTTTCAAAAAAAATAGAGGGACCAAATGCATAGTTTGTGGATAGTTCAGGGACCAAAAAATTATATAATTCTTTTAAGAACGATGGATTGTTTTTTTTGAGTTGTTTCAATTAATGTTGTTCATATGAAAAATATGAGTGTTCACGTGTGAAATGCTATATGTAGCTAGGATTTTTAAATAGACAACACTTGCTGAAATAGTCACCAATGATGTATCCAATGATACATCGTTTCATGAGTCATCAAGTGTAAACAGCAGCGGAATAAATAATAAACGAATTAAACAAAGTGACACCAAGCTATAATTTATGTCTACAAGTAAAACCCTTGTAGACGATGTCTCATGGCAAAACTTCCACTAGATTAAAAGATTGCACTCACTTACAATATGAAAATAAATCGTTTAGAGAGTGGAAATCATTACGAAAACTCTTAAGTGAGAAGATGTATCTAATCTATGTTGAACACTCTTGAATACATCATCAAATCAAAAGAGCACGAAGAGTGTGGATTAAAACTCTCTTTCTGAAAATTCTCTGGTTGGGGTAACAACGTCCAAGGCTAATCCTTTCTTTTATAGAGCTCATAGGAAACTTATCCACCAAGAAAACAACTCAACAAGGCAATGTTAGGATTAGAAAATAGTTATTAAGGAAATAAACCTCTAATCCTACAAGTTTTGGATTGCCATATTAGAGTCCTTAAAGAAGGCAAGGACCAAGTTTCCTAGCAATTACCTAGAAAGGCAATAACAATACATGTCCTAAAAGCTAGGACACGGCAAGGAGGAGGAAGAAAATAACGCACGGTTATTTTACTCCAACAATCTCCCCCTTTGTTGATGCCTTTCTGGTCAAAGCAAAAACCATGAGCACATGTGAATAAACTCCCCCTGAATATAACAATTCATAATATCCAAGAAAAAACCAAGATAAAATAAATTATCAAAAACAGTTTAAGCAAACAAAAATCCAACCAAAGCACAAACTCCCCCTTCATCCAATATCCCCCCTTTCATCTACTCCCCTTCTTTGAGCAGAAGAGGCAGCAGCATGAACATCCAACAATTCCTTTAGAGATCAGTGACATTAATGGCAGAGTCTGGAATTGGAAAAAAATCAACAGTTGTTTATGAGGCATTGGATGATGCATCATTGGATGCGTCATTGACTGGAGCAGCAGGTGCTGGACTTGGCGACCTTGATTCCATGGTAGAGGAGATGGATTCATTGACTATAAGCCTAGTCAAATTGTTAGTACAACACAATATAATCCAAACTCAATTGGAATATAAAGGGTTAAAGCATGCAACTTCTATAAGCAATCAATGAGAGTTTAAAATGAAACTCGACTATTTACTATCCATTTATTATAGGCGTGCAACAAAAACCTTTTTGGACATGGAAACAAGATGATGGTGTTGGAAAAATTGTGCTTAAAGAATGAAATTATGTATTTTGTGGCACGGATTTCTTCACGTGTCATTTGTGTAATGACAAGAATAATTGTGGAATCGTGTTCTACTCCGTGAGAACATTGAAATCATATATTTATTTGTCCAATTTGTTGTTTGGATGAATAAGTTATGATTAACTAAAGTGTGGTTGTTGGAAGTGGGTTTATCCCACATTGGAAGATTAACAAAAACTTGAGTGATTTATATACAAGTGTCTTATGTTGTAAGGGTAAGCTTGTATAGAATAGAGGCTCTCTCTCACACACGCCTGCGTAGGGGGGTTGCAAATCATGGTCCAGTTTAGCCTTCGGGATACCGTACTCATGTGCGAGCACGTTCCGCGGGCACATCATTGAGCGAATTCCTTTGGCCTCCTGTTTTCTTATTGGTGAGAGAGTCAGGCACAGATTCAGTTCGCCTGAATCCTTAATGCTAAAGGTTTCTCCGGTGTCTCCATTGTATCCTGGGAGACATACGTCCATTAGAGCTTCCAAGCACAGACGGGAAGGGGCGAATCTGTTTTAAGGAAACTGTGTGCGACACAGGCCTCATACCAGCAGACTTGAAGTCACCAGCAGACCTCAGTCCACCAGCAGACTTCAGTCCACCAGCAAACTTAAGAAGACTTACTAGTAGCAGACTTCTGAAGCTTAGTCTACCGGCAGAGTTTTCACTAGCCTACTTATCAGCAGACGTAGAATACATAACAGTAACCTTTTCAACTGTTTCCAATTCTGTATTTGATTTAATTATTGGTTTCCCTGTACCTTTTCTAACAATCTTAAAACAGATTCGTACTGTTATCTTGGATAACAGTAGACCCTTCTAAAGGGAAAAACAAACTTTTACAAAAAATACAGAATTGTGTATTCTGAATTTGTTCATATTTCAGAGCAATATGACAAATACACAAGCTACTAGAAAGGAATTTAACGTGACCTTGAACCAACGACCTCTAACGCTACTGTGACTCAGATTGTGACCAATCCAACTATACCGGTGCATCATAGCGATAAACCGGAGAAGTTCAGTGGCTTGAATTTCAAGTGTTGTCAGCAAAAGATGATGTTCTACTTGACTACCCTAAACCTAGCGAGGTGTCTGAAAGAAGATCCTCGAACGGTGGGTGAGAATCAAAATGATGTCCAAGCTGCTACTGCCGTGGAAGCATGGAATCATTCTGATTTCCTTTGCAAAAACTACGTACCGAATGGGTTGACAGACTCATTGTACAAAGTTTACCGTTATAAGACAACAACAAAAGAGTTGTGGACATCGTTGGACCACAAGTATACATCTAAGGATGCTGGAGCCAAGAAGTTTATTGTTGGCTGCTTCCTAGATTATAAGATGGTAGATTCCAAAAATATGTACAGTCAAGTGCAAGAATTGCAAGTGATTTTTCACGAAATTCAAGCTGAAGGGATGGTTGTAAGTGAAACCTTCCAAGAAGTAGCAATTATTGAGAAATTGCCTCCAGCTTGGAAAGATTTCAAGAGCTATCTGAAACACAAGCGAAATGAGATGAATGTGGAACAACTGGTTGTCAGACTTTGTATTGAAGAGGACAAGAGGGGTTCTGAGAAGAAGACATTCATTCCTGTGGCTGCTAAAGCCAATATGGTAAAGCATGGCCAAAGCTCAAAAGGCAATGACAAGGTTGCTGCTGCTAAAAGGGTCAGTTTGTGGCACGGATTTCTTCACATGTTATTTGTGTAATGACAAGGATAATTGTGGAATCGTGTTCTACTCCGTGAGAACATCGAAATCATATATTTATTTGTCTAATTTGGTGTTTGGGTGAATAAGTTATGATTAACTAAAGTGTGGTTGTTGGAAGTGGGGTTATCCCACATTGGAAAATTAATAAAAACTTGAGTGGTTTATATACAAGTGTCTTATGTTGTAAGGGTAAGCTTGTATAGAATAGAGGCTCTCTCGCGCACGCCTGCGCAGGGGGTGCAAATCATGGTCCAGTTTAGCCTTCGGGATACCGTACTCATGTGCGAGCGCGTTCCGCGGACACAAATGTCGGACCAAATTTGCCTATTCAGACCAACCCACGTTTTGTTAATTGTTCTTTTGTTTTTGTAAATCCAACATTTATAACAGACTTTATGTGCTGTTATTACCAGCTTTAATGAGAGATATTATTTGCCTATTAATGATGGATTTATTTCATCATCAATGTGGTTATTTAATTAGTCTCTTGGCCACTCCTATAAAAGGAGTTTATTTCTACAATTACAAAACACATGAAAAACACGATTGAGAACAATCTCCATTTCTCCTCTGCATTCTGCAAATCATTGAGCGAATTCCTTTGGCCTCCTGTTTTCTTATTGGTGATAGAGTCAGGCACAGATTCAATTCACCGGAATCCTTAGTGCTAAAGGTTTCTCCGGTGTCTCCGTTGTATCCTGGGAGACAGACGTCCATTAGAACTTCCAAGCACAGACGGGAAGGGGCGATCTGTTTTAAGGAAACTGTGATGCGACACATGCTTCAAACCAGTAGACTTCAATCCACCAGCAGACTTGAAGTCACCAACAGACCTCAGTCTACTAGGAGACTTGAAGTCACCAGCAGACCTCAGTCGACCAGCAGACTTGAAGTCACCAGCAGACCTGAAGTCCACCAGCAGACTTGAAGACTACCAGCAGACTTGATGTTCACCAGCAGACCTGAAGTCTACCTGCAGTCTAAGAATACAATGCAGTAACCATTTTCAAATGTTTTCAATTCTGTATTTGATTTAATTATTGTTCTTCCATGTACTATCTCTAACAGATGGAAGCCAAAACAAATTAGGAAACTAGATTTCTTGTTCAAAAACCAAAAGAAATAGGAATTCCAAATTTAATCAAGATAAAATAGGAAACATAATTAAATGCTAACTAGAATACCGTGACAAACCCTAGGCATGCTTCCACCATATTTTTGAGTATCCAACAAGCTCTTTCCATCAGCCTTCTACATCAATCATTCTTGAATAAGAGAGAGAGAAGCACTTGTTTGCACATAATTATCTAGGGCATAAGAATCAGAAGTATGAAATAATCACCAAATATGCATGCCCTAGTGTGTATGCCTAGAATGATATAGGAAGAATTAAAGACAAATACGCACACATGTGATGGACTTGAACAACTGATGAATTACCCAATGATGCTTCATCTGGAGTCTCATTGCAAAATCAGAGTCAATGAGTCAAAACTCTTTTCTCCCAAAAGCAGAATTTCACACAAATTTCCCTATGGGAATTGAGCTTTACTTTATTTCAAGCTTCTTTTGGCCACTAGGTAGCTTTCACATCTTTCCAAGGATAGTCCTCTTTCACAAGATTAACCCATGGGAACATGAAGCCCGTGCATGCACCACAATACCAAGTGAAAAGCTACAAACCTTGTACACAGGTAGCTCTTTCCTTTATGGGCTTCATCTTTTTTTTTTTTTTGAACTTTCACAAGAGCACCATCAAACTTACCAAAAACTGGGAGAATGAGTAATCATTTGAAAAATGGCTCACAACTGATTTAACAAGAGAAACTATAAGCAACCATATACATAAGGCAAAAAATCAGATGAAACAATCGTGCAAACCTAAAATGCAGGATGCCAATTATATATATATATATATATATATATATATATATATATATATATATATATATATATATATATATATATTCCATTTTTTTTGTAAATATACAAGTGTAAAAATCAAATGGTACACAAAAATAGAGATTTTCTCAAGATTGAAAATCTCTCAAAATAATATGTTCTGGTGAGAATATCAGTCAACTGATTTTTAGTCCTAACAAACTCTATGCAAATTATGCATTGCTCAACCAAGTCTCGAATAAAATGATGTCTAATGTTAGCATGCGTGGTTCGAGAATGCTGAACCGAATTTTTTGAAATATTTATCGCACTAGAGTTGTCACAGTACACAATCAACACATCACTGTGTAACCCATAATCCTCAATCATCTGGTTTATCCACAAAAGTTGTGTACAACAACTACCCACTGCTACATATTTAGATTCAACGGTTGATGGTGAGACACAATGTTTTTTATGATTGTTCCAAGAAACCAGTAAATTCTCTAAATAAAAACAACTATTAGTTGTACCTTTTTTACCATCAATGTTTCCAACCCAATCAAACACATTAAAAATAACCAAGTAGACATTAGCTTCCTTGTCATTGTATCTAGCATACAAGCACACACTATACATAGTAATTGAGTGACTAGCAGTTAAGTACAACAAACTTCCTATGGGCCGGCACAACTCACCCGATATTATGATGGGATGGGCTTTAGATTTTATAGGCCTGGCCTGGCTTCAATGATTGGCCCAATGAGCTTTGTCGTGGACAGAAAATAGGTAAAAATAAGGAAAATTGGCATGTTCAATAGGTAAGCCGATGGGCTAGGGCAATGGGCCTAGTGTTTTGTGTGGGTTTGAGCTTTAGTTTTGGTGGCCTAGATAAATTTTGTGCCGGTCCAATTTTAATGTTTGGCTCGTGTGTTTGGTGTGGACCTGATCCGGCCTGGTCCATTGATAGATGATAATACGAAATCCATATTACTTTTTTCTATCAAATTTTAAGTACAATAAATATTAGAGTAAGTCTCCTGTAAGATGGTCTTACGTATCTTAATTCGTAAGACGAAGCCCCACCAACACACGGCGTAAGACCGTCTTACCTAAGTTTTTGTCAAAATTACTAAAAGAAGAAGTGTAGAGTTGTCATGTCATAATTAACTATATATATTATCAAAAGAATCATACACATGTTATGTCATAATTTAAAATTTTTATAATGTACTCAATATATTGGATGAGTATAGAGGTTTTATGTCAAAACTTAGCAGGGAAGTGCTCTTCATTATGGTCCAATCCAACTTGGATTAGTTTTTGGCACATAATATCTCGAAAAACCCAAAAATATTGAAATTTTATATTTCTCGAGACATCATAACCTGTGTTGAGCAAGGTTGTGCATTCTCATGCATGTTCTGGTTTGTGGGTTCAGTTAGGACTTGTTTTTTCAAGGCTTCAAGTTGCTTTAGTAATTATTTTTTCTAAATATTTTTTGCTGCAGGTGTAATGAGTTAGGTGGTTCAACTTGCAAGGGAAGTGTTGGATAAAATGCCTGAAAAAATAGTTGTTACTTGGAATTGTACATTTTATCAGCATGTGTCCATGCAAGGGTATTAGAGGAAGGTCGGTCGAGCGGCATTTGGTAGAATGAGGCAGAAACATGATTATAAACTGGTGCCTGGAATAGAACATCATTCATGTTTGCATGGTTGATATGCTTGGGCATTCGAGATAAGCTTGGGTTTTTACCATTTCAGCAATGGTAGGTGTTCTTGTTCTGATTATTGATGAGTGGTGACTAATTTCACATTCTACCTTGTAAGGGTAAAATAGGGTCATCATATTTTCCTCTATTGATTTTATAGTTGTGCCCTTTCTTGGTCCAAAAGCAATGGTAAGAAGTTATCATATTTAATACTCCCTCCGTCCCTAAATAATTGTCCTATTTGACCCGGCGCACAGTTTAAGAAAAAGTAATTGACTTGATTATTTATATTGGTTTAATGTGTAGTTTCCATTAATGTCCATGTATATGTGGCCCATAATTAAAGTAGAGTGAAAAAGTAAGGGTAAAGTGGTAAAAGTGAGGTTCTAAAAAGGTAAGTTTCAAAGTGGACAATTATTTTGGGACGGACGAAAAAGGAAAGTGAGACGATAATTTAGGGACGGAGGGAGTAACTTTCTTGGTCCTAAAGCTATGGTAAGTGTTACCATAAGTAAACACTTGCAAAAAGCTCTCAAAGAGTCCTTAATTAAATTAATAAAATCTTAGGATAGATTCTTTGACTTAAATTAGGAAACTATATTTATAAACTAATTGATTTATTTCCTAATCATGTGTCTTCTTGGAGTTGATGTGTTTTCTTATTTGTGTAGGACTCTAGTTCAAGCACACACACACACACACACACACACACACACACACACATATATATATATATATATATATATATGAAGACTTCGGGCAGACAAACTGTGGTTGAATACACGCAGAAATAAAGAGAGAAGAAACTGAGAGCTATTCAGAATTTGGATGCAGCTTCATCACGAGCTGCATCGCTGTTCTGACTGTTTGCATTTCTAGTTTCTAGGAAGCTCATTTTTTAATCCCACGTTTGCTATACTCTATTTTTGTGGGTTTTCCTCTCCGGACTTGTTGTCTTGTGAGAGATTTGGTATTTTGGTGATTTCATATTTGTGTTTAAGAAACTTATAAATCTTTTAATGAAATCCTTTTTTGGTCATGAGGCTGGATCTACAAGTATAGCTTATAGATTGTTTGTTAAATACTTGTTTTATTACTGCTTTTACAAAACTACTTCTACTATTAATATAGTTGTTTTTTCTGGTCAATGCACCTTTGGAGGCAGCAGCATCACAAGCTGCATTGACAGATTTGCTGAATTCTAGCTACTGTTGATCTTTCATTTGGTATCAGAGCCTCATCTTGATGACACAAAGAGAAGATTCTGGTTGTAGCCGTGATGAATTCTCAATATGAGAATGTTGTTCGTCCTCCTACCTTTACTAATGTGAATTATTCTATTTGGAAAATTAAGATGCGTATCTTCATCAAATCAATTAACGAGAGAGCGTTGCTTGATGTTATGAATGGGTGGACTCCTTCTAAGACTACTGATAATGATGGTGATGTAAAAATCACTAAAGAAACAGATTGGACTAATGAAGATAGAAACACAGCCTCCTTCAATTCAAAGGCTTTGTCTGGCATATATAAAGTCTTGGATGCCAACTCTTTTAGGGTTATTACTAATTATAAATCTGCTAAAGATGTGTGGGAGGCCCTTCAAACCTTATGTGAAGGACCTGCCAGTGTTCGTGCTTCAAAACAGAGATTGCTTACCACACAATTTGAGAACACTAGAATGAAAGAAACTGAGGATATCATGTCTTATTATGGTAGGCTACTTGATATGTCTAATTTTGCTCTTGCTTTAGGTGATCCTATCACCAACGATCGTCTTGTTAGTAAGATGATGCGCACTTTGCCCGAAAGATTTAATGCAAAAAATTGTGCTATTGAGAAAGCTCATGATATTGATAAAATGGGCTTTGACAGACTTGTTGGTATTCTCCAAAACTTTGAACTAAACCTCAATGAACAAATTAAGCAAAAAGGCAAAGGGGCATCTTCCTCTAGTCCTTCGGTGAAAAGTATTGCTTTGCCATATGTTGTTGATGTTTCTCCTGATCTGCTTGAATCACAAAAAGAAATTGAAGAGTCTGATTTTGGAGAAGATTTTATGGCCCTTTTGACTACCAGGTTTAAAAACATTTTGAAAGCCAAAGGTCAAAATAGAACTCCATCTTCAAACTCCAAAACCTCTTTTAAACCCGATTCTAGTAAGTTTACCCCCAAAGAAAACTCTTTTCAAACTCCTGAAAAACCTTTTACCAATCTTTTTGGTACAAAACCTACTTATAGTGGAAAGAACATTGATTATATTCAGTGAAGGGAATGCCAAGGATTTGGTCACTATGCTAATCAATTTACTAATACCTTGAGGAAGAAGTGTCTAAATTTTTCTGCTACTCTGAGTGACAGTGATTATGAAGATCCAGGTGATCTCATCACTTTCACTGTTGTATCCAACTCTCAGACTAATCTTGCAGGTTATTCGGGTGATTCTTCTCCGGATGCAGCTACATCGAAAGCTACATCGGTCAGAAGCTGGGATGACTTTGCCTGTCTTAACTCTTCTGTCACTGAAGATGGTACATAATCAGAAACATAACTGCTGGAAGCCTATAAAGAATTGTACAAAGATTGGGAAAAGAGGGCACTTCAAGTTACAATACTTGGAAAGACAAATGATACACTCAAGAAAGTGAATGAAGATCAGAAAGAGTGCATCACTAGACTGGAGTGTTTGCTTAACAAGAAAGAGAATAAGATCACATTTTTCTGCAAACCACTTTATTACACCAGTAAAATCGTAACTTTTTTGTGTGCGTTACTTCTCCCCTGATAGAACTCCAGGAGTATCGATAAATGTTGTATGTTCGAGAAGAGGATGTGGCATTTGGGAACACTCAAATTTTGATAAGAATGCTCCTCCAAAAGTAGTCAGACCGTTAAAGGGCATTTTTGCATGAACAACAATAGTGTTCCCGGGTATACTTCTCTCATTAGGTCCAGACATAACAACAATAAATCGACCAGTCGTTGGCTCTGGTCCAATGTGAGCTCTGGGTAATCATATTTGAGCAAATGTTTAATAAATGTTGTTTTCCCAGTTGAGTATTGACCTAAAAGACTAACCATATGCTTAGCATCAAAATCACTAGTCGTCATCAGCGGCGATGCAAAATCATTGTAATGGTAAATAACTTCCAATGGCTTTTAGAGATGTTAAAGTGGGTTGGTCCTAACCCTATAGGGCCAAAGGTTAAACTGGCCACTCAAATCGCAACCATAGCCCTAACCCTGTAGGGTACGATTTAACAAGGTCAGCCCTATTAACACATGATCCCTTATTTAAATAAAAAAATTGAAATTAAGTAACAAACATATTGATGGACAAGTGACAACGATTAACAATACAAATTAAAAACATGAAATCGAGTTTTCTTTTGAGAAAGTATCCTTTTCAACTTCATTATCCTCTTCATCTACAATAATAAAATAACATAAAATAAATATTGGTAAGAAGTTAATACAATTAAATATTTTAATCAAATAGTAAAATATAATACTAAGGTCAACCTGTTTAGCACGGAATTAAAACGGGTTGTATTTTCCCGACCCTAATCCTTTCCGATTCCCAATTAGCAGGGTCAACCATGTGTTTCTCGACCCTTTTAACATATCTAATTATGTATCCAAAAATCTCATTTTGACCAATTTTGGAAACTTATATGTTTTAGAACTGTACTTATGACCATGTTTGGGTTTGACTTTCATCAAATACGCATACATCATCACAAAGCTAATAGGGGATAGACATTGGTTTACCAAATGAAATGATAATATATATTACGCATTTGAATTTCAAACAAACAAGTCAGGATGGCTGAGTGGTGTAAAGGGTCAACCTTAAGTTCCTATCCTCTTGAGAGGTTGTGGGTTTGAATCTCAAATCTAATATTTTGAACCCTCATTTTAGCCAAAAGCTTCTAGCCCGCGAGCCAATCCTAAAACCCACCAGACCAGTCCAGTTTGCCCTATAGGGTCAACCCGTTTATTAAACGGGTTGGATTTTCCCAACCCTAACCCTTTCATGTTTTCGGTTAATAGGGTCGACCCTACGGTTTTCGGCCTTTTTAACATCTCTAACGGCTTTAGCTTTTCAGCGTACAATTTTTTCAATCCATCAACTATAGAAGTGACTATATTGAGAGATATCTGACCCTTCCTGCTAGATTTTGAAGTATATCAAAGCAACGGTTGCAATTGAACAAGTCCATTTGATTCGGAGACTCCATTAGTTTTTGAAACCTTGTGCTTAGCCAGCAGGGACAGCAGGCCTTCCATCTCAGGAGGTTTCAAAAATTCTTCATCTACTGTAGTTTTAAGGAGATCAGCGGTTAGTTCATGTCCATCTTGTGTAAGTGAAACCAACTGCATAGCAATGATGAACTCCTTAAAGCCTAAAAAACCTTGTCGCTTTGAGTCTGCAATTTCCCAAACCTGCTTCAGTTCAACTTTTGATAAATTTGGCATAGCAAAGAACTTTGTCGCATCATTTCTGGTTATTCGGCCATCACCATCTGAATCAACGAAGTTGAACCACTGTTAATAGATTTTCTGGTGCTCTTTTGAACAGGAAGTGATTGAACCTGAAACTATTTCCATTTCACCCGATTCAACGATAAAATCGCATACAACTCTATGATTATCAAAGCTAATTCAAATTTTTCGGAATAAAATTTTCGAAATCTTTTTTCAAATTTGAAAAATTTCAGATTGAGTCACTAGCTTGCTATTAAGAAAATATAATAAACTATTGATAGTCGTGCTTCTACGAGCTTTTTTATAAAAGTAAGAGAGTCTGGTAGCATCTATCTTTTCGACACTAGATTAAATTTCTGCTTAAACTGCGGTGGTTATGTCAAAAATACTTGACATTTTCTTCTTATTCTCATTCTTATCTTGATGCAAATAATATTTTTGAGCATGCGAAGCGACTTGTGCCGGAACAAATTGCTCTGATATCAACCTCCAAGCTCCTTTACCATGCAACTTTAATCCATCAAGAAATCTCCTGCATCATGAAACCAAAAGAAAAATTCAAAATAATTTTTTAACTAGTGACAAATTAATTCAATAAATGAATAATTAAATACAACTTTTCTTCTCATGATACATGTGCTCTTCTTTGGTCCACCTTAGCCTTTTGTTGGAGGACTTGATTGCAATTTCTCCCTTTCCCTTTGAGCTGTGGATCTCTATGGACTCGTGATTATCTGTAGGTTTCAGTGAGTTGATTACGATGTCTATTGCCATCAATTCACTTGTGAGATCATTATAATTTTTTTTATCATCGTTTACACTCATTCTTGACAATATTGAAGCAATATTTTCTCGTAGGTGCAAATCACTCTCGCAAAACTCAAGAGCACCCTCAAATTTTTTCTTCTCCTCCCATGTCCAAAAGGAAGATTGACCAGAAATATTAGAATAAGACATTTCAATTTTTTTTGTCATGTAATGTTATGCATGCACATCAATTTATACATAGAATTTACTTGCTAGAAAATATATGATTGAAAATAGCATCCCATATAATTTGGTAAGTATAGGAGGAGTGACAATATGCTTTCCATATTGACTCGTCCAAATGAGTTGTCAAGAAAAAAGATAAACATCTATTTTGTGCATAAAATTAGATTTGGTAAGTATGAGAAGAGTGACATGACATTATTTCCACTTATTCACTGTTATCAAAAGATAAAGATTGAGACTTATTTTGTAAATTAAAGTAAAACAAATAAAAGAAATTTAAGCATGCATAAAAAATTAAAAATGCAGTTCACCGAATATATCTTACATATGAATAATAATATAATAGATAATTAATGGCATAGGATGATAGTGATATTTAGGTTGTCTGAATGTGTGTGTGTATATATATATATAACAAAAAAATGATGCCTCAGAAAACTTAGATGAATGCAATATTTTTCAGGTGAAGAAATGATGTGTGCGCTAGTTTAACACCACAAACATTTGATGGAAGCAGCGAAAGCGCAAATCGGCAGAAGACAAAGGAGAAGAAGGTATTTAGATCGAAATCGTGAAATTGGACACACTCAACTTGTCCATGATTATTTCTCAACTCAGCCATTGTATCCCGATAACATATTCCGTCGACGTTTCCGAATGCGTAGAAACTTATTCCTTCGGTTAGTAAATGCATTGAAGAATCATTCACGATATTTTCAAATGAGGTTCGATGCAGCAAAAAGAAGAGGTCTATCACTAGATCTGTCAAAAT
The DNA here is from genome assembly GCA_013146195.2 of Codonopsis lanceolata. NCBI lineage: Eukaryota > Viridiplantae > Streptophyta > Magnoliopsida > Asterales > Campanulaceae > Codonopsis > Codonopsis lanceolata. The sequence goes on from CM028383.1 coordinate 74,319,380, forward strand.
GGGTTGAGCTCGTTGGGCTAGCCCGCCCTGCCACCTAAAAGAGGTGGGTTGGGTTGGTATTTTTTAGGCCCGCCCCGCCAAATGGCGGGTTGAAGTAGGTTGTGGGTTGGCTCGCCTAGAGTTGTTAAAAAGGCTTGGGCCCGTTGGGCTAACCCGCCCCACCACCTAAAAGAGGTGGGTTGGGTTGGTATTTTTTAGGCCCGCCATGTTTTTGGGCTGGCCCGCCCCGCCCTGCCAAATAGTGGGTTGAAGTGGGTTGTGGGCTGGCTCGCCCCGCCAACCCATTTTGACAGCTCTATCTATCACTACTTCAAAAATACATGGTGGCTATCCGTCAATTGGCATAAGGAGATACGACCGACCATCTCGACGAGTACCTCCGAATTGAATGGGTGAAACAATTGCCATCAATTGCATGCTCAAATTTAGTCAATGTGTTGTTGAATTGTTTGGATGTCAATACTTTATAAGACCAAATGTCAATGATACACAACATTTTCTTCAAATGCATGAGTAGAGGCATAAATTTCTAGGTATGTTAGGAAGTCTTGATTGTATGCATTGGGAATGGAAAAACTGCGTTGCTTGGTAAGGCCAATTTACAAGAGGTCATGCGAAGTAAACAATTGTGCTTGAAGCAGTTGCATCTGCAAATTTATGGATATGACGTACATTTTTCGGGTTCACAGGTTCTCGTCATGATCTTAATGTGTCATACAAATAACATTTATTCAATAATGTACTCGAAGGAACAACACTACCTATTGATTTTGAAGTTAATGACACGCATTATACAAAAAGATACTACCTAACAGATGAAATTTATTTGAATTGGGCTACATGATAGTAAACCCCACTTAACATTAGTAGAACTTAAAGCTACCATCATTTCTCAATGAACAAAATCAAGATCTTAAGACTATCGTATAATTCTAAATCAAACGGTTTCTAAATCCTAAGACCATCCGGATCTGAGGCCTAAGCTTTGATACCAACCTGTAACGCCCCAAATTCGGCACCGACACCGCGGTCCCACAATTTGGCCACGTCACCAACAATCATAACTTAAATCATAAATGTTCTAATCTTATAATAATTAAATCTTAAACATCCTTGACTAAAGTCAAAATCAACCCAACATAATTAAATACAAAATCTATCAAATACTTAACATGAGTCTATAATTTATTTAAAATAATATCGAGTAATTCAATAAGAAAAGTCTAAATCCAAAATTCTCGGAAGTCGTCATCTTGGTCTATCCGAACCGAAATCCCCTATTAATCTTATTCATTACCTGAGAAGAAGAGTATGAAGGGGTGAGCGAACAATGCTCAGAAAGTTCATATACAACCTCCGGTTACTAAGGAGGAGTTGACCAGAAATAAATTAGAGATGAATATTTTTAGAATAGGCAAAATTCATTATTTAAAAACCGATAAGCGGAAGCAGTTTTTCAAATGTCAAACAGAGATCGGAATGCCAAAGAAAGATAAATATTCAACGATTGACTCAAGTAGCCTACTGTCATCAACCGTCCCATACCATTTGAAGACAACGAACTACTCACAGATATATACTCAAGATTCCAAGTGAAAGATAATAATGCAACAAGTAAACTCGAGTAACCAATTGTCACCAACCGTCCCATACCAGCTGATGACAACAGATTACTCACATAATTTCATGATCACGTAAGCAATTCATAAATCATAGTTCATGGATCAAAATTCACATATCATAATTCATAGATCATAATTCGAAGATCATAGGTATATCCGGATAACCACGCCACGGGCCAAGTGACGTTCATAAGGATCATAGTTCATAGTTTCATAATTCATAGTGTCACAATCTCAACTTAGTGATCATTGTAGAATTTCAAGTAATCAATATTTTTACAAAATCAAGCATTGCCAAAAATCATACTTTTCATATAAATGGTATCTCACATGAAATTCAATAATTATGTGAGAATAAACAGATAATCAAATCATGAGTTCGAAAGAAGCGTAAGTGACGGAGTTCAAATTCAAATGCCGATTTAAAGTCGGCGTACGTTTCAAGAAACATCGATGTCAAATGAGTAATGGAAACCTAACGAACGATACATAAAAAATCGGAGACCTAAAAGAGGTATAATTAGGCCTGTCAATGGATCGGATTTTGACCTGAATCCGATCCGAAATTTCGGATATGGATTTATATATATGGTCCGATAACCCGAATCCGATCCGAATCCGATAATATATTTATTTAATGGATCAGATATGGATTTACCTATATCCGATCCGTTATTAACCCGATCCGATCCGAAAATAATACATTATATATATATATACCTATAAGGCTATACCTATACATATAATATAATAGTATACTATAATAATAAGATACAAAAAGGTAAACTGGTAAAGTCTTTTAGACTTTTAGTCTTCAAACTTTTAATCTTCTAGCATTAAGTCATTAACCAATAACCACCCGGTCCACCCCTCTTTCAATTTACAGGTCTTGCTGTCTTGCACTTGCAAAATGCAAAATACAGAGTCATTTACATTTTACACCTGTTTGGCCGAACCCGGACTCATTGCCAATTTGCCACCGCCTTCTCATCTTTCTCATGATTTCTCAGTTCCCACTTCCCACAACTCTTTCAAGTTCCAAGGTAACTTTACTTCTTCTAAAATCATACATATAAATATATAATGTATACTTACTGGGTAACTACTAACTAGTGGAAGCTTAAACTTTCTTTCAAACTCAAATACAGAACTTGAAACTTTCTCTACTCCCCAGGCTCCTACCGTAGTACCGTTCATACAAGCAAATACACATTCCAATCCAAGCATCAAATACACGTTTGTACTTCTTCTTTTTCTCTATTTTCTAAGCTTTAAATTTTGCGTCTTGTTGAGGTATAAGAATGTATACCAAGACTACCAAGTGTTTGATGTTTTGTCTCAATAAAAATCTCTCCCATTTACTTTCTTTCGAAATTCAATATTGTTTATCTTTTTAATTCTATCAAATTGATATTGTCATGGTTTTTTTCACACTTATTTATGCATTCATATAATTTTTTTACAAGTTGTTTATTATCTACAAATCATATTATCATGTCACTAATAGTTTACGTAATCTGCAGATTACTTCAGAATGGCGACGGAGCCAAGTGAGGGGAATGGAGAAAAACAGATTGATAAAAATGTTGCAGAATTACCACAACCTCTTCCGAAGAAACGCAAATTAAAATCCCCGGTATGGAATGTTTTTTAGCGAAAAGAGACACCATCAGGTACAGTGGCAATTTGTAGCGGTTGTAAGAAGTCTTTTGTAGGAGAAAGTAGTAAAGGCACTAGTCATTTAAAAAGCCATTTAGCAAGATGTCCATCAAAAAGTAATAAGGATGTTAGTCAACAACTTTTAGCTGTGACAAAAAATGCATGTGGCTCAACTGTGAAGGTTGCTAATTTTAAGTTTAGTCAAGATAAGAGTCGGATGGATTTTGCGAGAATGATTATTAAGCACAATTACCCCTTTACTATGGCTGAACATGAGTTTTTTGAAATATTTTGCAATGGTCTTCAACCTGAATTCAAGCTTATGTCAAGGAATACAACTAGGGCAGATATTTTGCTTGTGCATCAAAGGGAGAAAGAGAAGATATCTAAGATTATAGATCAGCTTTCTTTTAGAATTACTATTACTACTGATCTTTGGACATCTGAGCATAAAAAACTTGGTTATATTTGTTTGACTGCACATTACATCAATGATGATTGGGTGTTAAAGAAAAAAATTATTGCATACAGATATATCAAATGCCCCCATGATGCTGAAACTCTCTTCAAGGTTTTATCTGACATGATTTTAGAGTGGAATATTGATAGGAAATTATTTGCAATAGTTGTGGACAATGCTACCACGAATGATGCTATGTCGAGAAGTTTGAAAAATTGGCTTTGTGATAAGTCTTTGTTGCTTTTAAATGGTGACTTGTTTCATTTAAGATGTAGTGCTCACATCTTGAATTTGATCGTGCAAGATGGGTTAAAAGAGGCTAAAGAACTTGTTTACAAGGTTAGAGAGAGTGTACGGTATATACATCAGACTCCAAACTCAAAGCAAAAATTTCAAAATGCAATTAATCAGCTTAAGTTGAAAGGGAAGAAAAAACCTTGCAAGGATTGTCCAACTAGATGGAACTCAACTTTTGAAATGCTTGAGGCTGCTCTAGGGATGAGGGATGCATTTGATCGTTTGGAACAAATTGATAGGAACTATAAATATAATCCTTCTAAAGATGAATGGGAAGTGGCACGAATTATCTGCGATTGCTTAAGAAAGTTCTTTGAAGCGACCAAACACTTTTCTGGAACTAGTTTTCCAACTTCTAATGTTTTCTTTCCTGATGTTTGCAATATTCAGTTGAGTTTAATGGAATGGGAAAATAGCAGACATGATTTTCTTCGTAACATGGCAGTTTTAATGAAGGCGAAGTTTGTGAAATATTGGGATGAATGTAGTTTACTTTTGGCTATTGCTGTAGTTCTTGATCCGAGGTTCAAGTTAGATTTAGTGGAGTATTATTATTTTAGGATATATGGGAGTGAAGCTGATAAATATGTTCTAAGAGTTCGGAGTTGTCTTTTTGATTTGTTCACCGAGTATGGTGGTGAATCATCACAGTCACATTCTCGTTTAGATTGTGGCAACTCTCATAACATGGCTGGTGAGCGTCCAATAAATGATACTTTAAGTGGGTTTGATAGTTGGTATGCGACGGTTCGAGCCTCTAATATTCTTGTCTATCAGAAGTCAGAGTTGGATCTATACTTAGATGAGCCCGTGTTTCCTAGAAATAATGATGATTTCAATATTTTGCAATGGTGGAAAGTTAATAGTGTCAAGCTTCCTACATTAGCGAGAATGGCTCGAGATGTCTTAGTTTCCCCTGCAACTACAGTTGCATCTGAAGCTGCATTTAGTGTTGGGGGAAGGGTTATTGATGAATATCGTGCGTCTTTACTTCCAGATATTGTTGAGGCTCTTGTAACTACTGATGATTGGATTGAATCAGAACGAAAAAGTAAGTTTTTTTTTTAATTCTTAATATTTGCAAAAAAAAAATTGTTTAAATAAAATGTTTTCTCTTTGTACAGGCCATGGAAACTATGGTAGAGAGTCATGTTAAAAGGTAAACCATGTCCCCTTCTAATTCATTTAGATGTTTTTCTTTTTATCCTTGTAGATATTATTCATTGTTTTCTACTAAAATATTAGAATATTGACATCATTCATTAACTTTTGTAGGTGTTTTTGGCTTAAATTTGGTGAAGAATTAAGCCACAACTTGTGACTTGGCAGTTGGCATATTGGAACTGGAAGTCTGGAACAAGAAGAAATTATATAATTTTGAATAGACTTGGGATCAACTGAATATTGCAAAATCATGTCTGCTATTTCACGAACTACAGCAATGCTTTTTGTTGCTTTCCAATTTCTAGTTTTATAATTTATTTTTGGTTTCATTATGTTATTTAATTTATTATGTTTGCCAAAAGAAAAAAACCTTATGTAACACATGAGTTTGTGCCAAATTTGTTGGTACTTATATAATATATTTTTTTGTTTCATAAAATTTCATTAAAGAGAATTTCGGATCGGATCGGATATTTAATCGGATTATCAATTAGTAACGGATTCAGATATGGATTGAAATGCATTTGATCCATCGGATTAATGGATCGGATCGGATTGACAATATAAGATTTCGGATCGGATTCGGATATACCTATATCCGATGCATATCCGATCCATTGACAGGCCTAGGTATAATTCCTTACCTCAATATGCTTAGCAAAATAATCTTGCCCACGCTTACGATCACCTCAAGTTCGTTCGTCTGAAGCTAACATTTAACGTAACGATGTACCAATTAATATATGTAGACACATCTATAAATAGTTTTATTATTATTATTATTATTATTATTATATATATATATATATATATATATATATAAACCGTACACCATAATGTAGTCTACTAGATTCCTATTAATGATATCTCTACACACACACACACACACAAACTGTAGCTGTAAACTCCATGCTCATAATATATACACCCACTTTTAAAAAATTAATTTCATAACTAAACATATCCTATCTGTAGCCTACTATTCTCTCTCTCTCCCTTTTATATCAATCACAACAATGATGGAAAAACACAAATGAAGACTTACCTCGTTTCTCCAAAGGAAAAAAAACGAAAGGTGCTCGGGTTTTGTTTCTCTCTCTCTCGGTGGGAGTGGGAAGGCTGCCGTCGTGTTCTTCTTCTTCTTTTTTTTCTTGTACACTTCTCTTTTCCTCCCCTCTCAACCCTATTTATCTAAAAACCCTATTAGGTTTCCTAACCTTAAAACTAAATGGACCAAGACCAATTTTTAATTAGGTAATATTATTAAGGAATTGTAATCAAATCTAGTCACAAGTGGGCCAAGCCCAAACCAATTTAATTAGTTACTTAATAGGTTCAAACCATTAAATTAACTCAAATAATTATAACATTAATTATATAAGTCCAAAACGATTGTAATATTAATTAATGTCAATTAATATTTTAGCTAAAATTATCGGGGTATTACACTCTCACCCCCTTAAAAGAAGTTTAGTCTCTAAACTTACGCACCTACTTAAAACAAAGTCCGGGTACTTTCTCGTATTCATTTCTTGACTTCTCAAACGGTGTCCTTCCAATTAGTTCAATAAACCCGATTAAGATCTCACTCCAGACATATTATCTAGTCCATATATACGTCGACTGAAGTCCAAAACCAATTATTAAAGGACTTACATTCTTTTCCAATGACTCCTAAAGTCTAATAAACAATTGACAAAGATCTAATTGCCAAGAAAGTGATGTAATAAATTATTATGGTTTCATATCAATTTTTATGAGTTTGAATTTTAAGGGTATTACATTCTCCCCACCTTCAAGAATTTGGCCCTCCAAATTTACCAAACTTACAACCGTAAAAATCTGTTATCACGCTTTCGCTGCGCACTCTAAGTACAACCAATAACTTTTACTAACATGAATGTTGCCCCATGTATGAGACTAGACCTCATTTTGAGAACACAAAGTTTTCCTAACAACGTTCCACTTTCCAACTCTTTAATACCTTGAGTTGAGTCTATTCTAATTCCAAGGCGTGGCAGGAAATTTACATTTATTGTCAACTCCATATCATCAAGACATCCGCAAACGAAAATCTAAAACCTTAAGTTTCCCTTAAATCATAACATAAGTTCTCCTCTAACGCTTTTGATGAGCACTTTATTATTCTATCAAAAGAAACTCCATATTCATGCCCAAAACTCCTCAGATGTTGACTCATGTTCCTCCCAAAACTCGAAGTAGACCAAAAAATCATAGTGAACCCGGTCACGTATCAATCGAGAAACTCTTATAAAGATCAATTCGTTAAATCCTTTAATGTAGCTAGGATCTTAGTAAGTCCAAACGTCACTACCAAAAACTTAGTGTCTCTAATGACCCGAACGTCCTAAAAGCAATAACCAAACCATTCCAAAAATTATGTCAAACTCATAAATGTATAGTAGAAACAAATCGATAGGCATCCTCCACCCCCAACTTAAAGGGTAAGATCAAATACTGGTGTAACCAAAATGTACCCCTTGGTTGTTGTGTCTATAACTAAATCAAAGTATAAGTTTTGTGTAAGAATCTAAGTTGTGTAATTGAGATAACATGATTGAGTATGAAACACAAGGATCAATAAAAAAAAACTTAATCGTCACAAAGATAAAGTTGCATGGTACCTGTCATCTCATCACTTATTTCTCTAGCATCCCTGACAATCATTGCAAAAATTCTTCCCTGAACTTTCAATTTTGCTTTATCGTCACTTTCCGTTCCTCGCACAAAGTTTTCCTTTAGTGGCTCAGGGCAATCCTTAATCATATGCCCCATCTTACCGCAATTAAAGTAGGCTCCCGTAATCCAGTAACAAGTATCTGTCCTATGCTTTCCGCCACACTTGGTACACGCGGTGTTATTATACAGGTTCTTATCCAAATTTTGATTATGCCATTGATATTGGTGCTGACCCTGATTATAATTTCGATTTGGTTGGTTGTTTCCCCTGTTATCGTTGTTCTCTGTAATCCTTCTCTTATTTCCATAGACATTCCCCTCTTGCTGCTTACCATGATTCCTGTCAGAACTATCTTCAGGACCTCTCTTTCTCTCATCCTTCTTCCTTTAATACTCGACAGACTCCATCTCCATTACACGAGCCCTGTCCAGCACTTCAACATAGGTTGGCAATTGAAGAGGAGTCAACCTATAGCTAATCCGACTATTTAGACCTCTCTTAAACTTCCTAGCTTTCTGACCTTCATCAGCAAAAAAGGCAAGAGAAAACTTTGACAACTCGATGAATTTTGCGTTGTACTCGTCAACCGTCATTTTTTCCTTGTTCAAGGTTAAGAAATTCCACTAGCTTCATGTCCTTCATACTTGGTGGAAAATACTTCTTGTTGAATGCCTCCACGAAAATGTCCCAAGTAATCACTTCAACACCCCGAGACTCTAGTGTAGTCTTCTCGGAATCCCACCACTGACTAGCTTCTCCCTGCAGCATAAAGGTTGCTAGTTTCACTTGTTGTTCGCTGGAGCATGTCATTGTCTCAAGGATCTTCCTCATGTGATGCAACCACTCATCAGGTTTCTCCGTGCCCGATGCCCCTGTAAACGTTTTTGGGTTTCGTTTCTGGAAACTTTCTAACGGGTCCTTGACTGTAAGTTGAGCTGGGGTTACGAGTTTAGCCGGTGCTGCGTTTCCCTGGTCCCTATTTCCCACAAGGGCTTGCGCTATAGTCTGAAGCAAGGTAAATAGGGTAGGGTCTACTGGCACTGCAGGTACAGGTCCATTAACATTCACATTCGGTTGGACCACTTCGGGTGCATTGCCATTGACGTTCACATTTGGTGGGGGCACACCATTTTCCCTACAATTCCATAAGTGGAGTTTTCCATGACTCTACCAGCTCTAGTACCCCTTCCACGTCCACGAGTTCCAGTGCGATCTCTACGTGCCATCTAGTTTACATTAAAGCGATCAATTATACTATATTTAATGAAATCGAAATCTCAAAATGTGACTTACTAAACGATATAAAGAGTCGGTCTATCTTGAGTGAACTGGTAACTCGCAAGGTCACTCCAATCGATCATGTGCACTATCACAATCATAATAAAAATAGATTATATATATATATATATATATATATATATATATATATATATATTAAATAAAAAGTATCAAAATTCAATTTCAATAATTAACCGTATCTAAGGTTCTTATTAATTCAAATCACAAAGCAACATCCAAGTTTCTATTTATTCAAACTTCAAAAATTTCTATTACGAAACCTCTAATTATCCCCGATATCAGAGTACAACTTATAATCTAACACACATGATCTATCAATCAAATTAGACCATAAGGTGAATTCCTAAAATACTTATCGAGAAAGATACTTCAATACCCTAAAGAATCAAACCTAGATTTATCTATTTGCCCTCAAACGTAAGTATTACATCAAAAAGTTACACAAACGAATGGTGGCCTATATATATCTCCAATCGTCTTTATCAATCTTGCCATCGTACTATATCTAACGTAAGTCCTAATGAAACAACATGATAGTAAACCCCACTTAACATTAGTAGAACTTAAAGCTACCATCATTTCTCAATGAACAAAATCAAGATCTTAAGACTATCGTATATTTCTAAATCAAACGGTTTCTAAATCCTAAGACCATCCGGATCTGAGGCCTAAGCTCTGATACCAACTTGTAACGCCCCAAATTCGGCACCGACATCGCGGTCCCACAATTTGGCCACGTCACCAACAATCATAACTTAAATCATAAATGTTCTAATCTTATAATAATTAAATCTTAAACATCCTTGACTAAAGTCAAAATAAACCCAACATAATTAAATACAAAATCTATCAAATACTTAACATGAGTCTATAATTTATTTAAAATACTATCGAGTAATTCAATAAGAAAAGTCTAAATCCAAAATTCTCGGAAGTCGTCATCTTGGTCTACCCGAACCGAAATCCCCTATTAATCTTATTCATTACCTGAGAAGAAGAGTATGAAGGGGTGAGCGAACAATGCTCAGTAAGTTCATATACAACCCCTCCGGTTACTAAGGAGGAGTTGACTAGAAATAAATTATAGATGAATATTTTTAGAATAGTCAAAATTTATTATTTAAAAACCGATAAGCGGAAGCAGTTTTTCAAATGTCAAACAGAGATCGGAATGCCAAAGAAAGATAGATATTCAACGATTAGCTCAAGTAGCCTACTGTCATCAACCGTCCCATACCAGTTGAAGACAACGAACTACTCACAGATATATATTCAGGATTCCAAGTGAAAGATAATAATGCAATAAGTAAACTCGAGTAACCAATTGTCACCAACCGTCCCATACTAGCTGATGACAACAGATTACTCACAGAATTCCACAAGCACGTAAGCAATTCATAAATCATAGTTCATGGATCAAAATTCACAAATCATAATTCATAGATCATAATTCGAAGATCATATGTATATCTGGATAACCACACCACGGGCCAAGTGACGTTCACAAGGATCATAGTTCATAGTTTCATAATTCACAGTGTCTCAATCTCAACTTAGTGATCATGGTAGAATTTCAAGTAATCAATATTTTTACAAAATCAAGCATTGCCAAAAATCATACTTTTCATATAAATGGTATCTCACATGAAATTCAATAATTATGTGAGAATAAACAGATAATTAAATCATGAGTTCGAAAGAAGCGTAAGCGACGGAGTTCAAATTCAAATGCCGATTTAAAGTCGACGTACGTTTCAAGAAACATCGATGTCAAATGAGTAATGGAAACCTAACGAACGATACATAAAAGATCGGAGACCTAAAAAAAGTATAATCCCTTACCTCGATATGCTTAGCAAAATAATCCTGCCCACGCTTACGATCACCTCAAGTTCGTTCGTCTGAAGCTAACATTTAACGTAACGAGGTACAAATTAATATATGTAGACACATCTATAAATAGTTTTATTATTATTATTATATATATATATATATATATATATATATATATATATATATATATATATATATATCTAAACCGTACACCATAATGTAGTCTACTAGATTCCTATTAATGATAACTCCACACACACACACACACACACACAAACTGTAGCTGTAAACTTCATGCTCATAATATATACACCCACTTAAAAAAAATTGATTTCATAACTAAACCTATCCTATCTGTAGCCTACCATTCTCTCTCTCTCTCTCTCTCTCTCTCCCTTTTCTATCAATCACAACAATGATGGAAAAACACAAATGAAGACTTACCTCGTTTCTCCAAAAGAAAAAAAAAACGAAAGGTGCTCGGGTTTTGTTTCTCTCTCTCTCTCTCGGTGGGAGTGGGAAGGCTGCCGTCGTGTTCTTTTTTTTTTTTTTTTTGTACACTTCTCTTTTCCTTCCCTCTCAACCCTATTTATATAAAAACCCTATTAGGGATGCCTTTCCTATGGGCCCATCAAGCTTAGATTTAAAAGCCCAATACTATTGATCGCCCATGGGCATTAGTGAATTGTGCCATTTGTTTATGTTTTTAAATAATTTTACTGTTTTCTCATTCAAACTTTGGGTCTCAAATTTCATCAATTCATTGCCATGAACTTTTTTTTCAAACTATTATACTTGTAAATTTGAAATAAAACACAGTTGAAGTGAAAGAAAAAGAAGAGAATCAACTAAGTTAAAATATAAATTCAATATGTAGTAAACGGATTCATATAACTTGACATTACCGATGTCAAATTTTAATCTTGCATGTGATGAGATTGAGAATAGAATATCAATAGATGTATAGATGATTGAGTAATTAATTATTAAAATAATAGGGTTTGACTTTTAGGTTTTTATTTTTAGCAATAACTTTATTAGTTGAAGTGTATTATACTATTACTATATTTATAAATTATAATTTATAACTTATAATATATAAATATAATAATAGTATAATACACATAAATTAAATATATAGGATTTGGTCAAAGATCTATAATTAAAAAATTTAAAAGTTATCATATTTTGACTCATCTAAAGCCCAAGATTATGTAGTGCCCATGGGCACTGCCCATGGGCCGCACTATTTAACTTGATGGGCATTGACCCTGCCACCCCTACCTACTAGGTTTCCTAACCCTAAAACTAAATGGACCAAGTCCAATTTTTAATTAGGTAATATTATTAAGGAATTGTAATCAAATCTAGTCACAAGTGGGCCAAGCCCAAACCAATTTAATTAGTTACTTAATAGGTTCAAACCATTAAATTAACTCAAATAATTATAAAATTAATTATATAGGTTCAAAACGATTGTAATATTAATTAATGTCAATTAATATTTTAGCTAAAATTATCGGGGTATTACAGATGTATTGGTAATCACGAGACAGAAATGGTCATTTGGTTTCTCTTCACATGTATATTTAAGAATCTTAAACAATATAAATTGTGACAACCCATCTTACATAAACTTACATTGAGCTTCTACAAAACTCACATAAAACAGTCTGTCCTCCAAAACTCATCTATTTTACAAGAAATTTAGTTAAACACTGATAAATCAACAAGAATTGCAACAAATTAATGTCACCTTCATTTGATTCAGTTATAATTTCAATCAGTATGCAAAGGTAGCATCTTATGAGCTACTACCTCCGTTCCAGGCAAAGATTCCACTATTCAATTTTGGGATGTTTCACTAAAGAGTCAACTTTCTAAAATTAAGGCATAAAAATGTTACTCCCTTCATCCCAAAATTATCGTTTGGGTTGACTTGGCGCACATTTTAAGAAAACACATTTGACTGAATTATTAATATTGGAATAGTGTGGGGTTTCCTTTAAAGCCCATGACTATGTGGCCCAAAATTAAAGTAAGAAGAAAAAGTAAGGGTAAAGTGGTAAAAGTGATGCATTAAAAAGAAACTTTCAAAGAAGACAATTATTTTGGGATGGACGAAAAAAATAGTAAGACAATAATTTTGGAACGGGGGGAGTATTTTATTATTAAAAAACTATTAAAAATATCATTTTCTTAAAAAGTTTGACTTTCAAACGGGGACTCTTTGCTCGGAGCGGATGTAGTATTTTTTTTCCTTTTCCATAATTAATGAAGTTTTTTCCTTTCCATTAAGGAATATGCTAGCAAAACATACCATGATTGGTCAACAAATGAAACCAAAAATAAGTTAGTGATGTCGTACAAACTCTCAAGTCGGAATATATGTGCTATAGCAGTAAACGACTCAACATACAAATCTGAAACTTTTACGTGAATTTCAATTTCTCACAATATGTTAAAACAAAGTAATTTAAACAATAACAAAAATATTTTGAATAATGAATTAATATTTATAATTTTCACAATATTTGAAACAACAATTGAAAAATTCAACTAAAATTTTCAATTTTTTTCTCTAAATTATTATATAAAAATATACATGTTTTATTCTGTAAAATAAAAAACTTCATTGCCGATGTCCCATGGTCTGCATCCATCATTAACACCAACACTGCCTTCTACTTATGTTTGGGATTTACAAGCGGCGACAGGGAGGTGGTGTATGTATGAAGAGGGAAGAAGAAGGTAAATGTCAAGTAATCCCAACTTGCTAACAAAAGACTCAAAAGCTGGCTTGAAGCCTTGAACAGCCCCTTAGTTAGAATATCAACTGTTTGTTTTGTTGTTCGAATAAACGATATGCAAACCATACCATTCTCGAAATGTCTGTGGGTTGTCCAACAATTATAGATTGGGGCCATTGGGTTAAAGGACATCGATACATAATAATTTTTAGTCTTTTAGTGGATTCCAATTAAAACCTAATTTTATTATTTTATTCTCTCTTTGGTTTTTTATTTCTTAATTGAAATGTCGTGTATATAAAAAATGTTATAGTCAACATTTTTTTTATTTAAGTTTTAGTTTCTTCTTTTGTTTGATTTAATTGTTGGTTCTCAACAATGTATGGTTGAAGGTTCTACAAAAAATATTAGGTATCGTATTATTAAATAATTAAATTAATTTTTATTAATTTTATCGTTTTGCTTGAGTATAGTATAATTAAAAAAGTTTTGTTTTTGTGTGTTAAACACACGGGTATAAAACTAGTTATAATTAATGGAAATACTCTAATTCCCTATCTCCTCTCATAACATCACTACCAAACACCCCTTTTCATTTAATTTCTCGACTACTTCTAATTAGGCCAATGGATCGGATTCAGATCGGATCAATCAAATCCAAATTTGATTTGTTAAGAAATTATCGGATTTGAATTAGATCATATTATCTTTCGGATATTTCAAAGCTCAATTCCTATCCTAAATTTTCATATTCTGATTAGATTCATATTTTATTCGGATTTTATTAGTTCCTTATTAAAATCCTAAATAAAATTAATATTGAGGTATTTTTCTTTACCAAATGTCGAATAAAATAAAAAAGTCTTGTATTCATCTTACATCAACATGAATAATAATGTTAGTAAGATATTATATTGAACATAAAAATTTATGTTTAATAGAAATAGTAATGATTAATGAATAAAAACTCAACATAAATAACTTTTCTATGTAGTATGTACAATATTAATATATTTTTTATATCAGATCGGATCGGGTTGCTAACGGATCGAAACACATAAATTTAAATCCAATTTGTTAAGCTTTCGATTATCAGATTCAAAATAAAATCGGATAATCGGATTGAAAAACAAAATCCATATCCTAAAAATAACTTCGGATTTAGATCAAATTCGAATTAAAATCCGATCCATTGACAGACTTACTAGTTACTTCCAACACAAGATAATAAAGCGAATGCAACCATTTCAATGTAAGCCATTTATAAAATTCAAATTTAAAAAAATAAAGTAAGCTAACTAGAAGATCGCTAGACATAAAATGATCCAACCAACCACTGATGCCAATCATTCCACATGCTAATTAGCTTCACCGTGTAACTTAACGGGAGGATTATGCCGATCAAATGGTAGCTTTATCCGGCTAAATGAACTTGCAGGAACGAGCTTCAAGTTCTCACAGTTACATATCTCGATCATGAAGCCGTCGGGATCATTGAAAAAGAGCTGGTCGATTGCTGCCCCTTCTTCTTTCCCCACTGTTCTTTTTATGAACTTAATGTTGAGTTCCTCCAGTTTCTGCACCACTGCTTCCATGTCTTCACACTGTAATGTGTAAATGAAAAGCTCAAACAAATGTTTCTTTCCAATTTGAGTGTTTTTTTTATTTGATTTTTCTAAAAAGTTTAATTTTACGCTATCTTAGTTAGGAAAAAATAGCATAATTACGTTTTTATTGATGTTTGAACTAAAAAATAATATTAGAAAATAATTAGGAAAACAACGTGATTAAACAACCTAAAATAAGCAAGTATTTAAGAGGTAGTTTTGTCAAAATTATGCAATAATTAAGGATGTGGTGGATATACAAAATTTGTATTAGAAATAGTCTCTCCCTAAAACTATCATTTTATTACTAACTAGTATTACACCCGTGTGTTTCGCACGTATATAGATCTTTTTTAATTAATTTTATTTAAACAAAATAAAGACAACAAATAAAATTAAAAGAACGAATTGCAACTATTTAAATAGAAATACATCATTATATGGGCCGGTAATATGATAAATTCTAAATTTATTATACACAACATTAGTTGTGTTTTTTTGTTGACTTTCCTTCTTTATCTCATATCAATTAATATCTTTAGATCAGAATGATTTGTTAACCTAAAAATCGTGAAGCATACTTCAGGATGTTCCCTACATGCGACAATAATTGTCCTTAACTTTTGTTAATCGTAATTGTGCATGATATTACCAATGATTGACCTTAAGTTTTGTTTGACCTACATGCTGGAGTTGAAATTATAAGTAATGGTTTGCTACTATTTTCTTGTTTCTAATATTTTAATAAAAGCAACTTTTGTAGGGACTATCTTGTTTTTACATAAAAGTAAAACTATAAGATTTTTAGAATACATTTTGATTGAAGTCGATTGTTTAAGTTCATCATCTTTTATCTTCTATAAGATCATTAATTTTTAACGTATGAAATATTATTTAAAAATTTGATCTTGATTTATTAACATGTAAAATAGACAATATAAAATTAAGATCTTACTGGTGTTGAAATATTTTGTTATATTAAATTCGGGTCCGATGAAAATGAAAAAAAATATGTCTATTTATGCTTCTTTATATCTTTTTATAGATTTATCAATGCATTGCTTTTACTTTTTGTTTATTTCATTAGATGTATAATTTAGTTTCAAATATGTTAATAAGTCGCCTCTGCAATTATGATGAGAATTGATGCATGTTAAGTAGTATTTCATATGAAATATATTTTTGTGATAAAGTTTTTTTTTCTTTTTGTGATTTTCCTATCATTTAGATATAATTTTTTCGTTTTTACTGATGGAGATGATGACATTCTTGGGATAAAGACTTTGTTTTCACTTTTCAATATTGCTTACATTAAAATTTTAGCTACTACAATGTGATATCCAAGTTTTTCACTGATTAATTGGTAAAAAAAATATTATTTGAATTTTTAAATACAAAAATAATTAGATTTAGTGGATTGAGCATTAAAACCCGAACAATTAGTAATATTTTTACAAAAAATCTAGTTCGGATTTGCTGGAGCTTAGTTTGTTGGTTAATGTCAAACGTGTTTTTGTTTGACCTACATGCTCATATTGAATTTTAATAATGGTTTATTTATTTTTTTATGTTTAGAATATTTCAATAAACATACTTTTGTGGGGATTATCTTGCTTTTACATAAAATTAAAAGTTTAAGATTTTTATACTATATGTTGGTTGAAGTCGTTGTTTAAGTTCGTCATCTTTTATCTTTTATAAGACCACAAATTTTTAAAGTATAGAATATTATAAAAAAAACTCCAATCTCGATTTTGTTAACATGTAAAATGAATAATAAATTAAGATATTGATGGTGTTAAAATATTTTGTTAATTATATTTTCAAATCATTAGAAGCTTGTTCAGATTCCAAGACAATATTTGGTTTCATATTTCAAGAGAGTATTTTATTTTCACATTTTAAGGTACTTCCTCTGTCCCAAAATATATGACGTTTTAAGGTTTTTCATACACACCAAGAATACATATTGTAAAGACTAAACTGTCATTATCCAAATATTAATAAGGTGCCTTGATATTCTTATCCAAAGAGTCAAACACGAGATACAAAGTCAATAAATATGAGTAAAATAAAAAAAAAAGGAAAAAGTTCATTAAAAATTGCAAAATGTTATCTATTTTGGAATAAAAAACTCTTCCAAAACGTCATATATTTTAGGACGGATGGAGTAATATTTTATTGATTAGAACACATGTAATCAATTAATGTATAATCAAATTTATGTTTTCAATACGTGGTCCACCAATTTAATTATATAAAAATGGTTTCTATTTTAGGAATGTAAGTTTTGGTGAGATTTTACTATTTTTAGACAACCTAGACTTTATATATATATATATATATATATATTATTTTTTTTAACCCGTGCGTTAAACTTACATCAACAAAATTGTACATAAACAAAATAAGGAGGATCGGTTTATTAACAATTACACAAAAGTATACCACTAATCATTATATATAGATTCTAAAAAATATTTTTATACACAACATTTGTTGTCTTATTAGTTGGTTTTTCATCTTCACTGCATATCAATATCTTCAAACCAAAATAATTTGTTACTATAGAAACTACGACATATAACTGTCTATGTCTAAATACTGATTTTTTTCTTTCTAAAGGAGACCTGCGTGCAATTATTGACTTTGAAACTTGTTAATTGTTATTGCATATGATACCCGCAATGTAAATTGTCTTCTCTGGAACTTAAAAAACAATCTTATATCGGATAAGTTAATGACAATCAGAGGATAAAAATATTTTCTCAAACATTACTTCCTTTCAAAATTTTTATTTCAACAATGTGATCCCCAAGATTTATGATGGTTAGTCTTGTTCCATTACACAACCCTGCAGCATGGTCAATGTTTCTCAATAGCACTACTGGAACACTAATTTTAAGTGTCAATTAATGGCCTGATAACCCCGAACACTTTATACTATTCAAAAACTCTGTATAATGAATGTCTTGGAACAAACTTATTTTTTTTCTGCCCTTCAAATAGAATGTGAACTCAAATAAGTTCTTCATTCTGAATGATTACTTTTATTAAATTATATTTTTATTTTATGAATAAATAAATTTCTAAGAAAAAAATAAGCCAAAATCAAAATAACGAAATTATTTTTACCGTAAACAAATATTTTTTGTTTTGTAAATTATTTTCATTTTAATAACTTTTATTATATATTTTTTGTTTTATTGACTTCGTAACTATTATTTTTGTTTTATTTTTAAGAATTAGTTTTACGGAAAAAAAAAATTACTCCGGACAACGCATATATAAAAGCCCTAATCCCTTCACAGAAAGGTACGCTCTCATTTTTACGTCCTTACGCTGTCAAATTTCATTCTCTTTGATCATAATCCTCATATTGACTTTCACGCAGGAGGGGATTTGCAGGGCCACCCGCCCTGCTCAGGTAACGTTTGATTGTCTATTTCAGGTACCGATCCAGGTTGGTTAAGCAAATTCCATTGTCGCCATGGTTAGGATATCTGGCTTTCACCCAGGAGACCCGGGTTCGATTCCCGGCAATGGAACCACTTGATGATGCTGAATGTTTTTTCTTCTAAATGTATTTTTAGTTGGGTCTCAGTGTCACCTCACTAGTGTATAAATAAATTAAGACATAAATTAATTTTAAAAAATAAAGTACTTATAAATTATATAATTTATAATTTAACTAGATCTTCGTACCCGTGCATATGGCACGGTGCCAGTATATATGATTTCGTCAATTGAAACGATAATGTCTAAATAAAAATGTGATTTTAAACTCAACTAATAGTTGAGTGGAGTTATTTGTAAGGACTTATATGTAACTGACACATGACCGTTTGATCTTGCGACTAGAATCAATCCCCATCACCAGATAGCCTTAGTCAATCAACTGAGCTCTATTGTGAAATTATATATTAATGTAAAAGTGATGTTTTATAAGGGATGACTGATCATAATATTAACTGTAGGGGGTAACTTTGTAATAGTGAGTTAAAAGTAGATAACTACTCTCACACATGTAAATGTGAGGGTGAATCACAACCGTTAAATTTTTTAAAATAATTTAATCTCAACCTCTAAATAGCTTTAGTCAATTGCACATGTGTGAGTATGAGCTCTATTGTATATTAGATATATATAGATGAGTTATAAAAGTGTCCCTTTCCTAAAAAAAAAAAAATTAAACGAGGATTGTCTGTCCAAAATAGGAGTATATCACAATAAATTGTACGTTAGAATACACGGCATATATGATACTTATCATGAAAAATAGAGTTTCGACTCATCAGCCATCTCGATTTATTAACTATATTATTCATTCTGTTTCGTGCAAAGAGTTTCTGTTTAAATATTTAAAAAAATTAAAAAATTACACTTTTAATAACTCTTTAAATATGAGACATAAAATAGAATAGTGTAGTTTTTGTTCGGAGTGAAAGAGTATCATTTTAGAGTTGAATAGAAAATGAAATTAGAGAAACAATTAAGAAACATTAATAGAAAAACCTGAAAGGAGATATGATTGTCCACGGGATCCAAATCGTGGGTACTGTCACGAGACAACTTATCTTCATCCTTAACCTGCACCAAGTGTATCTCAACCAATTTTTAAAATCAGTCCCTTACAATTTTCAAAATTAACCTTGTAAAACTAGGAGTTTAGAAAACTTACCTTTATCTCCCAGTGACTGTAGGAATTCTAGACTTTTCTTTTAAAAGAATTAAGTCTGCTTAAATATAATATCAATTCTGCTTAAGAAAAGTTGTTAAGTCTGCTAAAGAAAATTAAATTTTGATTAAAATTAAATTTAAGCTGTTGGGTCAAGCATACCAAGCTCTCCCCTGAGATAAGCAAACATCTCTGCTTCTAGAGCTTTTGTGAAGATATCTGCCAGTTGATGTTCAGTTGAAATGTATTTCATGCTGATGTTTCTCTTTTCTACATTGTCCCTTAGAAAATGATATCGAACATCGATATGCTTCGTCTTGGAATGCATCACAGGATTGTAAGTGATCGAGATTGCTGAGGTATTATCACACATGATTGGGCAGTCTGCTACTTTGATGTCGTAATCCACCAACTGCTGTTTGATCCAAAGCAATTGACAGCATCAGCTATGTACTCTGCTTCAGTGGTGGAGTTAGAAACCGATGCTTGTGTCTTGCTAGCCCAAGAGACAAGTCTGTCTCCTAGAAATTGACAAGTTCCACTGGTGCTTTTTCCGTCGACTTGGCAACCAGCATAGTCGGCATCTGAGTAGCCTACTAAGTTGAAAGAAGATTCCCTTGGATACCAGATACCTAAGTTGGTGGTATCTGATACATACTTAATGATTCTTTTGGCTGCAAGAAGATGTGACTCACGAGGGTCTGCTTGAAATCTAGCACATACCCCAACAACATACACTATGTCAGGTCTGCTGGCGGTGAGATATAGTAGAGACCCAATTATTCCCCTATAGTGGGTGATATCAACTTTCTTTCCTTGTAAGTCTTTTGTAAGTTTACATTTAGCAGCCATTGGTGTGTCGAAGGTGTTTGCTGTTTCTAATCCAAACTTTTTGACAAGATCTTTAGCATACTTGGATTGGCTGATGAATATTCCTTTGTTGGATTGTTGAATTTGAAGACCCAAGAAGAATGTGAGTTCTCCCATCATACTCATTTGAAATTTTCCAGTCATGAGAGTCTCGAATCGCTTACACAGCTTCTCATTTGTAGATCCAAAGATGATATCATCAACATAAATTTGTACTAGCAGAGAGTGTCCTTTGTGCTTGAGAATGAAGAGAGTGGTGTCGATCTTTCCTCGCACGAATCCTTGTTCTACTAAGAATTTGGATAGAGTTTCATACCAGGCCCGAGGAGCTTGCTTAGACATGAGTCTCTTTTCCTTTTTCCACGAAGCCTGGAGGTTGAGCAACATAAACCGTTTCTTGAAGATCACCATTTAGAAATGCGCTCTTGATGTCCATTTGATATAACACAAAGTCCTTGTATGTAGCATAGGCTAAGAAGATTCTGATAGCTTCCAGTCTTGCTACTGGAGCAAACGTTTCATCGTAGTCGATTCCTTCTTCTTGGCGATATCCTTGTGCAACAAGTCTTGCTTTGTTTCTAATGATGTTCCCATCCTCATCCTTCTTGTTTCTGAACACCCATTTTGTGCCAATGATAGTATGATCAGCAGGTTTTGGGACTAGCTTCCATACTTGGCATCGTTCAAATTCTTTGAAGTTCTTCTTGCATGGCTTCCGACCAACTTGGATCTTGAAGAGCTTCATCGATCTTCTTTGGCTCATCTTAAAGCGAATGCGGCCACGAACATGCATTCATTTTTGGAAGATCTTAAAGTCCGTACTCAACATGAATGTCACTAATGATTTGAGAGATTGGATGGTCTTTACATGTTCTTGTGACAGCAGGAATGTGATGATTTGCTGTTGTTTCTTCATGACAAGGTTCAGAAGGAGGACTAGAAGGAAGATTAGCTGTATCTTGATGAGTATTTTGTTCAGAATTTGATTCAAAGGTGAGTTGAAGAAAAGGATTTTTAGGTTCAGAAACAAAGGGTTCTGGGTTTGAGTTTTTTTGAGCAGGGTTGAAGTCTTCTGGTGACCCATTTGATAAGAGATGATGGTCAGGGATATTTGATTGAGTTGCTGGTGATGGACTAGGTATATGAGAGGGTGATGGTTGGGATGTACCTGTCTCAACATTAACAAAGTCATCAGCAACATTTGGAGCCACGTGTGGCTCTAATAAATCAAATTCATCAAATGAGACATGAACAAATTCAACTATTTTTAATGATCTTTCGTTGAAAACCCTGTAAGCCTTGGAATGTAAAACATAGCCCAGAAATACACCTTCATCGGCTTTGTTATCAAATTTACTTCTGTAGTCATTACCATTGTAGACTACGAAACATTTACAGCCGAAGATTTTAAAAAATCCAATGTTTGGGGCTTTACCTCTCCAAAGTTCATAGGGTGTTTTACCGTGAAATTTGTTGATCAAAGATCGGTTTTGAGTGAAGCAAGCTGTGTTGACGGCTTCTGCCCAGAAATGTTTGGGTAGCTTTGCTTCAGCAAGCATAGTTTTAGCAGCTTCGATTAGTGTTCTATTTTTCCTTTCTGCTACGCCATTCTGCTGTGGTGTCTTTACTGCAGAGAAGTTATGACCAATACCATGATCATCACAGTACTTTGCTATTCCATTATTTGTGAACTTAGTACCATTGTCTGATCTAACGTCGCTGATTTCATCTAGTTTTTGTGTTTGCAGTCTTCTGAACAAAGCCGTGAGAAGATCGTATGTGTGATCTTTCGAAGACATCATTTCTGTCCAAGTATATCTTGTATAATCATCCACTACTACTAGCGTGTATATGTTACCACCATAGCTGATAGTAGTGACTGGTCCGAAGAGATCCATGTGGAGTAGTTGCAGAGGTCTCGATGTTGAGAGTCCTGGTTTGCTCTTGAAAGATGTTTTTGAGAGCTTTCCCAGTTGACAAGCTTTGCAAGCACGATCATGATCAGTAGAGACCTTTGGCAATCATTTAACTAGACCTTCTCTGGATAGCTTAGATAGATATTTGAAGTTCAAATGGCTGAGTCTTTTATGCCATAACCAGCTCTTGTCTTGAGCAGAGTTTGCCACAAGACATAGACTAGCAGCCTTGCCATAAGCGTTCAAATCTATCACCGCAGGCGTTCCCTTGTCTATGTCCAAGAACCAAGGTTGAGCAGAGGCTGGATCCTTGATATCACATCTGTTTGAGGAGAATTGATGATAAGTCCTTTATCACAGAATTGAGAAATACTCAGAAGATTATGTTTCAAGCCTTATACTAGAGAGACTTTTCCAATGGAGAGATTTCCTCGAATGATGGATCCGTAGCCAATTGTTCTTCCTTTAGCATTGTCTCCGAAGATGACAGGAGGGCCTTTTGCTTCAGAGATGTTAGAGAGAAGGCAAGATTCTCCGGTCATATGTCTTGAGCAACCACTGTCTAGATACCATACATCTTTCTTTTCTGTACTTGAAGCAGCCACGAATGTAAAGGTAAGAAAATCATGGTCCCTTTTTATTTTTCTTATGGGTCCAAATGGTTAGCGTGTTTTTGGAACCCATACTTGCCTGATTTTTGGAATAGGGGATCCAGCATGCTTTATGATGGATTTCAGCAGACATTCATGGACCAAGTGGCCAAAACATTTGCAAAAGGTACAATGATGGAAATTACAGAAGTCTATTTGATCATCTTTGGGTATTGGAAGGTTTTTAACATTTTCCTTAACAACTTTTGATTTAGATCAGCCTTGTTAACGATAAGCTTAGGGACATACGTGTGAGGCTTCTTGAGTCTGTACACAGCAGTCTTTGCTTTAGCAGAAGAGTACTTGCTGGTAGTAGATTTCAATACCTCACACATTTTGCCTTTAAGCTTGGTATCAACATTCTGTGTAGCAGCAGCACCATCTGTAGTACTGTTGATGAATCTGATAGGTTTGAGCAGACTTTTCGTAGGCCCTGAAACAACAGCCTTTGCTTTCACAGAAGTGCTGGTGGAGGGCCGTTGAGCGTCTGCACCACCTTTAACAGGTTTCTCTCCAGTAGATGATTGTTTTGCTTTCAAAGCTTCACTGTTTTTGATAATTTGAACCTTAGGGTATTTATAAGGAGTAGCAGTATAACCAATTCCTTCTTTACCCTTGTTAGATTTATGATATTGTGCAGGAACATTACTATTCACTGTAAAATGTTCATTTTCCTGTTCAGAGGTTGCACCAGAAGTGCTTTCAGAGAATCCTAGCCAAGATTTATCTGTTGAGGGCTTCTGATCTCCAAGAATTTGATCAAAGACTGCCGTTGAGTTATTCCATGAGTTGATGGTCTTTTGCAACTCATCTTTCTCAGCAGATATCTCTTTGGCATGATCAATAAGGCAGACAACCTTTTCATTGAGAAATTTGTTCTCTTCTTTTTAACTTGATACTTTCTTTTGGACTCCATGGAGAGTTTTAACTCGGCTTCGGCATGGATTTCTCAGTTCAACTTCTCAAGACTTTTAGCTAACTTAACATAGGCCTTTCTAAATTCATTGAATTCCTCTAGCATGTCTTGAGCATCCTTGAGGATTTTTTCTTTTGAAGGCTCTTCAGAAGATTGTTCAATGTTAGCTTGGAAAGGAGAGTATTTAACTTCACTATCTGAGTCATAGGTGGGAGGTGACTCTAGAGCAACGAGGCAAATGTGTGCCTGCTCGGGTGAGTCATCACTATCATCATCATCAAAATCAGTTTCAAACCAAGTAGATACATGGTTTTCTTCTAAGTCCTCAGCCAGTAGACCTCTATGTTTAGAAAATGATTTAGATGGTCTTCTTTTATAGGCTTCATATTTTGTCTTAGGACATTTAGAAGCAAAGTGACCAGGCTTCCTGCAATTGTAGCAAACTAACTCATTGTTATGTGAGCTTTTCGGAGACTTTCGAGAAAGTACGCTGGTTGCTTCCTTCTTTTTGTTAAATTTTGAGAACTTTTGAAACTTCTTAACGAACATGGCAAATTGCTCGTCAGAAAGAATTTCATTCTCATTTGAAGAAGTAGATGGTTTATTTTCTTGGGCAGGAATTTCCAGAGAAATAGCAGAAAAAGAAGGAAGTTTAAAATGTTTGTCCTGTTCTTGAGCTTGAAGCAATTCTTGCTCATAGGCGTTAAACTTCGCATACAAACTTCGAGGTGCATGGAGTTCAAGTCTTTGGACTCTTTTATAGCAGTGGTTTTAACGTGCCACAAACTTCCTAGAGAAGCTAAAAATCTCATATTCACTTCCTTAACACTAAATTCTTTTCCTAAGGAATAACAACTGTTTACTACCTCACAAAATCTGTCGTAGGCTTGTTGTAGAGTCTCCTTAGGATCTTTTCTAAAGGAGTCGAATTGTTGAATGTAGTTATACTTTCTGTTGTCTCTGGTGGGCAGATCTCCTTCAAGATATTCTACGGGCTTCCCACATTTCCTTAGCGGTTTGCATCGATGATCTGTTGATATGTGCTTGTGTCGACCAGTGGATATGATGTGAATAGGCGTAAGTCCGATGGCCTTGATTAAGGCTAGAGGGGGTGAATAGCCTTTAAAACTTTTGAGGATTGATTTGAAAATCATGAAATATTGGCGTGAAAACTTGATCTTGTCAGTCAACTGAAGAGTTTGTCAGTTAGCTGACACTTTTGAAATTCCTTAAGCTGAAGTGAGTTGGTCAGTTGACTGACACAACAGTTTTTCAAAACAAATTTATTTTGATGTTTGATCACTAAATATAGAGAAGAAATTCGAACACAAGTTAACTAAAC
This sequence comes from Codonopsis lanceolata, assembly GCA_013146195.2. Taxonomy (NCBI): domain Eukaryota; kingdom Viridiplantae; phylum Streptophyta; class Magnoliopsida; order Asterales; family Campanulaceae; genus Codonopsis; species Codonopsis lanceolata. The sequence continues at coordinate 74,345,144 of CM028383.1, forward strand.
AAGTAAGCAAACAAGTGTTGTTAGCTGGTGGCCGACACTTAATCGGTTTAATAACTTATTAAGTGTTAAGTCGATTAGCTTGAGGATATCGAAATAGGCGACAATTCGGTTGAAGTGGTTCACGATAAAGCTGCTACGTCCACTACCAAGTTGGTCGGACTTGGATTTTGAAGTGCACTAATTTTATTAAAAATCTAATTGATCTCTAATGGATCGAGTGTACAACAAAAGACCGGTGTTTGGGAGAATGATTGAGAAACAATCAAACTCGTGAGACAAACCCGGCGAGTTCGAAATAATTTGAAATGAAGTACTCGGTGTTTTGCCTAAACAATAACTAGAAAGAAATTTTCAAAGGCGAGTATCTAGCTAAAGTTTTTCGAAGGCGAAGGCGAGAGTTTGTAAGTGGAAAGTTTCTTGACTTGAAAATTTCTTGATCGTTGTCTTCACCAATGCTTCAATGGGTATATATAGATAATCTTTGTGAGCAACCAGTTAGGAACACATTTGAATTTTGAAAATGTGTTATGATCTGAAGATCACAAAGGATCTTGTGAGATATTATTTGGCGGGGACATCTATCACAAACACAAAGTAGGAAAGAGTTAGTACTAGGTATGTTTAAACAAATAAGGAAAGATAAACTCATTCATAGCGTATGGATCGGTGAGAAAGTTGGCTGACAATAATATTCAGCTGACCAATTATAAGCTACTAGTCCTGGCTGACAATCAAGTGAAATGTTTTTAAGCAAATCTTTTAAATTTAAAGATTCAACAATCTCCTCCTATTTGCTTAAAACCATTCACTTGAAAGCAACCAAAATTTTAAAGTTCACAAAATTTTGTTAGTACCACTGATGTAATGCTTGAAATCATAAGAGTAATGCCCAATGTGAGATACAACTAAAGCGAGAGTTTAACGGAGTTTGTTCAAAGTAAAGAGATGAAATGTTCCATAGGCGATGTGGATCCTTGGTTGTTTTGGATGCTTCAGCGATGGACCAACTTGACTTCATTCTCGGTTCTTTGCGGCTTCCTGCTATGCAACTTGTTCTCCCGACTTCTTGAATTCTTTCCCTTGACACGTTTGAGGTGCTTGTGGCTCAACTTGAGCATCAGCTCTGCTTCTTTTTCAGCTTCACCATGTTCTTCAGCAATCGATGTCGACCGAGTCGCGGCGATCGGCATTAGCTTGATCTTTCCAAGAATCGGTTTCGACCTGTAGCATCGGCTCTTGCTACGCTTCTTCTCCTCCTGAATGGTTTGAAGCATAGCAGCTTCAGCATTGAAAGCACGATTTGACCATTCTTGTTGATAGAGCAAGAGAGTCCGCCAGTCATCCATATGAGCTTCACGAGGAGCACCAGCAGCAATGGCAGCTTGCACCTCGGTGGTAATGATCTGGGTGAGGTTTGGGAGCAGAGAAGCAACTTGTTGCTGAAGGGTAGCAAGCTGATGTGTATGACGTGTGAGGGCTGACTTCATATGCAAGTGATGAGCATATAGAAGGTCAAGTTTAGGCAGAGACATGGAACCGAGAGAGGTAGAGGTGAAGTAGGTGGGCTGATCCGGCTGAGGTGCATCGGAGAATAACTGATGTGTATGAATATCAGCATCCTCAGGGTCAGGGGGAAAGAAAACATCCATGGGGTAGGCTGGGATTTGGGCTTCAGGCTCAGGTTCAGGTGAAGGGGTAGGCATGTCTTCGGGAAAGACTATTTTAGTGCCGGTGGGATGTAGCAAAGCTTTTGAAATTATTTTTCGTTGAAGTCGAGCTTTCCTACTGGCTAACTGAGAGGGAGATAGAAGAGACTCGTCCTCAGAAATGGATTTAGAAGAGTCAGAAGATGAGTCCATTGCAGTCTGGTCCAGAGAGTTGTCAGGGGAGAGGGAACCATGATCATCTACTTGGAAAGGTTCGGGATCAGTGGGTTTGAAGACAGAAACTGGACTGACAGAGAGGGTGTGGGATGTGTGAAGAGATAGGTCAGGCAGAATGAACAGTGGAGAGGCTTGGTTTGGGTGAGTAGGAAGGTCAGTTGGGGGAAGAGGAAGAGAAGCACTTGCAGGTGTCGGTGAGGATATAGAATAGCAAGGTGAAACCCACGAGGTGCAAGCGACACGGTGGGAAGAGGCGGGAATAGTGGCGATCAAGGGAGGAATGGATGATATAGTGACATGAGGAAGCGATGGAGGAATGGCTAAAGTTTCGGGAGCAGAAGGGGGAGTGGCTGACACAGGTGGTGCAGGTGGAGGCATGGCTGACAAGGATTGATCAAGAGTAGGAGTGACTGATACTGGTGAGATGGAAGGTAGAGTGACTGACATGGTTTGAAGCAGTGAGGGAGATGGCACTCTTGGAGTTGAGGAAAGAGGCGAAGGTTGAAGAGATGGGGCGATATTGGTAAAGTGGGAGAGCAACGATTGTGGTTGGAATGGAAGATGAGGCATCGCGATGGTGGAGTGAAGGATGGAAGAGATGGGTTGCGTGAGTGGAAGTGGAAACAACAATTTCTTTGAGGTGAAACAAGCACGAAACGTATGGTGGTGGCTGACACAACAAATGGAACAGCGGAGGGGGTGATGTAAGAAATAGTGGGAATTGACTCAGTAATTAAAGGGGCTGGCTGACTAGACATAGCATCAGGGAAGGCTGTGTCCATGGAAGCTCCTCCTGGCATGGAGGCCATCCGTGCAGTGTAACTCAATATAGGCTAAATTAGCGTATTCACCGCATCTTAAACATACTTATTGGCTGCTCTACGGATCTAGCTAACTTATCGGGCTCAACCTAGGGTTGTTCCCAGTCTTGGTTAAGTTCTTCGTCCTCAAGCAATGTAGGTCGGCCAACGAGGAAAGGATCATTTGGAGGAGAGGCTGGAAGATTGTGGACTTTGCTGTAAATGGTCCAGGCCAAGTAAACTAATTCATCTTGAACAAATCTATCATTAGAGATAGAATTCTGCTCCAAAGCAGAGGAGAGGGTCAAAGTACTTCCGTAGTTTGCTACAGCTCCTCTTGACTAAGGTTTGGAGTGGCAGGATACAAGACATATGGTCTCCTTTTCAAGTTATGGTCTATATACTTTACTGGGTTGACAGGGGGCTTGTCAGATTTCTTCTCCTCATGAAAAGAGAGGAGAAACTGAACAAAGTATGGTAGATGATCGATGGGAAAGACCCAGTTTGGAGGAATGGGAACAGGATTTGCCTGATAGTAGGAATGCCTAGGATGAAAGGTAGGATTCCTAATGGGAGGGAAAAATTTGATTGGAGCAGTGTTTGGTGATTTGGGATCAGAAGGGGGAGAGATGGGAGCAGGATCACCGCAGAGAGTAAGAGAGAAAGGGACAAAGGTACTCTGGATTCAGCTCAGATTCCTTTCGCCTCTTGCAGCCAGCAAGACCCCGGCTGCCGCCTCCTCCTCGGTTGCCTTCTCTCAGCAACTTCAGCTTCTGGCATATCAGCTGGCTGACCACGGGCTGACTGACCAATTCTTAGCTGACCACCTGACTGACCCCTTGGTGGCTGGACTCGTGTTGGCTGAACACTTGGCTGAGCAACCTCAGCTTGCTGACCATCATCAGCTGGCTGACTAGATGACACGCCAGGTGAGGGCTTGAGTCCTTGTTCTTCTTGGTCTCCTCGCTAGACTGAAGCTTGCTGAGGCTCTCGACGAGCCTGTGAAATCTTGAACTCTCTCCTATATCGTGACAACATGTTTCTTGATCTTGATTTGGTTGAAGATCTGTCTCATGACGAATATGTCT
>CM028383.1:74349014-74422458 GCA_013146195.2 Codonopsis lanceolata
GTCGAGAGTGGTGTGTCGACTGTCGACATCTTACAGAGACTCAGGGAGTGGTTACAGAGGTTAGTAACTTGGTATAGTGGTGGTCAGTGGTTACTACCTGTTACTCTTAGTCTCTTTAGTCTTTAAAGAAAGCAAATAATCAAATATATATATATATATATATATATATATATATATATAATAATATCCACTATATGCGATACAAATTCTATGACTTTAGTCCTTTACGTACTGGCCGCCCTCACCACTCACTCTCTTTATAAATCATTGACAATACCGCCAGTAATGTAACGTGTAGTCGGTGTATTGTGCACTTATGTAAATATGTAATATATCATATTATTAATTATGTATATTATATTATATGATCTATAGTATATCTATGTAATTTGTTGTTTTGTGTTTTTAGTAAAATTTAGTATCTAATTGTATCAATTATCAATTGAAAGCTTGAAATACTTACAATATTTTTTAATTTTTTTTTTCAGTTTTGATTATTTTGAATATGACATCTTCCGGTTCTGGTTCCGGTAGCGTTGCTTCTTCATCCGTTTGAAAAATTGGAATTGATGAAGAACAAAACCTTTTATGGAAGTATGTATCAAGTATAGAAAAAGAGGCAAGTATTGGTGGTAATAGGAAATGAGTATGTAATTATTGTAATAAGAGTTTTGCGGGAAGTTATACCCAAGTTAAAGCTCATCTTCTAAAGATTAGTGGAAAGGGAATTGGGGCTTGTATAAATGTGACCGTAGAACATTTGATAGAAATGAAGAAGCTTGATGAAGAAGCGGAAAATAAATTAGAATTACAAAAGTCGAAGACAGTTCCACTCCCTGGTTGCACTAGTTCTTTACCCCCTACTGGAATTTCCCAACCCCAAGGATTCTCGTTCTCCCAGTTCACATAAAAAAAGGCGACTCTGCTATTGAGATGGCTTTTGACATGCAAAACGTAAATCACTGACGCCGAAATTGCTATGATGTTCTATACTGGTTTACCTTAACTTGGCTAGAAATCATTTTCAGTGCATGTTTTTTCATTTGCAGCTAATACTAATCTGGGTGGTTATGTTCCTCCTGGGTACAATAACCTTAGGACAACACTTTTGCTGCAAGAAAAAACACATGTGGAGAGATTGTTGGAGCCAATAAAAAGTAAATGGGATAAAAAAGGGGGGGCTATTGTGTCCGATGGTTGGAGTGATCCTCAACGCAGGCCGATTATAAATTTCATGGTTGTCTCAGAAAGTGGCCATATGTTTATCAAATCAGTTGATTGTTCAGGTTTTGTTAAAGATAAATATTTTATAGCTGTAAAATTGGAAGAGGTGATTAATGAGGGTGGGGATAGTAAGGTTGTTCAAGTAATCACGGATAATGCTGCTAATTGCAAAGCAGCTGGAAAGATAATTGAAGGCAAGTTTCCGGGTATTTATTGGACTCCTTGTGTTGTGCATACTCTTAATCTTGCATTAAAAAACATATGTGCAACGAAGAATGTTGATAGCAACCAAGAGGTGTTCCTTGAATGTGGTTGGAATACTACAGTGCATGATGATGTATTGTTTGTAAAAAAATTTGTGATGAACCATCAGATGCGATTGGCTATTTTTAATCGTTTTAGCACACTGAAGTTGCTTGCGGTAGCGGATACTCGGTTTGCTTTTATTGTTGTGATGCTTAAAAGGTTTAAACTCATTAGATGTTCTTTAGAAAATATGGTGCTTATGAGTGGAAAAACTATAAAGACGATGATAGAAGAGCTGCAGAAACCATTCGTGACTTTGTGTTGAATGATGGATGGTGGAAGAAGATATATTACATTATTGATTTTACTAGCCCTATTTATGACATGCTTTGTGCTTGTGATACTGATAAATCTTTGCCTCCACCTAGTTTATGAGATGTGGGATTCAATGATTGAGAAGGTGAAGAAGGTTATCTATGAGCATGAGGGGTTGTTGGCAAATGAGGAATCTGCATTTTGGGATGCGGTCCATGGAATTCTTGTGGCAAGATGGACCAAAAATAATACGCCACTCCATTGTCTAGCACATTCATTAAATCCCAGGTAACTATCACTTATTAACTCATTTTTTGTCAATGAATCTGTCGACCTTTATACATTATGGATATGATATGAAAATCATGTTTAATGTAGGTACTATAGCAAGAAATGGCTTGAAGGAGGAGAAGGAAGAGTTGCTCCTAATGAGGATTCAGAAGTTTCCTCTAAAAGAATCAAGTGTTTTAAAAGGATGTTTGGAATTGAAGATTTTAAAGCTGCTACCTGTGCTTATGCTATATTTGCTATGAGTGAAGGTATTTTTAATAATAGTGCTGTCATCGAGGCGATGGATGATATGGAGCCACTAAGCATGGTGGGCGCCTTATGGGCGTGGTTCACCTATTCGTATTGGCTATGAAATTGCTTGGACAACCATCCTCCTCCTCTTGTTGTGAAAGAAATTGGAGCACATATTCTTTTATTCACTCACTTAGAAGGAACAAGTTAGCTCCAAAACGTTTAGAGCATTTGGTCTTTGGCATAACAATCTCCGCTCTTTGTCACGTAATAACCGAACACCAAAGTGAGAAGACCAAGATGTGGGATATTTGTGGAGATGAGTTCGGAAGCATGGAGGATGTTGGATTCCTCGAGATGGTGAATCTCTCATTAGATGAACCGGAGTTAGAATCATTTATTTGTGAAGAAGTCGATGATAACATCGAAGAATAGTTTTTGTGTGTTGAATATTTCTATTTTAGATATTGAATATTTATATTTTAGTGCTTATGTTGAATATTTATGTTTTGGTCCTTATAGTTTGAATATTTGCACTTTAGTCCTTATAGTTTGAATATTTACACTTTACCCCCACGTATCCGTATCCGGGATTTTTCAAAAATCTCGTATCCCTGTATCTCATATCCGCGTATCCGTATCCGTGCAACATAGGTTCTGTCCTCATATGGATCTATTGTCCGGAAAGGTATTATGGGAGTATGGAATGCTTTCAACATATTCATTAAAGTCAATGTAGGGCTGGCAAATCAAGTCAGGTTCTGGAAGGATTTCTGGTGTGGGACTAATACCATGCAACCGATGTTTCCTAGTCTATACAACATTGCAGCCAACAAGGAGGAAATGGTGAGTTCGTTGGTGGTCAATCAAGGGAGAACCTTCTGAGTCCTCGCTGCAAACTTGCATGACCGGGAGATTGACGAAACAGTGCAGTTCATAGATTTTCTCCATGGTTTCAAGAGGCAGGTTTTGAGTGAAGATAAAATCATCTGGGAGGTTTCTAATAACATATTGTTTTCCGTTAGATCTTTCTATTCTAAGATGATAGAGAGGTAAAAAGTTTCTTCCCATGGAGGAGATTTGGAAACATAAAATCCCCGATAGGGTAGCTTTTTTTGTTTGGAAGGCAGCTAGGGGTGTAATATTGACAAGGGAAAACTTGAGATCACGGGGCTTGATTTATGTTAATCGAAGCTACATGTGCAAAAGTGAGGAGGAGGATGTAAATCATTTGATGATACATTGCTCTATGGCTAGGGAGTTATGGAATTCCCTTTTCCTCTCTGATGTTCCGTGGGTTATGCCGATCGTTATTGATACGCCGGGATGGCCTTCTTTACCCTAATAGAATGAGTGTTTTCTGAAAGTACACCCCTTCAGCTATTTGGAGGACCATCTGGAAAGAGAGGAACAAAAGGACATTCGAGAATATTGAATCTGATGCTTAACTGCTGATCCAACTTTAGAGGATCCTTTTTGTAACTAGGTTTGGGTCTTTTGGTTTGTAGTTTTGTTCATGTATACTCCCAGTGTACAAGGTCGCGTCTCCTTTTTTGACACCTGTTAATATTACTTATACCTTACTTATAAAAAAAAATAGATATTCACTTCCCTCCACCACCCAACCCCCCTCCAAAAACACACACAAACGCACAAGTCCATCATTTCATTTTGGTCAATCCCAAATTAAGTCAGCGTTTCAAATTTCTACCTACAAATTGTCAAATACGACTTTCCATTGGTTCGGAAACAAATTGACTATAACCAAAGAGCAAAAATTAATAAAAATACATGCAACATTGTGTGTGTGCGATAGAGAGAGAGAGAGAGAGAGATCGTGGATATCGACGACAAAAATTGGTGGTAACGCCGAACGTAGGTTTTGATGGGGATGTTGGTGGAAAGGATGAGATAAACAGACCAGCGTTTCCTCCATCAAGCGAAGGCGAAGGCAAAGGTAAAGGCGATGGTGACGGCGACAGATACAAATTATGGGAAAAGATATTTGGGTCATCCCACATCGAAAAGTCAGAATAGTTGAACACGGTTTATAAGCAAACGGCGTGTATTACTAACTCGCCGTGCTCAATAGAAAATCCACCAAAGTGTACCGAAGAAAAAAAAATTGGCCGGTCACCACTCCGGCTTTTATCTAAGAACTGGGTAAGATAAGGCGGGATGACTGACCGAGGCCTTACCTAGCTTTGTGAGGGCTTTATTGACATTACCCTACTAGGTGAGAGACATGACCCGGTTAGCTTAATCATAGGGGATTTATTGGCATTACCCAAGCTAAAGATGCGCTCCGGTGGTTTCAAAGTCTTGGTCAAAATCTGGGGTCCTAGATCCCCCCCCCATTGGTGTCTCGGCGCCACGGAGCACGGCGAGTTAGTTTCACCCAAATATTTTTTTCCCAAAATTTGTATTCGTCATCGTCACCATCGCCTAATGAAGGAAACGTTGGTCTGATTATCTCATCCTCTCCACCAACATCCCCATCAAAACCTACGTTGGCATTACCACCAATTTTTGTCATCGGTATCCATGATCTCTATCTCAATCACACACACACCCTGTTGCATGTGTTTTTATTAATTTTTGTTCTTTGGTTACTGTCAATTTGTATCTGAACCAAAGGAAAGTCGTATTTGACAATTTGTAGCTAGAAATTTGAAAAGCTGACTTTTTAATTTGGGACTAAGACTGACCAAAATGAAATGTTGGACTTGTGCGTGTGTGTGTTTTTGGAGGGGGGTTGGGTGGTGGAGGGAAGGGAATATCTATTAGATAGGAGAAGAAGGACCATAGATTAAGTGCAGGGTTTGATATTCTAATTTTTAAAACATTGGATTTAGCATAGAGAAGGGATTGGTGAACTTCCTAGGCGTAGTTGTTGATGTTGTGGCAAATGGTTCGGACCCCCTGTTGAACTCCTTCGAATATTTCTACATTCCTGGATTTCCATATATATGATAGCACAAAATTGGTACATCCAGTGGTCCAAGACAGCTTTGTTTGCCCAGTCAATCAAATTCTTTTGGAGCCACTAGTCTCAAGTTGTGTAACAATCATTTTGGTAATTACCCGGAGTAATGAATTTTTTCTAAATCTCCCCAGCTTTGGGGCAGTTTCTGATAGTATGCCAAGTATTTTCCAACGTCATTTCGTACCTAGGGCCATTATTGGAAGCTTTAAGACTATACCACTTTTTCTTGTTAACTTGTTCATTATCATATGAAAAGCTTCTCCATCCAAAGCACAAAAATATAGGGGGATAAGGGATTCCCCTGTCCTCTGGAAGGTTCAATGAAGGAAGATGTTCACCATTCCAAAGTATAGATGTGGAGAAATTAGTAATGCACTTCATGATGATATCAATCCAGGTCTGGGGGAAGATTAAAATAAAAAAACATATTTCTGATAAGTCCTAGTTCAGCGTTGGGCTTTCTCCAAATCAATCTTCCATGAGTTCCATCTCATACCTCCATTTTTGTTCTTACTTTTATTAAAAGCATGAATGATTTCTTGAGTTATACTACCTCCGTTCCATGCAAAGAGTCCCCGTTTGAAAGTCAAAACTTTTTTAAGAAATGCACTAGCACCTTAGAGAGGGCTTTAAAGCTTGTGTTGAGGAGGCTTATAGGTCTAAATAGGTTGATTCTCTCAGGATTATTCTCTTTAGGAATAAGGGCAACCAAAGCTTTATTATTCTCTCAGACCCAAGAACACTGAGCTGCTTTGTCGACAATATATAAGAGATTGTAAGGGAGTCAATTCATGTTAGATAACATCTAAAGCTTGATGCAGCAACTTTTAATGCAGCTCTTCAGAAATTCAAAATTTTTAATCATTTGTGACTGGCATTGTGTACTAAGTAAAGTAGGTGTGATGTGCTACATTAGGAAATATGAAGATGCGAAGTGGTGCCTTCACACAAACAATAATGAACTAAAAGTTATAATGACCCATTTAAATACATGTTTATCTTCTTATTGTTTTCACTTTTCACCCTCTTGTAGGCGTTTACTCAATCTCTTTAATCTTAAAATATTAATGAAAGACACCAAACATCTAAGAGGTTTGTGGAAGGCTTTGGATGGGTGGAAGCAGCAGAGAAATTGAAGAGGTTTGTTCAGGATGATTTAGGGGAAGCATGAAGGACTAACTGGTCCTATGCAGAGACGACTAAAATACCAATGTGACCAGATTTCTCTGTGAAAACGAAGAATCTCCGGAAGGGGTCGGGGCGGACTTTTCTGTAGAGGAAGGATCGTGTTCGGCTGCCATTGATTTTCTGGACAGATGTTTAGTGGATAAGATGCAATTTGCAGGCATGGGTGGATGTGAAATGGAAATCAGCAGGTGGAGTTCGAGTGGTTGATATGAACGGTATCTTCTACTTGTTTGAGTTTTCGTCAAAGGAGATAGCTAACAGATTCTTGTCAGAGAAGGAATGGAGGTTTAATCAAGTCCATTGAGAGGTGGAATCCGGGCCAATTACTGCGACAAAGAAGGTAGTTTGCCAAGGGAAGCCTGGATAAGGCGAGGTCTACCGCTACATTTGTGGGGGGAGGCGGTATTTCGCCAGATCGGAGATTTTTGGGGAGGCTATCTGGACACAGACGAACTCACAAAGAAGAGGGAGGATTTGAGGTGGGCTAGGACTTTGGTGCGATACCAAGGTGATATTCGGCGAAAGTCTGGATAGGCAAGAGTAATCGCGTCTTTGCCATTCCAATTTGGGCTGAAACCACGGCGGCTTGTCTCCAGTAGGTCTAGGCGGAGGTGGGGGAAGGAATGGCTTTCGGGAAGCGACAAGGAGGAGCAGTGCTCATCACGCGCCACCAAAGCAGGTGAATAGCAGATATAAAGGCAGGATAGCAGGTGCACAGAAAGTTAGTAAACAGAGCAGGGGCACGTGTGCAGAGAAATTTTCGAATTAAAATTCAAATCCTAGCCTCCTAGGGCTAACTATGGAAACAGTGTCGCACAAGGAGGGGTCTCTAACTTTTCGGACCAGGAAGTTGGGCCAAAGTTTTGGGCCGCATGGGCCACTAAGAGGAGAAGGATCAATGAGAGCTAATGGTCTGGATCAGGAAGATGGAGGTACTACAGGAGGGAAAAATTTTGGGCCTTTGATGTGATCTCACCGGGAGGACTCGAACACATTGACTAAATACGATCATTCTACAGGTTTGCTAGAATACAACAAAGAAGAAATGGAATGATAGTTGAGTCTCCCTCGACCCGCTAATCACAATTGATTAGGAATCTCGGGGTGCAACCGAGACTCAAAAGACGCAATTGCCTAATGAACGTAGATCATGGAACGCCATAAGCCCACGACTCTCAAGCTTGATAAGTTCAACATGTTCCAAACATAACTAAGGAGGATCAAACCTCACAATATTAGTCATCACTAATAATAACTTTTATATATCTTCTATATCTCAAATACAAGGTTGATCATGCCTATTTGTAGGCTTACAAAGTTCAAAAAAGGATGCAAATTCATGCTCTAGAAAACTCCAAAGGGTGGTGGAGAAAACAAAGTTTGTTTGACTAAAAGATACATTCCCGTCTATTCTGACCGGCTTGTAGTATTTTTGGTCTAGCTCCTTCTAGAAAACTCGGAATTGAGATCCTTTTGATTTACTGGAAACTAGACTCTAAGGGCTTTCCAATCATATATTATACACCAATTTTAGAGCTCTAGAACATTCTGGGCAGCCTGTTGAAGTTGACTGAAGAAATTGTTCCACTTTGAAGACATGAATAGCCAATTGTCTTGATTTTGGGCTTTAAAAGTATTCTTTTTGTTGGGCACCCATGATGGATAATGGCCTATGATGGACTGCATCAGCCTTTCCAATCCAGCTTTTATTCTCCAGAAGGAAACCAGTATAACGGGTTGATCACAAAAGATAAGATGTCGAGTCAGAGTCAACACACAATGATAGACAAGGGTGTTTCGCACTTGGGCGCAAACTCAACTCATTGAGAGAGGGCAGATTCCAGTGCTAAAGAGGCAAGCTGGGTAGGGGGATGAATGACGATCACCAGGGGGGGGTTCGCTGAGTGTGGTGATTTTAGGGTGTTTGAGGAGGTCCTGCAATGGTTCCTCAACAAAGAGAGGGCAGTAATTGTGAGCAAGCGAGTGTGGAGTCTGGGGAGATGGAGACTTCGAGGAGATGCGATAAAGTCAGAGACGAGAGTCTTCTTCAAACAGAGGCAGGTGAGTCGAGTTCCTGTGAAGACGATGGGTGTCCGGAGTCTGTAGCAGCAAAGACATTTCTGTATGGGTGCAACAGGGCCAAGAGTTTCCGTCGCATTTTGGGTGTTTCCTGTAAAGGGTATGAAGATAAAATTGTTGAGCTGTTATTCGATATTGAAAAGGATTGTACCCCAGGCAGATGCAAGAAAGGGGAGTCTCAATGCAAGAGTAGGGGTGGAGTATCGAGAGAATTGAAAAATCTGTGTCGCACTATTAATTTCGACGGGGTAGCTAATAAGGAGGGGGCAGTAGCTTAATTCAGAATACTTGTTGATTGTTTAATGGATTTTAAACTTATTATAAGTTGAAATGTGTGGGGTTTGAATGATAGGAAAAAGAGACAGGTAGTTGGGGAAGCTATAGGAAGGTGGAAGCCTTGTGTCGTTTGTCTTCAGGAAACTAAAATAATAGGCATGGACTTAAAGACGGTGGTCAGTGTGGGAGGTAACAGGTGGATGGACGGACCAGTGTCTTGGTGATGTGGGATAGAAGAATTCTTTCAAAATTAGGCGTATTTCAGGGCACTTATTCTGTTTTGTGTCTATCCAAGATAGAGGGGACAGATTTTACGTGGATATTTTCAGGGGTTTATGGTCCTTCGGAAACGCATCAGGGGGAGCTTTGGGCAGAACTGAGAGCTATTAGAAGGAGATGGAGGTTTCCATGGGGGATTTTAACGTTATTCGCTTTCATCACGAGCAATCTGGGACACAGGCTTTTTCAAAATCTATGGAAGATTTCAATGATTTTATTAATGAGGAAGAGCCGATCGATTTACCTTTAGTCGGTAGCTCCTTCACCTCGTTCAGAGGTGGGAGTAGTAGTCAGTCGAGGATTGACAAGGATTGACAGGTTTCTAGTGTCTTCTGATTGGGAGGAGCAGCAGGGAGAGTTCATTCAGAGTTACTTCTGATCATGTGCCCATTTTGTTAGAGAGTGGAAGCTTTATCAGGAAGAGTACGGCTTCAGATTTGAGAACATGTGGCTTGAGGAGTTGGGTTTTCAGGATTGGGTTAAAACCAAATGGTATTCTTATGAGCCGGTTGGTAAACCTTGTTTCAGATTGGCTAAGAAACTGCCAAAGTTGTCAAAGGTGAAAGGCGAGAGGCAAGGCGCTCAAAATGCGCTCATGGAAATAATATCAAGTATATATATATATAGCTTAACAAATCTCAACAAAAACATGTCAAATAAATAAATAATGGGAATAAACTGGACATTTGAGATAACCCATTCTTTTTATTTTCAGTTCCTAATCCACAAAGTACATAAATAAAAAATAAATAATAAAATTTGGCGACCAATTAAATAGAATTAAACCAAATATAGCTTGAAACTGCCCCAATCCAAAAACCAAGCAAGAGACTAACATTTATAGGTGCCGGCGAACAAGTCTGTGGAGGTCCGGCAAAAAAAAATTCCGGCACCGGCGCGTGACTCCAATTCCGGCGACAGCGAAGGCACAGATATGTTTGCCTAGTCACAATGATAGCCTTAGATTGGGTAAAGGATCTGGAATTGAAACTTCCCGGCTATTCCGGCTATCCTCGCCTTAACTTGCCTATACTACTCCAGGCACCGGACCCTCGCCTGAGGCGAGAGAAGCAACCGCCTTTAACAACTATGGAAACTGCATTTGCTGAAGCAGGACCTTAAAGTATGGAATAGGGAGACTTTTGGTAGGATTGATAAAAATATTAACGAAGCGATGGAGGAGATCAAAAGGTTGGATGAGCTGGATAGAGAAGGGGTTTTGGAAGGCTCTGTAGCTGCTAGGAGACTAGAGGTGAAGCTGGATCTTGAGAAGCTATTGATTACAGAAGAAGATGGAGACAGAAATCTCGCATTTTGTGGCTTAAGGAAGGGGACAAGAATATTTTTTCATCGTATGGCCAGTGCGCACAAAGGGTACACTCAGCTCAGGAAATTGAATATTGGAGGTGTAGTGACGGAAGATTGAGAGTAGATCAGGCAAGGGACTATCTTGGAGCTGGAAGGGCTTTCCTTCAAGACTCTATGAGACGGAGGTCTCGCTGGAGCAGCCCTCCTCCGAGGAAGAAATAGTTGTGGCTCTAAAGACTTTAAGAGGAGATAAAGCACCGGGGTCAGATGGGTTTTCTTTAGCCTTTTTTTCAGCATTATTGGGAGGTAGTTAGGGTGTGGAGGTTTTTCATTCGTTTTATGAGACGGGAGGATTCGAAAAAAGCCTAAATGTTTCCTTCATCGCCCTTATTCCGAAAAAGAAGGTTCCAGAAGAGTTGAAAGAATTTAGGCCCATGTTGGGTGAATATATGAAATTTTAGCAAAGATGCTTGCAACTCGGCCCATGATGCATCCTTTATGAGGTGGTGAATGATAGGTTGAGGAGTGGGATTCCGGGTTTGTTATGCAAATTTGATATTGAGAAGGCTTACGATCATGTAGAGTGGAAATTTCTAAAGTATATCCTTTCCAGGATGGGGTTTGGAGAGAAATGGAGGCGGTGGATTTTCTTTTGCATCTGTACTATTAGATTCTTAGTTTTGGCGAACGGAGAACAAACGGGTTTCTTTCCAAGTTCGAGGGGCTTCGGCAAGGGGAACTCTTTCCCCTTTCTTGTTCATCTTGATCATGGAAGGATTGAGCCACCTTATTGATAAGGCGGTGGAGGGTGGTTTCATTTCGGGGTTTGGAGTAGGAGAGAGGGACACCCAGGGTTGAATATTTCCCACTTTTTGTTTGCAGACGACTCTTTGGTTTTTTGTTAAGCTAAGAGGTCTCAACTCAGCTATCTTCGTTTAGTTTTGTTATTTTTACAGACAATGTCCGGGTTGAAAATTAATATCTCCAAGTGTGAGATTATTCTGGTAGGGAGGTGGGGCACATAGGGCAGTTAGTCTCTTTTTTTTGTGCAAGTCTGCTTGTTTGCCAAGTATATATGTGGGTCTTCCGTTGGGGGAACACTTTAAAAGTGTCACTTACTAGAATTATGTGATTGAAAGGTTTAAAAGAAAATTGGCAGGCTGGAAGAGCTAAACTTTGATTAAATGCACTTTATCCAATGTTCCCACTTATTTTTATCCTTATTGATGGTTCCTATTCCGTGGCTAAGAGACTGGAAAAATTAGAGAGGGACTTTCTTTTGGAAGGGGGGACGGAGGAGCGGAAGTATCATTTAGTAAATTGGAATACAGTGTGCTCCGGTGTTTGGAGTGGAGGCTTGGGTGCTAAAATTTTAAGGACTTCAATTGGGCCTTGCTAGGGAAATGGCGGTGGAGATATGAGAGATGTGTTGTGGAGGAGGATAGTGGTAGAGAAGTATGGAGAAGGAACCATTTATGGTACCCTAAGGCAATTTCTTGCCCTCATGGGGTGGGTGTTTGGAAAGGGATTATGAAATGGCGAGACTCCTTCAAGCATATCTTGTATTTGAGGTTGGAAAGGGAGATAAGATTAGATTTTGGAAAGATATTTGGTGTGGAGATATAAAGCTTCGGGACCGGTTCCCAAGATTGTTTGACCTTGATTGTTTGACCATGCTATTGATCAGGAGAAATTGGTCAACTAGGTAATGGCTAATCATAATGATATAGACTCGTGGAGTCCCATGTTTAGAAGGGAGCTACAAGATTGGGAGTTGAAGAAATAAGCCAGAAGTTTGAGATGTTATATGATTACAAAAGAAGTGTGGTGTTGGAAGATAGAGTTGTTTGGGCAGAGTCGAAGTACAGAAACTTTTCCGTGAGATCCCCTATTACTCCTGCTTATATAGGGGTTAGTTCTAACTTTCCTTGGAAGGAGATTTGGGGGACAATGGCTCCAAGGAAAGTGGCTCTCTTCACCTGAGAAGCCCGCCATTTTGACGGGGGATAACTTGAGAGCTTGTGGGAGGATTGTCGTTAATAGGTGCTATCTGTGTAAACGTGATGAAGAGACTGTGAATCACCTTCTTCTTCACTACTATCCGGTAGTGAGGGATCTATGGCATATTGTTTTCAAATCAGCTGGAATCTCGTGGGTCATGCCAAGCTCAGTTATTCAGCTTTTGCAAGGTTGGTCTGCGTACAAAAGCAGAAGGAAAAATAAGTGTTGGATTACAGCTCCTCTCGCGATTTGGTGGAATATTTGGCTATAGAGGAATAGGAGGGTTTTTGACAATATAGAAGCAAATTTGGATCGGCTCAAGAAGAATGTTTTGCAGTCAATTGGGTTGTGGTGTTTAAAGTTATCCCATCAGAAGGGGGAATCTTTTGTTAATATTACATACAGTTTTGTCGGTATATAATTGTTTGAGTCTTGTATATGTCTCATGTACAAGGATGCTTCTCATGTTTTGACGCTTTTTATTATTAATATACTTTATTTATCAAAAAAAAAAAGACACCAAATATCTAAAGAAAAACACTCAAAATTTAGTCATTTGTCACAATTTTGGCCATATTATTGATAGTGATTCACAATTTCAAAAATAAAATAAAAATTCAATATAATATTTCCATCCCAAAAGAAAAATAGTCATAGCTTCACCTCTGACTTCTACATTTAACTTGATTTTTTGTCAAATTGATATTTGACATACATTTATTTCGTTGTAGAGCATAGAAAAAAAAATCACTGACACACAATTTTACCAGCCAACCCAAGGTATTATATTTTTCATAAAGACATATAAAATCGCTAATTGAAAATGGGTCAGTATGAATTTGAAAACTCAACAATGAGACCTCTTCCTATTTCCTTTTTTGGGTGTGGGGATGGCAGGACAGGACTATTAACCAAATTGGAAATTTCAAGCCCAATTAAATTTCTCATTTCCAGTTTGATTGATTCCAACAGTGTGAGAAATGCGCAGAAATTTCTATAGGGTAGATAAGATTAACAGTAAATAAATAATGGATGGGGATGGTTAATGGCTTACCAAGACTTGCAGACAGCCGAGCACCGAAGAAGGAGAAAACAGTAGACAAAATGTCGCCGCTGAGAGCTTGAATAGTAGTCGGAGCTTTCGTCGAACTCTTCTTCGATTGCCTCCGTTCGCCGGTCCATCGTCCTTTATTCAAACGCGAAATCCCACGTGGAAAAGCCAGATTAGCTGTAGACGGTTTATAAGCAAAGGCGTATTAACTCGCCGTGCTTAATCCCCAAGCCGAGACAAAAATGGGGGGTCGGATGGGATCTGGGCCCCCCGGATTCAGACCAAGACTTTGAAACCACCGGAGCGCTTCTTTAGAGCATTTTCAAAATATTCCTTTTTAAGAATTTTTCTCTCTATTGGTTTGTATTTTTCCTCAATTTTTATATGGGATTCACTATCAAATCATTCACTTTATTTACATTACCTTTTTTATTTTTATATTTTCAAACAAATTAATTATTTTTTATATTTTTTATAAATAAATTAAATCATTTTTAATTTTAATGAATATATTTTAATTTTTAATATTATTTATAAATAAAATAATTTAATTTGTTTATAATTTTAATTATAACATTAAAACTAAATTAATTAATTCGTATATTTTTTATAAATAAATTAAATCGTTTTTAATTTTAATGAATATATTGTAATTTTAAATATTATTTATAAATAAAATAATTTAATTCATTTATAATTTTAATTGTAATATTAAAAACCTTTTTAAAAAAAACCAAAAGAAAATTTTGATGCAACACAACCTTTCACAAAAAAATTTAAATAGTCAATGGTTTTAGAAAAAACAAAAATCAAGTGTTTTATGAAAGTGCAAGACATAGGGACCCAGACCTCCAAGCTCGATCACTCTATTTTACGGAGAGTGAGATGCACTCGTCGTGCCCAAACGTGAGGTGCATCACACTCTCCCACTTCGTTCCTTTCTCTTTCTTGATTGAAAAATTCTTAATGGGGAATTGGCTAAGAATTTTTGGGTGAGAATTTGTTCTCCATTGGTTTAAAATTCTTGTCTTGTTAAGAATTTGGCTAAGAATTAGCCAATAGAGATGTTCTTTGCTTGGGTAATGTCAATAAAAGCCCCTAAGATATTAAGCTAATCGGGCATGTCTCTCACCTAGTAGGGTAATGTAAATAAAGCCCTCAAAAAGCTACGTAGGCCTCTGTTCCCAAATAAACGCCGCAGTGGTGAACGACCTAATTTTTTTTATGGATATTTTCAAATAGCTACCTTTAATTTCATATATCACAATTCCAAAACAATGCATCGCGATGACAAATGTGTGCATCGGTTATTAAACTAAGTACACTTTAACTGTTTGAAAAAATATAAGGTGCTAAAGCGGTTAAATTCATCAAAGTATACAAACCCATAACTTTCATTAATATACTCCATCTGATTTCGAATTATCGTCATCTTTAACCCGGCACATCGTTTAAGAAAAAAATAATTGATTGTATTATAAATATTAGTGAAATGTGTGGGTTTTTTTTAATACCCTTGAACATGTGGTCATAATTAAAGTAGGTAGAAAAAGTAAGGGTAAAGTGGTAAAAGGAATTTTCTAAAAGGAAAAGTTTTGAAAGTGAATAATTATTTTAGAACTGACGAAAAATGAAATGAAGACGATAATTTGAAAATGAAGGGAGTAATATCCAATAAAAAAGTATTTTTTATACTTCATATGCCCCAAAATTATTATCATTCTTTCCTTTTTCGTTCGTTTCAAAAAATTATCACGTTTGTAAGTTTTCTTTTTAGAGCATCACTTTTAAGTAAAGACAATAATTTTGGGAGATAGAGTATTATGTTTTAAAACATTTGAACAATATAATATTTAAGTGACGTATAACTAACATTAGAATTAGTGATAAAATGTTCTAGCATAATCAATCGCTAATAATCCACTCACCCCTAAATTATTATCATATTTGACTTTTTATAGCTAGGTCAAATTAGATGTTTTAAGTGCAAATTTGATATATATTTTTTATTAACGGATATAAAAGTGCTACAAATTAACCTAATCAATTAGCCCTAAACCGATTCTAAACACTTAGTTAAATTAAGATTAGGCCTAGTTAAGTTGGTTTAGGAGTTAATCACATTGATTAGGGTTTAAGTAGGATTAATTGGTCTTAATCTTGAATTAGAACCAACCAATGAGGTTTTGACACCTCATTATACCCTCAAGGAGGTGCATTACCTACTTGGAATCTCCAAACCTTTTAAGGTCTAGACAACACCTCTTCCCCCCCTTCATTTTCCATTTTCGTATCTAGAGGGATAGGGTGGTTTGAAAGAAAGGTTCTTGGAGGAATTTTGAAGGTTTGATAACCTAAATCTCATATTTTGTCAATACCATCTTCATTAAAGATGTTGAGCTCATCAAGAGGGTCACTTTGAACCAAAAATAATCTGATTCCATTGGTGTTTGAGAATCTTCAAGAGGTATGTGGATTTACTTGCTTATGTTTGTTGATCATCAACTCCATGTTATTATGAGTTGTTGAAGGTTCTTATGATAAATTCCTTATTATAACTACATGTTCATACCTTGTAACTCTTTGAGTTAGTTTGTATTGGCTAATTGTGTGCTAAGATGTGTTCTACATGACTTGTAAAGGCTTGAGAACTTATTGTTAATCATGAGTACTAAGCCTAGTGTGAGTGCCCCGTTCCGAATCGGATCCGTGCTACGTAAAAAGTGGGGTGGTTTCAAAACTTCGAAGTGCGTGGAATACGCTCTGCCTCAATTGTGAACTCAAAATATGTATAACAGAATCGTCATCTTTATTTTAAGGATAAACAAAAAAAAACCAAATATATCAGATTTATAAGGGTTCGGAACCTAAGTTACGAGTTGGGAAAGGGTTAGGCACCCAACTCGCCCTTTCGGTCTCAAAATGGATTTTTGGCTAAATATACTCTTTTTATAAATTTAACAATTTAAATAAAGCGTTGAAATATATAAATAAATATATATATATATATATATATATATATATATATATATGACAAAAAAATATAAAAAAAACTTATAGCAACCTTATTTTAGAGTTACAGATAATGTCTATTAAATTTAGGCTATAATAACGACTTATTTTAGTGTTATTTTATACCATAAATTTTACGATTATAACGACTTATTTCGTGATATATTATTATCTAAATAGCACTATTTTATAAAATAAAATAAAAATAACTTTAGGGTACCTACCTCTTGAAGCGTGTGAGTTTTATCCCGTGCCAACTTCTCTTCTGGTAGGTTTTAGGGCGCTCGCTCTGTCCTTGGGGAGAGGGAGTTTTTTTTTTTTGTTGTATGCTTTTCGTTGTCGGAATGCGGGCAGCATGACTGGTTCTTTTTGTTGTTTTTGCTTCAAGATCCGGGCGGCACAACTGCTTGCTTTTGTTTGTTTTATGCTGATGTTGAGTTTGAAATCGAGCATATCAACTGCTTGCTTCGAGTTTTTTAAACCGGTGAAATAGGGCGAAAACCTATTTGGGTAACTAGGTCTTACTTTGGCCGGAGAGTATAAGTGTTTAGGGGAGGTTTCGACAGCCTAACGATACTCTGGGGTTTATCGGAAAAAATAACGTCTCTGTTCATAAATTTCTCTCTCAATCTCTCTATTATTTCTCCCAATTTTC
Organism: Codonopsis lanceolata; assembly: GCA_013146195.2. Lineage (NCBI taxonomy): Eukaryota > Viridiplantae > Streptophyta > Magnoliopsida > Asterales > Campanulaceae > Codonopsis > Codonopsis lanceolata. Next base: position 74,366,157 of record CM028383.1, read on the forward strand.
TCTGTGTTTCTCCGCCCTTTGTGTACTGGCCGAAGCCCGCTATTTATAGGCGGATGGAGACAAGCCTTAACAGCGAAGAAAACCCGATATTTATCTTCATGCTTTAATGTGTTGTACCATACACTGAAATAATTATACCAAAGAACAAAAGCAGCAGTGCATTTGATAAATTTGGGCGAACCCTTCAACACATTTGGGCACAGCACCCAAATCTGCTGTAGGTTGCTCCCATTTGCTTTTTTCCTTTCTTTTTGGCACTTTACCCCCTGTTGTTTATCGTTTGTTACTTCTTCCGGCCTTTTGCACTTAGATCCTCTGCAACTTAACATCAGTTAGTCCTTTTTTACAAGTTTTAACATTTTATAGAATGTTATAAATAGATGTACGAAATTGGGGTGTCTACACCTAGTGGAACTAGTGAACTTATATGGTTTGAACGTGTGATACTTGTCACTTGAGCACTATAACATGTAATAATACCTTGTGTTAGCTACATTGTGAATCATTAGAGGTAACAATGAGTTTACTTTACAACTCATTGCACCTTGTAGTTGAACTTCAATGAATTATGAACAAGTTGATAACCCTATGTCTTTAGATAATGAACAACATGAATGGCTTAAATACCCAGTGGTGTTTATATGTATGAATAACAAGAAACTTTGAACAACATGTCTAGGGGGTTTAGGACAATCCTATGATTATCCCGGGGCGGAGATGCATGGGTGGTTAGCAGTGGAGTTCTTTTCTTTCCCAACCCCTCCCCTTTAACCATAGTGGAGACTAGCACTTCACCATCGGTGTTGTGAGTAGTACACGCGGATCGCTAAGGTTGTAGGGATGTAGTCTGTGTTGACAAATCCCGGGTATATAACTACATTTTGAATTGTTTGAGATTAATAATCAGAGTGATGTTGGATGAAAGAGGTAAGTCGGAGATGATTCTTGACCCTTATTTACTACTTGTATTGGCTTAGGCCCTACATGAACAACACGATATCTTGTTACATGCCTTAACTTTGAAATAACATGTATTAGCATCATGGCATTTTTATGATGTATTCATGCATAACATGTATAAGTATAGTTGAATCTCACTGAGTTTCGACTCACCCTTTATTATTTGTTTTCCCTAGATCACAGCCAGACAGGGAGGCATGCGTGAGTAAGTGAGCAGAGTCGGAATGTTAGAGGTGGTAATTCTTTTGGGGTAGCTTACTTGGTTTTTAGTGTTTGTAGCTGCGCTACTTAACAAGTTGTATAGGATGACTTGTAGACTTCTTTTGTTTGTTAATCAATTAGAGTTGTTAACTCTTGTAACCTTTTGATAGTCTCAAGGAGACTTGTGTTTATAACAATTGGATTTTCAAAATCTCGCGTGTATCTAGTTTTAAATAAGTTTAAATTGTGTTAACAACCGCTTGATTACGTTCTAGGTTGAGTTCCACTTAGGGACTGATTTGGGGTGTGACATGGTGCATATAAACTAAATGTTCTGATTTTGTGGTGATACAAGGAGTGATACACAGTAATGGTACTTAGATCGGAGGGAGTTAAAAATACTAGGTTTTGTTTGCTTGATTTATTTCCATTCAAAAAATGTGCACTTTGATCTTTATTTCACTACTATTAGATAGTTACTTTAGTTTAATCAATATCTCAAAATTGATAGTTTAGATAAGGTTAAGGATCAACCAATTGTAGTTTTCCAGAAACTAGACAATATAGTTGTCCCTACAAAGGCGATACTCAACTTACATTCGGAATTTATATAGCTAAATTTTCTCCTGGTGGGGATGAATTAAATATGGAACAAGAGACACGAAAGTAAAAAGCTTGGAAACAAGAATTAAGAAGGACAACTTTCTTATTGAATTCCAAAACAACAAATTTACTTGAAAATTTAAACATAATTAATTCTCTATTTAAAGTGAATTTCCAAATCAGCCATTTACTTTTTATGAGAAAAATAAATCGAACAAAAAAATTACAAAACCAAGTATAACAATCCCCCCCCCAACCCACATCGATTAGTTGTGAGGCTTGTGTGGACGTGATGCCTGAAAGGTGTTGTCATCAATGATTCAAATTACACCCTTCACTCTCGCTTTTATTCCCCTCCATCACAATTGATTTCTCCCCTCTCGCCCCCTCAACACCTATAACTCTTCTCCATCTTTGCACCTATAATGCATTTCCAACTGGACAACCGCGACTCTAAACATGTTTTATCTTACTCACACTCAAACGTCTCTACATTACAAAAACACACGTATAGATTTGGATTTTGAATCTAGTGTTGATTTTTGTTTTGAATCTAGGTATGGCTTGATGGAGGCTTTATGTATGATTTAAGGGTTCCAAAAAAAAGCTTGCTTCTAAGGGATAAACAAGGGCCTTGGACGTGAGAAACTTACAAAATTTTCTTGTTAAAGAAAAGTCTCCAAATGTCACACAATCTTTGAAAATGTGCTCTCTAATCTTTCAACCTTGGCAAGTATGGATGGTGTCAAAGAGGGCTGGAAAATGGCTAGAATAAGATACTAAAGAAGGGGAATTTTTTTGGAGATTTGAAGAGGGTGGGAAACCTTCCTAGGTGGGTTCTCTTCTTCACTTGATAAACCTTGTAAATTGAAGATGAATCCTTTTATTTATAATCCACCAAGGCTTCCAAGAGATGAAATTCAATCCAAATACTAGCCAGTCTAGCCTTAGGCTTCCTTCAAAGGATGGAAACCTTTTGGGGGTTGGAAATAGGCAAGCAATGCTTAAAACTAAAGTTACAAAAATAGTGGCGCGGCGCCAGGTGCTTCTAGCTCACAATTTTTGTTTTACTTTTTCTCCCCATTTTCACTTTACCTATATTTCACCTTGATCCCATGGATGTTCCTCCATTGTATTTTGACTTTCCTACATTATTTTTTTGAAGTTTTATTAGTCTGAAATGTGTACGAAAGTTAATGAATGTCGGACACTTTTCAATTACAAAATTGGGGTGTCTACACATATGGAGGATTACAATATGATGAAGAGGAAACTATTCCGTGTAAAAATTTAATGCCTAAACAACATCTTCGATGAATGTTTACCTTTTAATATTGGAGGAAACTATATATAGTAGTGGAAAACATAGTTTTTGACTAGGCTACAACTGTTTTTGAGCACATCTGTGAAACTTTGCCACATTTTCAAAAGGATGAGAAGGAAGATTGTCTCGCCGTTTGCTTCATCACTATGTTTCTATGTTCCTTAGGCAAACTTTGACGAATGAAGAGAAAATCAAGATTAAAAAACAAAGTTTGCAACGAACTCAAACTTTAAATGGATAGAATAAGTCGTGCTGCATCCAAGGTTCGATGCATCCTACCAAAATAATGAGTTTACATGATCGTTTTGATGTTGAAGGGGGTATTATGCCTACTAATTTAGAGGAGATAATTGAAAATTGAAAGAATCTTTTGTGAAGAAAGTGATCTACAAGAGGAGGACAAGCCTCTTGTATTGACCAAAAAGAAGAAGAATCTACAAGAACAAATGCCCGGTGAGTAGTCATGCAACAACTGCTCACATTTCTACCGATTTTCCTTCACTATCAAATCCTACCATCTCTACCTTAAACCAGATACCTACTGATACCCAAACACAATGTGTCACGCCCCCAAATCCATCCCTACGTGGGACCCGACTCAGGCGTGAGATAAACCAACTTAATAACTATAATTTAAAACTAAAGGAAAAGACAAGATGGAAAAAAACTCCAACTAAACTGACATAACAAACGGTCTCATTGGACCACCAAAAGTTTACATGACTAAATAAAGTAATTACTAAGCGGAAGCATTACAAAATAAAATCAAGAGAAGACTACAAGTCTCTCAACACAACCCTACAACAATATAACCACTCGAAGTACTACCCAAAAGAAGGACACTTCTAGCACTCCAGAGGACTTCCCACTTCACAAGAGCAGTCACTCAGCTCAGCTCGACTGGAATCTAAAGAAAACAAATAATTAATGGTTAGTCGAAACTCAGTAAGGTATACTAAACTTATGCATGTTATGCATGTATGCAACATAAATCGTGCCATGATGACAATTAGGATAGTTTAAAACACATTTCATAGTTTAATTTCACGCAACACATAAGAGGTGGAATTAAGCACAATGGAGTATACACGATCTAGATACATCTCTGATCAAACCACTTCCGACCTTATCACCCCTACTATTGTTGTTGAAACTTGTTTATCTTGATTATTTTATTGTACAATTTATCAAACTTGCCAATTTACACTGCCCGGGCACAAGTCATCATGAGGCTAGGTCCCTACAACCCTAGACAAGTCGTGATACTTAGGTGTTGTTGGTGAAATTCGCCCCACATGGCCATTGTGAAAGGTTCTAGGTCGAGTTATGGTGTCGCTGCTAGCTAGCACCGCACTCCGCCCCGTGACTAAGTCAGAGGTACCCCTAACTCTCCATATATTTGATTGTTCTCATGCACAAGTAATTGTTAGCCACATAAAGATGTTGTTTACATACAAAGCCTTTTTGAGTATTGATTGTTCATGCTCATGCTGTTGAACAATTATATAGATCTCAACAAACAAATATTATTCACAAAATCACACCCTCAACAATTTAGCAAATTTTCATATCATCACCTCAATAGGCCCACCAACCAAATATTCAACCAAGTAACACATGGGTAAAATTACACTTAGCATGAAGACATGGATTTTAGAATAGATTTCATGTAAACAACATTCAATATAGATAAATATAACATGTTATAATGAACAAACATAAGCTAGTAGTCATGTACTTTAAGATGAAAATTTTAAATGTTAATGCATGTAAGAGATTTTCGGCTAAAATGGTAGCCCTTGGTATGAAGAATAACTTTGATGAAGAGCAATTGAGCAAATAATGGTTGGAAGTCTCCCAAAATCAAGCTAGAACATGAAAATTGTGTTCTCTAACTTTCTCACCCGAGTCAAATGGGTTTAAATAGTTCTTGACTAAAATGAGAAATGACTGAAAAGGGTTTAATGAAAACGGGGAGATACGGTCGCAATGAACCACACAATGCGACCGCTCCGCTACGATGCAGTCGCATTAACCACTATGATGCGGACGCATTATATTCTGAGAGCTCAACAATTCATACCACCTACAATGCGGTCGCTTAGCCAGGGGGCGATGCGACCGCTTTACCCCATGTTCTGAAAATGTTTCTAAAATAAATCAAATTCCAACCAAGTCTCAATCCTACAATTCATAAAGTCCCAATAACATATAAAACAAGTTCTAAAATACAAGAAACATGTTGATTCAAATTTTAAGCATACCAAATTAATACTAACATGTATTTAAAAATTTTCGGGTGTTACACAACGTCAACCACAAACCAAGAAATCCCAAACAATAACAATCTACCCAATTGACCATTTACCCCCTTTCATCCAAAATCTTGTGACCTTTCACAACAATAGAATGAGAATATGTGCCCATAGTCATAAATCCACTTACTATAATGAGGACGACTCTATAAAGCCCTTAAGCTTTCTTCTACACTGTTGATGAACTGATTTTTGCTAGTACTTCTAGTCATTGTCCATGGAATGGGATAGCGAGTACCTCTTTAGTGAGTTGATGCACCAAGATTGCATTGTTAGCTTGCCATGGGGAAAGTATAACTACGACCACCAAATATATCTAACGGCCAATGACCCCTACCAAATCGGTGTAAAGGTTAAACTTACTAACGATGAAGCCTCAATTGGGAAGGAGCCACTTCCAAACATATTTTGAGTCCAAAATATCATTAAAAAGAGTTTTACTTTTATGGTACCTAGCCTCTGATTAACTAACTAATTATTGAAATGTTTAAAAGTCTATTTACTCCTCTAGTTTGTTATCCAAATAGTAGGGACATACACACACTCATGTACACACGCACACACACAATATGTGTGTGTGTGTGTGTACTTAAGTTACCAAAATAACAAAATTTATACAAACAATATGCAATGAAAAGTACCAAATATAGATGAAGCAACAAACTAAATAACTAAAATAATGGAATACAGAGCAATAAGGAAAATCATTACACACATTAACCCCATTGATAATATAAGGCAAAACTAGAGTCAATATTAAGATTCAATAGACTTAGAATATAATTAAGTTCCCCACGCACCAAATATGTATGTTAACCCTAACCATACATAATTCACGAGACCACAAATCATAAAGACTTAAGCTGCTACAAGTAATTTTTTTTTTCAATTAAAAAAGATAAGAAGTCTCACCTTTCACCATTTCCAGCCCTTGAGTAGGATTTCCTCATCCTGTAGGGCGATTTTTCAACATCAATTCATTGATCCCCTTAGTAATATCCATTACTGTTTCTAATGCTATCGGCCCCATGCCAAGCACGTCTAAGACATTTAGATTGCTTGATGGTTCATCCATGAGTAATCTGAATATGACTTGAGTAGCTTCCTTACGTTGATTCTCCCTTCGCAGTTTCATCAGTTTTTCTTCAGCCTTTTTTATATATTCACTCGTAAGACTATCTTGATTTTCCATCTTAACCCTTTGGTGGTATTGAGACAGTCCTTTGAACCTTGTCAACACCTCTTGGACTCCAACGTGTGACGGCCAAACATCAGGCTCGGTGAATAAGGACCATATATGATAGCACATGAGTTAACATCACATAGTATGCTAAGCTCACTCACCATTTTCTTCAGCCCTTTCATTCTTTTCCTATATGCAACTCTCCTAGCAGTTGCATTTACTATGAAGGCAAGCTTCACTTTTGATCTCGCCATGACCAAGTGATATTGGGGAGACTAAGAGGGATAACAATGGAAATATGGTTTAGATGGTGGAATTTTCCTCCAGCAAAGTAGAATATTTATAATGGCGAAGATATGCAATTTGAAAATATTCGTTAGACAAAATTTAATGGTAACAATATGGGATAAGTTTGGCGTGGATATATGGTGAATTTATTGATTGAGCGAGGTTGGTTGGTTTCACATGGCTACTATCAAGTGCTTTAAATAGCTAAAAAGTTTTACTCCCTCTGCTGCTAAATAATTGTCATGTTTGATTGTGCATGCAAATTAAGAAAAATTAATTGACTCTATTATTAATATCGATATAGTTTCCTTGAAAGCCCATGAACATGTGGTCCATATGTAGAATAGGAAGAAAAAGTAAGGATAAAATAGTAAAAATATTTTCCTATAAGAGAAAGCTTCTAAACAAGACAAATTTTTTTGAAACAAATGAATAAGGAAAGCGGGATGATTATTTAGGAACAGATGGAGTAATTGTGGATGATTACTCTGTCCATCCCTAAATTATTGTTGCGTTTGAGTTTTTTTTGTCAAATTAAATGTTTTTCAAATACAAATTTGATGTATATTTAAGTACTACAAATTACATTTTTTATGATTTTGAAAATAAAAATAAAAAATACATACTTCAAAATTGCATTTAAAAAATATTCGATTTCACTAAAAACAAGTTAAACATGACAATAATTTAGACAATGAAGTATATAGTTACACCTAGATGTTTAGGTGAAAAGTGATATATTACTTTGATAGGATTGTATTAAATATGATTTATTTATGATTAGTTTGGTCCCTAAATTTGCCTTTAATGTTTGGGTGATAACCGGGCGGGTACCATGCGGTGAAATTATAACTGCAAAAGTTCATCATTATTTTTTTAAATCGCTACAGTGCACTTTTTGGGGAAAAACTACAAAAATACATTTAATGAAGGAAAGGTGTGCACACAAAGTCATTGTCTCAATTTGTGCGTCGATAAAAAAAATTGGGCGTCACTCAAAATTTTTGGGGTGTCGGTAAAAAAATTTGGGGCGTCGATAAAAAATTTTGGACGTCGCTATGCAAAAGCCACTGTCCAAAAATTGGGTGTCACAGGGAAAAAAATTGGGTGTCGTTCATCAATTTCGGGCATGATTTTAAGGAACGATGTCTAATTAACTAACAGCTAGGCATGATTTTTTTTAAAAAGATGCCTAATTATTTATATATCGAGGCATGATTTGATGGAACGATGCCTAATTAAGTACCATCGATGCAGGATTTGAAGGAAAGATGTCTAATCAAGTAACACTGAGACATGATTGGAAAAGTAAATTGAACTTTGTCACCATATCAAATAAATGACGCCTAATTAGTAAGACCGAGGCATGATTGTAAGGAACGATGTCTAATTAAGTAACATCGAGTCACGATTGGAAGCATTGATGCCTGATTATTTATATATCGAGATATGATTTGAAGAAAGGATGCTTAATTAAGTAACACTGAAACAAAATTACAAATAACGATGACTAATAAACTAAAAGCGAGACATGATTGTAAGAAAACAATGCATAATTAAGTAACACCGATGCATAATTGGAAGAACCGATGCCTAATTTTTAAATCATAAAACGTGTGTATTTTTAAACCGAGACAGAATAGAAAAATTAGTTGCATAATTAAATTACACCGACGATGAATTGCAAGATATGATGCCTAATTAAAAACACCGAGGTAATATTGGACACACACATCATAAGCAACGATGTCCAAATTGGATTTACCTGCAAGTTATTTCTTCGACTTCTACCCACCTGTGATTCCATTCCATTCCTTGTGCTTTTAGTACAAACTGAGCACTTTGATTACAAAATTACAACGGAGATAGAACACAAATGTTCTGGATCTGCTCTATATGAAATAAAAAGGCATGGAATGGAATAAACACTTTGATTATAAAATTACAACGAAGATAGAAATAGATGCTTACCACAATACTTTTCTCAACAGAGATAGAATATCCTAATTACAAATTAACCAAGTAAATATGTAAATTGTTTCCAACCAATATATATGTTAATCACCAATTATTAATTGTAGCCACATTTTGAATTCTACAACTCAACTCAGCATAGTTAGTAATATGTTTTTTAATAAAAAAAATTAGTTTGATTCCTCATTAAAAGACTTTATGCAACAAGGTGCTTGGAATAGTCTCCGCCTCCTAAATCTCCATTAGCTCCGTTAAGTTTAGTTTTTCTATCAAAAAAGATGTCAATTGATGAAAATGACCTTATGTTATCTATGTTTACCAAAGTGCCCTTATCTTACGATGTTATTAGAATCACAAACAATCAAAATGCACATTAGCCTTTTTAGTCTTTACCCCCCATTGTGTCTATGCATCTCCTCCACCCTCGATGACGTCAACGACTCATCGGCCTTCAATTCGGTTGGGTCACCCAAATGAGCCTGCCTTGAAAGGTGTTGTCATCAACGGTTCAAACTCCGCCCTTCACTCCCTTTCATTCCCATCCGACTCAAGCACCGCCTCTACACGTGTGCTCGTACTCACACTCAAACATCTCAAAATTACAAAAAACACACTTATAGATTTGACTTTTTAATCTAGTTTTGATTTTTGATTTAAATCTAGGTTTTGAATCAAGGTGTGTAACGTGTGCGAGGTAGTTTTCTCAATGTTGAATTGGCGGGGTGAATTAACTAAAGAGGTTAAAATGTGGAATGTAAAAAAGAGAAGGGTCCTTGAGGTGATAGATTTGTCTTCTTAATATGATCCTTATTTGAGTTATTTTTCTTTCTTTATTCTTTCCTCTTTTTTATTTATTCTTTAACATGAAACTTTTCACTTAAACATAACATTCCTACATTAAATTTTGATGGAAAAATTGTCGTGAACCTAAAGGAAAAAATTGGGAAAAATCCAATTCAAAGATCTTATGTATAAAAAAATCATGAGGGACCAAATGAACAAAACGTAGAAAATTAAGGGAAAATACCAATAAGTTCCACTAAACATTCTTAAGCCCAAAAAGTTCCAAAAATAATATTTCTATCCAAGAAGTCCAAAACTTAACATTTCAACTAATATCGTTAGGATATGAGGTTTTATTTGAAATGAAACTAATTATACTTAACTTCAATAATGTTAATGATTTTGTATTTCTGATAAAATTATGAAAATAATATTTATTAACAACTATAATAATAAATAATAAATAATAACAACGACAACAAAAATAACTATACTATTAGCAATAATAGTCGACAAACTTTTTTTAAATATTATTATTATTATTATCACTACTACTACTACTACTAATATTACTACCAAAATTCCATAATAAGGTGATAAATTTTTGAATTTTTAAGATGAAAAGATTTACTAAATTTTTAAGATTAAACGATTTACTAAGTTTTTTAATTTTTAAGATGAAAAGATTTATTAAATTTTTAAGATGATTTTTTTGAATTATTATTATTAAATTTTTAGTTCTATTTAATAGCTATAATAATATTACTATTGTTATAATAATAATAATAATAATAATAATAATAATAATAATAATAATAATAATAATAATAATAATAATAATAATAATATCAATGCAATTCTTATCTTCGTTCATAAATGAAAAGAAAAATAAGTTTTCATCAAAATGAAAGATTTTAACATAATAGAGTTTGTAGACACATTAAGTTTTCGACTTTCTAGTATTAAATTTATATTTTTTGGACTTTTTGGAAATAATAAATTTTTTTTGAGACTTTTTGAATATGAGAATTTTTTTGTACAACTTTTTGGTATTTTGCCCAATAATTTAAACATCAAAAAGTTATTTCATCCTAAATTATATAATGTGTCACATTTTTATCATCGTGATTAATTAATCTAAATCATGAATGAGTAAGGGTAAAATTTTCTACTTTAGTAACTTTACGTGGCTGAAGCCCGAAGCAACCAGCGTTTGACCTTAGCTACAATTTTAGTAAAAATTGAAATGTTCCTTCTGTCCCAAAATTATTGTCATGTTTTCATTTTTCGTTCGACTCAAAGAAATTTAATTGTTTGCAACTTTCCTTTTTAAACAATATTTTTATCATTTTATTATTACTTTTGTTTTTCTAATTTAGTAATGAGCTACATACAAATGAGTTTTAACAGAAATTACACATTACACTAATATTAATAATTAAGTCAATTATGTTTTCTCTAAAAATGTGTGTCAGTCAAATAGAACAATAAATTTGGGACTTGGGAGTAATAAAGTTAAAGGTTTGAAAGCTGTTAAAGGAAAGACTAAAAAGTTAATTACCAAAATTTAATTGTTTGGTAACAAATTCAATTGAAAGCCAATTAAGTTTGGTAACAAATTCAATTCAAAGTCAATTAAGTTTGCTAACAAATTCAAATCAAAACCAATCAATTTTGGTAACAAAATCAATCTATATCTAATCAAGTTTGGTAACTAACTTAAACTTAAAAGCCAATCAAGTTTGGTAACTAATTTAAACTTAAGGAAAAATTACGTACTTGTACACTTTTCAAAGTTTTAATTCATTTCGGTAGCGTATATTTTTTTTCAATCGAAAAATGACAATTTTGGACGTGAAAAAACAACGATACCCTTAATGAGAAAGAGGCGTACTATGAAAATGAATCGTGGTGCATCAATTTTATTGCATTAATTTTTGCACCGCGATTTATTAGTTTAATTGTTTAGTTTATTTTTGCACCGCAATACATAAATGTTTGAACTGCGATTCATCAGTTTAATTGAGTGCATTGATTATTGAACCGCGATACATCAATTTTATTGTATTAATTTTGTACCGTGATTCATCAGTTGAATTACCTAGTTTATTTTTGCACCACGATACATTAATGTTTGAACCGCGATTCATCAATTTAATTGTCTAGTCTATTTTTGTACTGAGATACATTATTGATTGAACCATGATATATCAATGTTTGAACCGCAATACATCAATGTTTGCAACACGATACATTAATCTGATATTTTTGTACCACGATATAAAAACATAAAGAATCAAATCACGTCATCTACCTTCTTCTTCCATCTCCTCCGTCGTAAACCTTCTTTTTCTCCTCCTTCTCCGTTTTCATCTCTACTAAAAAATCTCAACCTAGCACAGATCCATTACAATTTCGTACATAATGAAACAAACCGTTTACCTTTCGAAGGGCTGTCGGCCCCTCGACCCCACGACCAGACCAGACAGGTTGATCCCCGTTTCGTTGCCCAACAATAGTGATTTTCGAATTTAAAGTGTGTTGTCAGAACTGTTGAAGGAGACGATGATATTTTCGAAACAATATTTCGAAAAATGATCTTTTGCGGTTGAAAAAAAAATAGACTTTTAGAATTAAAAACTTTGAAAAAGGGACCGATCATAATTTTACCATAAACTTAAAGACAATCAAGTTTGATAACTAATTAAAACTCAAAGCCAATCAAGTTTGGTAACAAATTAAACTCAAAGTCAATCAAGTATGGTATCAAATTAAAGGTTAAGGTATCCCTTTATCACAATATGATTTTATTTTAATTTTCTTGGTTAACATAATTAAATTTTGACAAAAAAATATCAGAATTTACTTACCTTTACGATATTCTAAAAATTGTTATCGATAATATTCTTAATATTATTGTACTCCCTCCGCTCTTAAGAAAAAAAGTTCATCTTCCTTGCTAGGTTAAGGTCGTTACAGAAAAAGCATTCACTTTCTAATCTTCTGGGGATCATTGATATTATTATTTTATTTAATTAATGGATTCCTTTCCTGTATGATTATTAATGAATAACACACATCCTAATAATTATAATAAAGCCGATTAATTTTTTTAATCAGTGTATCGAGTCAATTTTTTTAGAAACAGAAGATGCATCATTGATTGAAATTCTCGTTACCTAAGACATAATAAATGTATTTCTAGATCAGAATGTCCATCTTTTCAATTTGAATTTTATTATACTTGTTAAAATAATTAAGAAATTATATTAACACAACGTATTAAGACTAAAGTATGTTAGGTTTTGATGCTACAAAACTAGATTAACATAATTTTCCATAAATCAAATTATTCAAATAAATAACGACCAACTATGATCGAGCTGACATGAAGAATAAACTACTAAGAGCATCACCATTGTGAGATTTTTATCAACTTCCAATTAAGAAGTTGATAAAAATCTCACCATTGTTTTTGATAAAATCTCACCATTGTTGTATTCTTAATGACCAATTAGGAGTCTAGGATAGAGAATAAATTTAACTTCTTAATTAGGAAGTTGGGGGAGGAGAGAGATTGAGGGAACAGCCATCAGTGTGTGTGTGAGAGAGAGTGGAGGGTGGGGGGTTTTGTTTTTATTAAGTGGTGTTAAATTTAATATTTTTTTGTGTAAGAAGATTATACAATAAAAAAATATATTCTTAAGTGAGTAAAAAGATAAAAATGTGTAAGTGACAATAAGATTCAATTAAAAAGTTGTGTAAAAATATATAACATTGGGGATGCTCTAAGATCTTTGGAGAAAACAATCAGCTATGGCTCAGCATTGAGCAAGCCACACCAACATATATGCCACGTGTAGTATTAGACTTCCATCGGATGAGTTGCTATTGACACAAACCATAAATGAATGATCCAAAACCCGAAAAAGAATATACAAGGGAATAGGCTCCAAGTTACATGACACATGGACCGTATCCTTGCTGGAATCTGATCATCTATCTAATACCTCGTTTTATATTGGATAGATGTGGGATTTTAACGTGCTTTATAACAAGGTTATTTATTACATAGAAAACCAACATCATTCATGAATTTTTAGGATCGATTTATGGTAGGCTTGGATGACCCAAAGTGCTAGATGTTTGAAAGACCAGTCTGTGGACTACACATAATGAATCAAGCTTTCAAGTAAACAATATATGAGCTACACATAATAAACCAAGCTTTCAGGCTTGGGCGTTACAATCTAACCATTATACAACAACTAGCTCACATATAGATTTAAGAGTGATCAAACTACGACATGATAGAGGAGAGAGAAAGAGAGAGAGAGAGAGAGAGAGAGAGAGAGGGCAAACGAGAGAGAGAAATATAATTGGTGTCAAGAGCACTACCAAAACAAGGAAAGAGAAGTTGCAAGTCTAACAATGTTGAACAAGGAAAATGATATCCTTACAACCATTTGAGATTTTCAAATTATTGAAGCATCAACAACCCACTCAAGATCAAGATCACCCCATCAACAATCTTTCGGATCAAGTGTGAGAACCTCGATTCAAACCTCTCCTTGCGTAAAAGGCAAGTGGCTTCAAAACTTAAGCACATAGAATATGCTCGACTTCATTGTGGACTCTAAAATAATATGTACATAGTGGTCACTTCTATTTTAAGGATAAATAGAGAAAAACCAAATATACCAAAAATTATGGATTCAAGGGCTAAGTTACGAGTTGAGAATGGATTAAGCACACAACTCGGTCTCACAATGAGTTTGCTAATATGCTCAATTTATTTTATACACTTTAGTCTAGAAAATATGTGTGAGAGAAAATAAGAGGATTTCCATTTATTCAGCTATACAATAATAATAAATAAAAAATATAATTTTTATGTGCATTATTTTATACTATTTTACAAACAAAAATAATACATTTAAGAAAAAGATAATAACAACTATTTACATTATTATAAAAAAGAAACTAACTAAGAACGAACTTATTTACGCCAAAATATAAACACACCGGAAAACAAACCATTAATAATATTTACAATGACAATAATAATATTTACAGATTCGTAGTATATATGTATATCTACATTTCTATTTACAAACCGAAATAACTGACATAAGAATTTTAATATGGTTGCACATTTGATGACGATCATGGAACATGCCTCTAAGGCTTTGGTCGTAAATTAGTTCTAAGTCGATGGGTTTATCAAGATGGAACATGGAATGAGCCGGTATGCCTTGTGCATATTATGCACGCTCGTGAAACAAGGATATTGCATTCCATCAAAATCAATATTGAGACGTAAATGCATATATGTGGGTGCTTGTTGGAGAACAAATTCACTCAACATGATCAATAATATGTCAAATAAAAATTGTCATATTGCAATAGTACATGATTAGTTCCCGGTGTATGGGCACCATGATAGCCTTGTATACTTCCTAAAATACTTTGGCTTATCTTGTGATTGTTTAACAATCGCAAATGATGTATATTGTGTGTTGTACTAATGTGTATGGAGGTTTTCTGTGGCCAAAATATAATTTGTCGTCGATTGTCTTTAAACAAGAGAATAATATGTGTTTTCATAGTTTGTGATTCAAAGACATTGGACAAGGCACAATGAATATGAATTCATAATGGAATCACTATAACTTGAAATGAAATCATAATTATTAAATCAATTGAATTTCAACTTATAAATCCATACCCAATAATTAATCGGGAAATTAATTGTCAAAATAAAGCGTACATGTATGGATTTGCAAATGAAATAGTTATAGTCTCTATTTCACCTAATACAAATGCTACTTGTTGGGTGACGTGTTACTATATAGGTTTTCAATATTTTATAGAGTTAATTTATAGTGAATTAAATTATTAAATTAAGTAATAGAATAAATTTGTATTCGAAAAATTATACTTGTACACAAGCTACTAGTGCTAATGTGGCGTCCCTTAGTTTACTTATATTTATCAACTCTATTAAGTAATTGTTTAGCTAGAAAAGAGAAAGATTTTTTATTAAACAACTAATTGAACAAGATAGAAAGATAGTATGGCAAAATTCTGGTCGGTTTATTTTAAAAAAAAATTTAACCCCAAAAGTTTACTGTTCTTTTTTTCAACCACAAAATATCACATTTCAAAATATTGTTTCAAAAATGTTATCGTCTCCTTCAACAGTTCCGACAACACATTTTGGATTAAAAAACCACAATTGTTACACAACGAAACAGGAATCGACCTAAAAGGTAAATGGTTTCTTTGATTCATTATATACGAAATTATAATTGATCTATGATTGAATGATTTTTCAATAAGACGAAGGCGAAAGGAAAGGGAGAAGAAGAAGGCTTTCGACAGAGGAGATGGAAGAAGAAAGTAGAGGATATAATCTGCAGCAGATCTACATAAGTCTACACAGATAAAGAATAGGATTAATATAATGTTTGGTCCATGGACATGTCAAAAATCAATATTTTGGTCCCTGGACAAAAAAACAATAGAATTTGGTCCCTGGACATGTATTTTTGGACCAATTTGCCCCCTCCCACCGTTATAAATTGGTCCCTAGGAGGGGGCAAATTGATCCGAAAATACATGTCCAGGGACCAAATTCTATTGTTTTTTTGTCCGGGGACCAAAACATTGATTTTCGACATGTCCAGGGACCAAATTATTATTTAATTCTAAAGAATATAATAAGTGTAGACTGTAGACCATTAAATATTAGTCATGAAGTTGTTTATACAACATTTTTGTTTCCATTCTTTAGGTAATATATTCAAGGTTAAAAATATAAATAATTAATGAAGTTAAAATAAAAAAAATATTAAGAAGGATTCAATTTCCAAACAACTTTCAAGTGGCTACAATCAGTTGAATCTTTGACCTTAGTAAGAGCTGCGTGTCTGTGTTGCAATAGTTGAAGTGTGCCATTATCTCCTGTCTCGTCATTTTTCTTCTTGCGGGTCAATTTCTTTGAGTAATTTTTCCATTGAGTCTCCAACTTGCAAGCTAAAAGCAGATAACATATAGGCAATCAATCAGTTCTGTCAACCAAATTAATCTATATATATATATATATATATATATATATATATATATATCTATATATATATATATAATCGCAAAAGCGTGTAATCCTCCTATTTATCGCAGTTTCCAGTTTCCGCCTAAACTAACTTTCAATGATAATTTGAGTCCTATGCTCCTTAATTGTAGAAGTTAGAACTAGAGGGGTATTTAATTGGTTCTGCAGTACCCACGCTAATCCTAGGAACTTCACCCACCAATGGTTGCACCTACCTGTGCCCCATTATTAGTCAAGAATGGGGTATGTGTGCTATTTTGGGAAGACCAGTCTGTTGGAGAAGTGATATGCTCTCTTGAGACATTCACCTTTCTGGTTAACTTATCGAGAGTGTTCTTCTTCCTCTCTCTCTCCCTTGTCATTCTTGACTTTCAAATTCTTTGGAGATTTATTCTTGTAGGTTTCTCGTGTCATTACTCACTTCCATTAGTTTTTTCCGTTGCCTATAATATTTGGAAGGCCAAGGTTCCTTACTTTAGTGTGGTCTCTCGGTTATTGCTTGGTCATTTGAACAACAATCATTAAAGGCATAATTGTACATATCTTCAGATATGCGTGATATATGCAAGGCCTATGTTTACCTTGTCGGCTTGTCCTTCAATGACTTACAACTATGCTTTCCATTGTGCCCGGTGAATCTTACTTCTTCAGAAGAAGCACTTCTTGTTACAGATTTAGCAGGTGGTAAAATAAGGACCTGCGTACTTTGTAACGGTGTGGCATATTAGCGATAGTGATTGTTTTGTTTCTTTGGACAAAGCAGAACTCTAGGATTTTCTAAGTAAACTTGTTTTCCCCAACGTTAAAGGGATATGATGATATTTTAGCTATCAACAACACTTTCAGGGATTGTTTACTTTTGTTTCCTTGCAATTTCTTTCGGATTTTATTTTCACATGTTTCTCCTGTAAATATATGCAAAGGTCTTGATTAATGTTTCTTTCAAAGACGTGTCTATCATAGGTGATTGAAAGGATAAGTGAATGCTACACTGATGGCTTACTTTTGTTTTGTGCTGGTTCTTTTGAATTTATTCTCTTGTCTTATAGATAGATTCTTCTCGGTTGATCCAATTTTACCCTAAACCATTTGGCCTTTGTGAGGTGGACTTCTCCTACCAACATGCATATTTCCCAAAAATAATATAATAATATCAATTTCTTTGTAAGCAGTATACTAGATCGTGAAAGTCTAATTCTATCGACTATCGGACACTATAGTGGGCAGCAGTTCCCCAAGACTTTTAGTGATAGTTTGCCAATGGACTTTGACAGATAAGAATCATGGAGCTCCAATGAAGTTAGTTAAAGTGTTCTGCTGTATAATGCGGTTGTCGCCAGCCTTTTTAGAAAACTGCGTTTGACAAAATCAGTTATGCCCCTACTGAACTAAATGACCAAGTTTAGTCTTTACAATTGTTAAATTGTCTACCTCAGAATTATTGTTTTTTTTTTTTTTGCAAGGGGTGCTGTGTCATGGAAGCATAGTTTAAAAAGGCGTGCGCCTTTTGCGCCTGAGGTGCAAGGCGAAAGGAGGTGAGAGTCTGGCGCTTGGAAAGGTCAACTCCGGGCAATGAGCAAGAGGCATAGACTTTCTGCAACTTTTTCGCGTTTTTTGATGTCGAAAGTCAACAAAAAGGCGACGGAGGCACTCGGCAAAAATTTTAAATTAGGGTTTGGATTTTATTCAAAACGACATAGTATAATAGGGGTATAAAAAACCTCTAACCCCAGAAATATTCCCTAAAACATCGCATACTTCATTAACGACTACTGCTACTTCGACTGGTGGACTTCGACTTTCTTCAGCTTTCTTCCAGTTCGCACCTCTCTCTTCCAGCTTTCTTCCAGATTTCTTCATCTTCAAAGGTATATTTTGAAGTTCGACACTTCGACAGCTTTCTTCCAGTTCGATTTTTTTTGGGGGAGGTATTGTGACGTTACTGTTTAACAATTTAACAATTTGTTTTGATTGTTTCACTTTCACACTTTCTATTTCTTAAAATGAATTATTATCTTTTAGTTTTTTTTTTTTTTTTTTTTTGGGTTGATACAACTGCTGTAGGCTGTAGTGTGATGTGGATTGCTAATTTTTTTTTCCCAAAATTCTTATATTTTTTATGATTAGAAATGTTTGGAATTTAAGTTAAGTTCATCGAATGTTTTGGAATTTCAACTATGAATGATGATATTTGTGTTATTAATATTATGTTATTAACTTAGTTTCATCACTCATGACATGTTTTATTGAGATTTGTTTTATATATATATATATATATATATATATATATATATATATTTATTTATTTAGTTATTTATTTTTCCATAATATTTGTTTCATGAACGCCTTTTTTGTGCCTCAACTCTCGCCTTCCGCTTTTTTCAACTATGCATGGAAGTCCAATAACAGAGTATGTCGTCTTATCTACTACAACTGAAGTGATATATGCATCTACTACAACTGAAGCTAAATATATTGTTGTGCCAATGAGGCACGAAGAGATGAGTTGTGGTTGAAGCGATTTCTCCATGAGTAGGATACAAAGCAACATGAGTATCTACGTATTGAATTTAAGGGGGTTTCCACGTAAAAAGTTTTGGCGTTGTTTTTGTCTCTCCTTATTTTTCTTGGCATTCTATTATTGTGGTTCCTCTTTTCTTCACTAAGATGGGTCCGACACCTAGCAAGTTGAACGACAAGCTAATTGGACCAGTTTATGCAAACAAGGTATATTCGTTCCAAACAATATGTACATACCATGAACAAACACCTTAAATGCACAAACAGTGCCACCTTGTGTAAGATTAAATTATATATAAAGAACAGTGACACTTAAAGAGTTTAAACTAGAACAAATACCTTCACTTTTATCCTTGAAACCTCGTATAGTACATGCACAAACCCATGGTCTTCCTGCTCGGGATGCTTTTGCACCACCTTTTAGTTCACCATTATGTTGTTTTAGGCTGCAAAACAAGTAAGAAGTGAACAATAACAAAAAAATGACAACAGAATCACTGCTGTTTCTTTCCGATGTTCTCTTTACATTGAAACTGATAACAAAGCTTATACAAAGAAGCTAAATAATGTTTCTTTCCGATGTTCTCTTTATATACGGACACACATATCGATCCTAACTTGCTATTTCAGATGTTTTTGAAGCTCCATCACCCTTTGCTAAATAATCTACCCTCGGCTCTAATCAAAGAGTACAGTTTATATTCAAAAATTAACAAGGGTGTATATTAAATCAATATTAAACATAAAGTTGTTTTGATTTAGGTAATAAAAGTTCAATCATGAATGTCAATTACATAAATCTTCAGTTAAAATAATCAAGTTGACAAAGAAAAAGCCCAAATTGACTTATTAACCTAGAACAGAAGAGTAATCTCCCCAGAAATTAAATCCTTAAAAATAAGAACCCACCTTCTTCATCTATCTAATAGATATTCACTTACATCTTCCCCCAGTAGATATTCACTTCCATCTTCCCCACCCAAAAAAAATAAAAAATTAAGTCCAAGTCAGCGTCTCAAATTTCTAGCTAAAAACCTTCATTTTTTTGGAGTTTAAATGAAAAATGGAGACGCAAGAATTAGGATATTACAAAATTGATTTGTCGAATACGACTTTCCTTTGGATCGGATACAAATTGTCAGTAACCAAAGAACAAAAATTAATAAAAACACATGCAACATTGAGAGAGATCGTGGATACCGACGAGAGAAATTAGTGGTAACGCCGACGTAGGTCTTGATGGGGACGTTGGTGGAGAGGATGAGATAAACAGACCAACGACACTTTGATGAACTGGATTTTGATATTCCTTCATCAACAGGCGGCGGCGACGACGACGATGATGCTAATTGAGATGATCTTATTAATGAGGTTGGGGTTAATTTTGGGGGTTTGAGAATTGGGCTATGAGGTTTGACGGATCTGAATGTTTTCGATAGTAGCGTCTCCATCACCGGCACACCATGTTCATGTTAATTAGCAATTCAATTTCAAATTTGACAATCTGGACTAGTCATTGCTATACAGACCCGTTCCTAAACAGACCCTCAAAATTATCAACTTCCTATTTTTGGAAGTGAAAATTAATCGGATAAAATAGAAAGTTATACTTTTGTGACATTGGGTAGCGGTAAAATAGTCATTTTATTCCAAAAAAAAGTACTGTGAAGCTAGTTCCTTTTCATTGAAAGCTTTGAAGCAGCAGCTTGAAGTCCATCTTACACGGACACAATGCATCCCATGGCAGCTTCCTCTCTTCTTTTTATTTTCTTCAATTCACCTCCTCTCTCTCTCTCTCTCTTTCTCTTTCTCGCACACTCCTCGCCTCTCTTCTCTTCCTTTTTTTTTTTCTTTTTTGTTTTTACTTCGGTAGAAAGAAGAGACCAGAAAGGGTCAGGCTAACCACAGACCAACATCTTCTTTCTACATCTCAAATCTATCTACACCTCACATATTTAATCAATCTTTAAAATTTACTCTTTACCCCACCCTAACTTCCTATTTTACCCATCATTTAATTTTTCAATCTAATACATCATATTCTATCTACATCCCATATTTAATTTCCAAAACAACAAATACCTAACACCCCAAAACCCCCACAACGGAAACCCCCCAACCTGGCTAAAATGCACAAGCATTCCTCGCACAGGTGGTCTGCTACGGGAAGAACAAAACCTTGTTCACAATTGGCTATAAATTATGTTCTTTAATGCTATTACTTCATTCGTTCTAAAAAAATAGTTTAACTTTAATTTTTGTTAACTTAATAATTCTTTAACCAAGAATTTGCGGGCTTTGTTTTCCAATCAATTAAGCTTTTAGAAATTTGGTCTTTAAATTGTCATTTTCTCTCTTTGGGGTCAACCAACTTCTCAATATCTTTTTATTATTTGCTTTCTTCGATCATTACAAGCATATAAATTCAAAAATCGATACACAGTGCGCGGCTCTGGTTCAGTGCACACAAAGTTGTTCATGTGGTTATTGACTGCCGCACAAAAGAAGGACTGTGCGGTAAACATTTGGTGCACATTAAGAGATGTGTGCGGAGAATGTCTTGTACACACAACATTTTGGAGTGTGTGAAAATAAACGGCAAACCATAATTGCACACGACGAAGATGCGATTTTTGGAATTTAGACAAAATTTGATCACAAAAAGAAAAATTAATTAATAGGAAGAACAATTTTTCCTCCTATTTTCTCTTTATAGAATAAAATTGAAGTAATATTGAATCATACATTATTTGTTTCAATTACTTCTTTAGGCTCCATGTTTGATATTTTTTATCTTCTTACAATATATATATATATATATATATATATATATATATATTAATTATACTATATGTAGGGTAGGGTTGTGGAAGAACTAAACAAAAGGGAGAATAGTGGGAAAGGAAGACGTAGTTACGTAAGTATCAAATTTGGGGTATGTAGAATGTTTAAATTCTTCTTATTATAGAATGACATTCTTGTAATTAAGTTGTGCAAATGGTCCCTCTATCCGTTTTCGTTTTAGGTTGGAGGGTTTATTTTGTCATTTCACACAATGTCATTTTTTCACAAAAAAAGCAATTTTAAAACTTGGGGTGTAGGGAGAAGATCTTACACGGACACAATTGGTTTGTAGTTTTCTTCAGCCTCCTCTCTCTCTCTCTTCTCGACCCTCTTCTCTTCCTTTTTTTATTTTTGTTTTACCGAGAAAAAGGAAGAAAAAAGAAGCGGGTGAAGTAAGTGATCCCATTCTGATTCATTAAGCTTATAATTTGGCCTTCAATTGGTTCTATTGTGTCAATTCCCCTCTCTCTCTCTCTCTCTCTCTCTCTTCTCAGAGACATTGTGTGTGTGAGTTGAGTTTGATGGAAAACATTGTTTTGAGACTCAAATTGTGGCAATTGTTCTTTATTAAACCCAGATATGAAAATAAACCCAAATTTGAAAATTCATTGATCGATATTTCCAAGGAAAAAGAAGAGTCAAACTCGATCTCGATCTGGGTTGTCTTTGTTCAAGCAAATATACAGTTCATGATGTGTTCTCCATAGCCAAAATTTGCAGGAAAATGAGGGGATTTGACTGAGTAAGATTGTTTTTAATAAATAATTACTCTAATTTTTGTCGGTAATAGTAGTTGATCACGCAAAAACAGTGATCTTGTCTTATGTTAACACAAGACAACGGAATACGACGAGGGTATGATGATTGATGAGGATATCTGTCGTATTGTTCTTCCAAACATTAACAAACCCTCACTAACACATAAGTTATGATGGTTACACTAACTATCACTTATCTGAATTGGGATGAGAGATTTCAGGCTAAAGAAGATAGGGAAATAACTAGAGTTTGAAGTTATTTATGATAATGACGATTCTTGAAAGTTTCTCTCTAGGGTGCCTTTTTTGAGGGGATGAACCTTGAAGACCTTTTTTGCCCGATGCCTTTTTCTAAACCTTCAACTCCCTTTATATACTCCATCTGACTATTGCATTGTTGATAATTGGCCGGGAGGTGGCCTCCTCTCATTGGTGGAGCGGGACGGCCCTTCATCATCATTCTGGCGTTGAATTAGGTGAATGATTTGAAAAGACGGGCGTCTGTCAGAGGAGTAGTTGGTTGAATATGGCAGTACTTTTGTCGTATGATCAGGTTTGAGGCAGAGCTACAGTGTAGTGACCTTATTGGGATGAGTGTTGCGTTGGGGCAAACGGGAAGAGTATTTTCCGAGGTGGAATCATATACTTTGGCCCTGATGAAGAGAGGGAACAGTCGTGTCGAGCCAGTTTTATTCGGTAAAAGTGGTCATGATTCGGCTACTGCCGACTTCCTTCGGTAGGTCCGTTATTTGGTCGGCCTGATAATGGTAGGTCCCTTCTCAGATTAGCTTGGCAGTGGTGGGTCCCTGGTTGGCTCCTGCCGAGTTCCTTCAGTAGTGGTGATGGCAGCCATGGTGGAAGAGTAGAGGAGGGGGTTGGGAATGGAAAAGAAAGGGTTTTAAAATTATAATTTAGTTAATTACATCAATGCCCTCGTATATAGTTTTTAAAAAATAAAATCGTTATGGGTATTTTTGTCTGTTCAAAAATAAAGATTACATGGATAATTTTACCACTCGGCCAATATCATGTGAGGCGCACATGTGTTGACCTAACAAAAAAAATAACGAAATTGGACGGAATGTCCAATTCCGTCAAAAACTTCAATAATGGAACGATTTTAAGGCATTTGGGACGAAACAAAAAAAAAGTACAGGAAAAATTTGGGCAATTCACCCAAAAATATAAGGTTGAAACCCAACATTGGAAAAGTCAGACTAGTTGAACACGATTTATAAGTGAAAAGGTTGTGTTAGAGCAAGAAAAATGAATAGGAGTTTTGGGAGCTTAAGTATTTATTTTGATAAAAATAAATAAATAAATAAAAGTTAAGCTATTCGCTTAACGGATGACAGTGTAATATGGAGAAAAGAGGTAAGTAAAGAAAAACTTAAAAAATTCATAAAATATGAATTTGATGTCCAAATCAAACAAACCAAGTATCTATTTATAGAAAAAAAAAATTTGCACTTTGCCATTCTTTGTTGTGCAATCTCAATTAGTTGCCATTTTTGCCCTCTTTGAGTCTAAAACGATACCTTTTTCTCCTGTTGTAATGCCCAAACTCGGGTCCGACCATTTGGACCCACAATTGGTAATGTTACCAACAATCAATACTTAAACCATGATAAATCACAACCCTAATAATTAATCAACATTAATATATCTCAATTGTAATTAAAATACAACCACCAAATGTCTGAAACGAAATTCAATATAAAGTTAATTAAAATTAATAAAATTTTCAAAGTACGAATGAATTATAAATGTCTAAAACTTCTTTGACCATCTTCATTCATCTACTCGAAACAATTCATCTAGTCAAGCTAAATGTCACATGTAAGAGAAAGAATAAGAAAGAGTGAACGAGCAATGCTCAGCAAGTTCATATACAACCCCTCCGGTTACTAAGGAGGAGTTGACCGAAATAAATCAAGGAATCAGAATCGAAAGTTCAAATATCTATAATGCAAAAGTCAAATGGACAAAGTTCAAATATTCAAATTTTAAATATATTTTCAGGATTCCAAGTGAAAGATAAAGATACAACAAACGACTCGAGTAATCTAATTGTCACCAACCGTCTCATACCAACTGGCGACAACGGACGACTCACAGATAAATATTTAGGATTTCAAACGAAAGATAATAATGCAAAAGACGACTCGAGTAGTCCAATTGTCAGCAGCCGTCCCATACCAGCTGGAGACAACGGACACCTCACGGATATCAAGATCACATAAGCGGTCAAAGACATGTTCGAACAATGTTTCGAAAAATTCTAAAGACTCATAAGGGTAAAGGTTTCTAAAGGGTATATCTGGATAACTAACCATTTGTCAAGTGGTTAAAGGGTTTCGAAAGGTCACATTAACATGTGATTAAGTAAATCGAATGGTCACATTAACCCGTGACTAGGTAAACTGAAAGACCACATTAACCCGAGACTAGATTGTTTGACTTAGTGATCAAGGTAGAATTTTTCTTTAAAAAAAATAATAATTTTCTCAAACCCAAGCATAATCAATAATCAATTCATGTATCAAACAAATTGTATCTCACATGAGACTTGATAAGTATGTGAGATTTAACAAGGAGCATAATTATGAGTAAGCAAATGAACGTAATCGACGGAGTTTAAAATCAAATACTGATACAAAATCGGTACACGTTTCAAAAGAAAGACATTTATCAAAGAAATAACAGAAGCCTAACAGTATAAAACGAAGAATTCAAAAGACATAAATGAGGTATAATCTCTTACCTCGATATGCTTAGCAAAATAATCCTGCCAACGTTTACGAAGTTACGATCACCTCAAGTTCGTTCGTCTGAAACTAACATTTAACGTAACAAGGTACCAATTAATATATCTATGTAGACACATATATAAATAGTTTTATTATTATTATTATTATTATTATTATTATTATTATTATTATTATTATTATTATTATTATTACTATTATTATTATTATTACTATTATTATTATTATTATTATTATTATTATTATTATTATTATATTTATATTTAAACCGTACACCATAATATAATCTATTAGATTCCTATAAATGAAAACTCCACACACACACACACACACACACACACTAACTATACCCGTAAACTCCATGCTCATAATATATACACCCACTTAAAAACAAAAATTGATTTCATAACAAAACTCATCCTATCAATCACAACAATGATGGAAAAACACAAATGAAGACTTGCCTCGTTTCTCCATAGAAAAAAAAAGAAACGAAAGGCGCTCGGGTTTTGTTTCTCTCTCGCGGTGGAGGTGGGAAGGCTGTCGTTGTTTCTCTCTCTCTTGTTCTTAATCTGCCGCCTTATTTCTTTGTTTCTCGATTGTTTTCGGCTTCCTTCCCTTGCAACCCTATTTATATAAAACCCTACTTTTCAACCCTACACAAAAAATCTTTTAGCCCAACATTAAAATTAAGGGATAGATAATTTAGTAGGATTCTTAATGAAATAATTGTAAGTGGGCCAAGCCCAACTCAATTCAATTATTAATTAAATAGGTCAAAAATAATAATAATTAACTTTTAAAAATTAATATTAATTAATTTGGTCCAAAATAAACATAATATTATTTAATACGAATTAATATTTTTAGTTAATATTATCAGGGTATTACACTCACCCCCCTTAAAAGAAGTTTAGTCCCTAAACTTAACACACCAAGTCATACAAAGAGCTCAAGATTTTCCTCTTCAAATTTAGAATAAACCAAGTTACTCCCAATAGACACAATGACAACGAAGAATAAACTTTAGTAGATCATATGCATTCAATCCTTAAATGTAACCGAGGCAATCCATTAGTCCAAACGTTACATGTAAAACTCCTAATGCCCATACTTTATCCAACAAGCAGATGACCAAACCATACGTTAAAATTAGCAATGCCTAAATGAACTCAAAAGACAAGAGAGAAATACTTAGGTAATGGAAATGGATCTCTTGGCCATTGTGTTAATTAATCGACATCTAAGTTCTCATGTGACAATTTGATAGGTTGTGTAAGTGTGGCAATGTGATCGATTAAGAAACACTAGGCTGAATAAAAATTTAAACGTCGCGAAGGTATGGATGTACTATACCAGATCCATATCATTCATCTCGAGCAACCATCGCGTAAATTCTTCCATGCGCATTTGGTTTAGGTTTATCGTCGCTGCCCGTTCCTCGCACAAAGTTTTCCTTCAGTAGTTCCGGGCAATCCTTGATCATATGCCCTATCTTTCCGCAATTAAAACAGGCTCCCGTAGTCCAGTAACAAGTATCAGTCCTATGTTTTCCACCACACTTATTACACTCAGGGTCATTATTATTATTCTGCCGCTGACCTTGATTCTGATTCCACCACTGATTTGATCCATTGGATCGATTGTCCTCTATGGTTCTCTTTTTATTTCCACTGTAACTTCCTCTTTGATAGCCTGACTGATCTCGAGAACTACTTCTAAGACTCTCAAAATCTTTTTTTTTTCTCTTCCTTCTTGTTCTAGTAGTTTGCTGACACTCGTTCAAGTATTCTGGCTCGGTCTACAACTTCAGCATAAGTCTTCAAATGTAAGGCTATCAATCAATGGCTAATCTTTCCATCGAGGCCTTTTTCAAACATCATGGCCTTCTGTTTGTCATTCTCAATGAGACCTGGAGCATACTTTGATAGCTCCGTGAACTTGATAGCATACTCGTCTACCGTCATCTTTCCTTGCTCTAGATTGAGTAATTCATCCAGCTTACTGTCCCGCACACTCTCAGGAAAATATTTCTTATTAAAGACCTCGAGAAAAACCTCTCAGGTGTACTCTCCAACCCCATTTGCTTCAACGATCCTCATCTCAGACTGCCACCACTGATCAACCTCTCCTTCGAACTTGAAAGTGGCGAGGTTGACCTTTTGTTCACTCGTGAAGGTCATAGTTCTAAACATCTTTTTCATGCTTTCAACCCATTATTCTGGTTTAATGGTGTATGGTGCGCCTGAGAAGGGCTTAGGGCTTCTCTTCTGAAATATGTCAAGTGGGTCCTTTGCTACCGATCGAGGTTGTGGAACTGCAAGCGGAGGTTGCGGTACAACAGGCTGAGGTGGCGGTACAGCAGGCTGAGGTGACAGTATAACAGGCTGAGGTGGCGATACAGCAGGCTGAAGTTACGGTTGTGGTTGAGGTTGAACAATCTGACCAATCCTATCTATCGCTCATGTTAAATTATGTAGGAGGTTCATCATAAGCATAGGGTCCACTAAGGCAGGATTTGCCGCATTAGGCTAAGGCGCTTCAGGGGCGGGGTTTTCGTTATTCACATTAAGTTGGCTTTTAGATTGCTCCCCTACACTCTTGAAAACAGAGTCCTCTACTGTTCTCCCTCCCATATTTCCTCGGTCGCGACCACGGCCTCGGTGAGCGGTACGCCCTCCTCTACGTGTCATTTGATACTGATACAAAAACGAGCAATTGTCAAATAATGACTAGAATTTTATCACATTAAAATGGTGCTCGCTAACTGGCATGGCGTAAATGGAAACAATTTACATAATTGTTAAGTAACATCAATTTCTTCCAAAGCTTATCTTATAATCGTGTGCACTCGAAATACACCAACACGTGATATAGTTTGATATGAATGTCAAACAAATAAAAAATTTCTTCAACATCTATTCAATATCAAACTTTATTCCAATGTCTCAAAAATTGGATACACCTCGTGTATTCCAAGTCTAATAAACTAAAATAGAACAAATTTCTACGAGTAACCAATAGTGTATCAGTCCCAATCAAAATGAAGGAAATAATAACTTAAAGTTATAACCGTAAGTTTAAAACTACAATCGTAAACTAAAAGCTATTGGATAACTAATGGTATAAACAAAATTATAACCTTACACTATAATCAATTCCTAATTCTATTAATTCCTAAATCCTAAAACCATTCGGATCTGAAACCTAAGCTCTGATACCACTCTGTAACGCCCCAAACTCGGGTCCGACCATTTAGACCCACAATTTAGCCACGTCACCAACAATCAATACTTAAACCATGAGAAATCTCAACCCTAATAATTAATCAACATTAATATCCCTCAATTGTAATTAAAATACAACCACCAAATGTCTTAAACGAAATCCAATATAAAGTTAACTAAAATTAATAAAAAATTTCAAAGTACGAATGAATTATAAATGTCTAAAACTTCTTTGACCATCTTCATTCATCTACTCAAAACAATTCATCTAGTCAAGCTAAATGTCACCTGAAAGAGAAAGAATAAGAAAGGGTGAGCGAACAATGCTCAGCAAGTTCATATACAACCCCTTCGGTTACTAAGGAGGAGTTGACCGAAATAAATCAAGGAATCAGAATCGAAAGTTCAAATATCTATAATGCAAAAGTCAAATGGTCAAAGTTTAAATATTCAAATTTTGAATATATTTTCAGAATTCCAAGTGAAAGATAAGGATACAACAGACTCGAGTAATCCAATTGTCACCAACCGTCCCATACCAACTGGTGACAACGGATGACTCACAGATAAATATTTAGGATTCCAAACGAAAGATAATAATGCAAAAGACGACTCGAGTAGTCCAATTTTCAGCAGCCGTCCCATACCAGCTTGAGACAACGGACGACTCACAGATACTAAGATCACATAAGAGGGCAAAGACCTGTTCGAACAATGTTCCGAAAGATTCTAAAGACCCATAAGGGTAAAGGTTCCTAAAGGTAATATCCGGATAACTAACCATTTGTCCAGTGGTTAAAGAGTTTCGAAAGGTCACATTAACCGTGACTAGGTAAATCGAAAGGTCACATTAACCCGTGACTAGGTAAACCAAAAGGTCACATTAACCCGTGACTAGGTTGTTTGACTTAGTGATCAAGGTAGAATTTTTTTTTTAAATAATTTTCTCAAACCTAAGCATAATCAATAATCAATTCATTTATCAAACAAATGGTATCTCACATGAGATTTGATAAGTATGTAAGATTTAACAAGAAGCATAATTATGAGTAAGCAAATGAACATAATCAACGGAGTTCAAAATCAAATACCGATACAAAATCGGCACACGTTTCAAAAGAAAGGCATTTATCAAAGAAATAACGGAAGCTTAACAGTATGGAACGAAGAATTCAAAAGACCTAAATGAGGTATAATCTCTTACCTCGATATGCTTAGCAAAATAATCCTGCCCACGCTTACGATCACCTCAAGTTCGTTCGTCTGAAACTAACATTTAACGTAACAAGGTACCAATTAATATTTCTACGTAGACACATATATAAATAGTTTTATTATTGTTGTTGTTGTTGTTGTTGTTGTTGTTGTTGTTGTTATTATTATTATTATTATTATTATTATTATTATTATTATTATATCTATATTTAAATCATACACCATAATATAATCTATTAGATTCCTATCAATGACAACTACACACACACTGACTATACTCGTAAACTCCATGCTCATAATATATACACCCACTTAAAAACAAAAATTGATTTCACAACAAAACTCATCCTATCTGTAGCCTACAATTCTCTCTCTCCCCCTTTTCTATCAATCACAACAATGATGGAAAAACACAAATGAAGACTTACCTCGTTTCTCCACAAAAAAAAAAACGAAAGGTGCTCGGGTTTTGTTTCTCTCTCGCGGTGGGGGTGGGAAGGCTGCCGTCGTTTCTCTCTCTCTTGTTCTTAATCTACCGCCTTATTTCTTTGTTTTTCGATTGTTTTCGGTTTCCTTCCCTCGTAACCCTATTTATATAAAACCCTACTTTTCAACTCTATACAAAAAATCTTTTAGCCCAACATTAAAATTATGGGATAGATAATTTAGTAGGATTCTTAATGAAATAATTGTAAGTGGGCCAAGCCCAACTCAATTCAATTATTAATTAAATAGGTCAAAAATAATAATAATTAACTTTTAAAAAATTAATATTAATTAATTTGGTCCAAAATAAACATAATATTATTTAATACGAATTAATATTTTTAATTAAGATTATCGGGGTATTACACCTGCCTAAGGGTGGCAATTCGTGCTATCGTGTCGTGTTCGTGCCTCATTATCATTCTTTCATATTATCTATCTTATTTGATCATAAATATAGCAATAAATATTATTTTGAATATATTAACAATTTTGTGTCTTTCGTATCGTGTTTCGTATTGTGTCGTGCCGTGCTAGACTTATCGTGTCATTTATCTCTGTAAGCGTGTCGTGCTAGTTCGTGCTATCGTGTCGTTCCAGTCATTGTCACCCCTGACCTGCGTCTTTGTTAAGCTCCCGGAGCTTAAAAAGCTACTCAAATCACTTTTGCTCACCTAAGCTCCCTCTATATTCCTTCAAAAAAACCTCATTAGTTCCTAGCTCTCCATTTAATCTTTTTAAGATCCACAATTGTTCTTTCTCTTAATAGCTTGTCGTGCTCCGTGGCGGAAGCACTTAATCCCCAAGCCGAGACAACAATGGGGTGGAAACCGAGCCCCGAATTCTGACCAAGACTTTGAAACCATCAGAGTGCCTTTGTAGGCATGCGTAACGTCAATAAAGCCCCGAAGAAATTAGGAGAAATTGTGGGCCAGTCCACTTTTTGAAATTTACAATCGCTAGAGCACTCTTTCATTTTTTTCAACCGGAAAAAATCACTTTTATGGGCAAAATGATTACCATACCCTTAATGAACCGAATGCGTGCTATGGAAATCACTTACTAAGTGTATCGCGCTACATCAAATTTTGCACCTCAATACAAAAATTAAACTACATCAATTTTTGCACTGCGATTCATCATTTTAATTACATAATCCAAACTTGCGTCACGATGAAACAATTTTTGCACCGCGATTCATAGTCTTAATTATCTAATCAAATTCTGCATCGCGATGAATTTGTTTTTGAATTGCAATACATAAAATATTATCTAATCCAGTTTTGCAATGCGATACAAAATTTATAATTAACCAGACCATGTCTTCCATCTTCTTTTTCGATCTCCTCTGTCGTGAGTCTTCTTCTTCCTCCTCCTCCGCTTTCATCCTACTGAAAAAATCCTTTAACCTAATACAGATTCATTACATTTTTGTACTTAATGAATAAAAAAATTCATGTTTCGTTGCCCAATAATTATGATTTTCGAATCTAATGTATGTCGGAACTGTTGAAGACAGTAACATTTTTGAAATAATATTTCAAAAAATGACCTTTTTACGGTTGAAAAAAAAAAGAATACTAGAGGGATTAAAAAATTTGAAAAAGGAACCGCCCATAATTATACCCAAAAAATTATGAAATAATTACAAGCCGGTACATTTTTAAAACATGCTTTCAAATCAATTCATTCATTTTTTAGGCATATCTTTTAGGTACATTTTTAGGGTAAAAGTATATCACTGCCCCCAATTAACATACCAATCGTCTTCCCCCGATTAACACCATTCCCGTCTTCCCCCAATTATGTCCTGGCACAGGAAACAATGCCAATGCTTTTTTCTCTGAAGCTTCCCCATTGTCCACCTGTATTGACCCATCACATCCCTGAGTGGAGTGACAGTAATTATAGTCAATTCAATTTTCAATAAATGAATACCATATTGGACAGGAAATAGAGAGGGAAAAAGTCGTAACACTAGAATGGGCACATAGCTCATTTAGCTCATTCATCAGTTTGCTAGCTAAAGCTTATGATCTTACTTCTTCTTTAGTACTAGACAGACTTATCTATCTAAGAAGGAGGAAAAGTAAGGTACAGAAGAAGCACGCACCCACTATATATAATACTTGCATAAATGGTCCCAAAGATAACAGTCTCAGACAGATCTTTCTTTCTCATTTCGTGACCTATCTGAAAGTCTTAGATCTGAGATCTCGATAACTGAGATTCCTGCTTATTCAATCAATATCTTGAAAAGGTAGTATTCCCATTTTTATGTGTGATATGTTTTGGGTTTTTGAGCATCACCTGATGCCAGAGAAGATGAAGAATGGGTTTGTCAACCTGATGCCAGGAGCATTTGGCATCAACTTTTTTGAATTTTTTTGGTGTGAATAAATTGTGAAATCAATGTTGATGCCAAACCTTGGCATCAGCTTTTTTGAATTTTTTTTCACCTGATGCCAAGTCTTAGCACTAGCTTTTTGGCATCAGCTTTTTTGAATTTTTTTTGTTTGAATAAACGTGAAATCAATGCCGATGCCAAAACTTGGCATCAGCTTTTTTGAATTTTTTTCACCTAATGTCGAGTCCTAGCGTCAGCTTTTTAGCATCAGATTTTTTCAAAAAAAATGCTGATGCCAAGGCTTGACATCAGCACTGTTTTCACAGTTTATTCACCAAAAAATTCAAAAAATGATGAATCTAGGCATCAGATTGACAATCTAGGCATCAGGTTGATGCCAAGGCTCGGCATCAGGACCTCCCTTCCCACAACGATGACCAACATGAATGGAGGGACTAACACAGGTCAATAGCAACGAAGCCAGCTCAATCCTAGGGCTACCTTATACCTGACACCATATAATAAAAGTAAAGAATAAAGATCATATAGAAGTTGAGAAGTATTCTGTCTCCTTTTCAATCAAATCAAATTTGACATGATATACCAAAACACTTGCAACAATTAAACAATTGTAGAGTGCTATTGATTTTGCTGTTCAAAGACGAACCCTACGATTTTTAGGCCGGATCTTCATTAATGACATTTTTGTCATTTGGTAACCAATTTGTAGTTACATGAAATGTCCAAAAAATTGATGGTCCTAGATGAAAACATGTTTCTAAAATTGTACCCACTTGAAATTTGCCCAAAAATTATGCTAATCGGGTCATGTCTATGACCTAGTAGGCTAATGTTCATAGCCCAAGCATTACCCATGTTAATGAACCCCTTTACAAAGCTAGGTAAGACCTCAGTCCCTACCTTATAGGTTACCTAGTTCCCAAATAAAAACCGGAGTGGTGACTGTGGAAAGGCCCCAAAGGAGCATATCAAAGCCACAAGGAATGGATTTATAACATCAATACAAAGATCACCATCATAACCATGCAACTCTGAACGATGAACAAGCGTACCTGCTAGAAACATTGATAGCCGACCACCAATAACACGAGACCTTTTCATGACAGGCTGACTCAGTTCTGGTCGGAGTACCCTCTTGTTTCTCTTTGCGTTTATGACTGCTATCTGATTCCTAACTACTTGTTGATTAAGACCAGCTAGAATCAGAATGTCCATAGTGATTGGGGGTAAGATTAAAGTAGTTCAATTGAACCGAACTATAATCCGACTATGTATCACTTACATTAAGTTGCGAAGGATGTTCTGATGGATAGGAATCTGATCCAACCGAGTTATTCGTAGCTAAGTTATCAGCCAAGCTAGGAGATGAGATAGGTAGTGGATTATGTTCCGTGCCCGGAGAAGAAATCCTACCAATTGAGTGGACCATAGCCTAGTTGTTAGTAGAGCCACCGATAGCCATCCGCCATCACCCCTTTCCCTTTGACCATATTCGGCAAACCCACCTCCGGCCGGCGACCAAGGAATCCAAGTGTTTTGCCACAATACATGTCAGGACTGTTATGTAAAACTGGACAACTAGATTCCCCACGTTCCAGACAACCAATTCCACTAGGTAGATGTCTTTGTTAACAGCAACTCCAAATCCACACGAGATTTGAACTGAAACCAAAAAACTTGTTTAACTTTGGTAGCACGTATAGATCCCAAGGTCCGCCAATTTTCATTCACAACCCGCTACATGAACTCCTCAGAAAAACTTTTATCATCCTAAACGTGCCAACTAACAAGAGCGTCGTATGAGTAGTTTCCATGGCCAAGTCATGAGATGATGCACCAAAACACTTGTCGGGATCTATGGCGTG
Organism: Codonopsis lanceolata; assembly: GCA_013146195.2. Classification (NCBI taxonomy): domain Eukaryota; kingdom Viridiplantae; phylum Streptophyta; class Magnoliopsida; order Asterales; family Campanulaceae; genus Codonopsis; species Codonopsis lanceolata. Next base: position 74,400,953 of record CM028383.1, read on the forward strand.
AGCTTTTAATCCCCGCGCCGAGACACCAATGGAGGTGGAAATTAGGCCACCGATTTTTTACCAAGACTTTGAAACTACCGGAGTGCCTTTGTTAGCACCGGGTAATATCAAGAATGATATCCGGGCCGGTCTCATGTGGAGAAAATATAACCCTAAAAGTCCACGATAATTTTTTTAAACAGCTACATTATATTTTTAGGGAGAAATGACGAAGATACCCTTAATGAAGGAAAGACATGCGGACAAAGTCACTACCCAAATTTGGGCATTGAAAAAAAAAATTGGGTATCGTTCAAAATTTTGGACATCGTAATGCAAAAGCTTACTGCCCAAATTTGGGCATCGCAAAGAAAAAATTTGGGCATCGTTCAAAATTTTGGGCATCGTTCAAAAATTTTTGTGTCGTTCAAAATTTTGTGTGTTGTTCAAAATTTTGGCAATCGACGCCCATATCGAAGGCAAATCTAAAAACTAAGCATCATAGTATCAAAACAATAGGTATCATATTATCAAAACATTGCCCAAATCACAGGTACCTTTACATCTTCTTGGAACATTTTAAGCTCGTCCAAAATGATAGGCAAGTAGGCAACGATGCCCACATTAGAGGCAACGACGACCATGTTGAAACATACATATTTAGATTTGCTTAAAACCATTAAGACTGATTACATGTTAAGTATTTGCTAAACTTGATCTTACGGTAATATTCATCTACCTTTGTAAGCTAGCAGAATTGCTTCTACAATCAGTTATGTCAGCATGTTTCCTTTCATGGAAAAACACTCATAGTACTAACTGATTTCTTTATTTGTGTTTTGTAAAAGCCTCTCTTAGTAAGTTATATCTTATAGTATCTGATAAATATCTTGTGAAAGATATACTCTCAAATTGTTGGAGTTTTTCAAATTTCAAATGAGTTTCTAACGGATTGCAGTTCAAGAATCTCTATATATATTCATAGGAATCACTTGAAGAAACAACTGAAACATTCATACTCTCTCAAACAGAATACTCACTTGAAGTGTCTCAGCCAAAACATTAGCTAGATAGTCTTATGATTATTCATTTCTAGTTCTTGTTTCAGAGAATCATTGTTTTGTTATTCCTTACTTCTTTCAATTCTTTAAGGAATCATTTGATTGTCCCACGTGTGTTATTGACTTTCAATTACAGTCTTTGATGTACACTGATCCATCAGTGATCATCTAGATTATTAATAATATTAGTACACTTCAAAAATCCAAGTTTGACCAACTTGGTAGTGGACGTACAGTTTACACTATGAACCACTTTAACTGCTTTGTATTTTATTCATCAGCTTACACAAATTTTTCTAACACTTCAGCAGCTTCAATCTACTTAAGTGTCAGTCAGTCAGTTTCATTAGTTGTTTACTTAGTTGTTTTGTAAGGTGTTTTTCGGTTCATTCTTTATAACTTGTGATCTTTTGAAAACATCTTAAACTGTGTCTGCAAGCTGACCAAAATTATCTTTTCTATTGATAGTGTCAACTACTAAGAAAGTCTTAATACTTCATCTGGTTGACACTACATCAGCTAACTGACAAAAGTTGTATTTTCGCTGCAACTTTTGAAGTTTTTCAAAACGGTCCTCAAAGTTTTAAAAGGCTATTCATATGCCTCATTGCTAGCCTTATTTTTTGCCAACTGGACTTACAGCCCACATCGTAGGCAACGACGCCCACATCGGAGGCAACGATGCTCACATCGAAGCCATTGATGTAGTGTACTCTCTTGTTTGAATTTTGCGCACACACTTGACATTTTGTTTGACTCCAAACTAAGCTTAAATTGAACACTTCCATAAATTGAGCACTCTTGTTTGCAATTAATCCATAAATTGAACACTACTCATAAATCTGTGTAAAAATTGAGCCTCAGAAAACATTCGGAGCCCAAAACAGTATTTAAACATCGTATTTTGTCCTTAAAACGAAGATGTTACTAGGAGAAACATGGTGTGTTTTTAGATTTCGTCGAAAGCTTCGATTTGATATGTTGTGGGTCATGTGGTTCATCCGAGATCAAAAGTTATTGAGAAAATAATCGGGGAAGATTAAAAGAGGTCAACAATGGAGAAAAGAGGTTCACAGCCGGATGTGAAGAGGACGCGCAATATTTGAAAAATAATTATAAAAGTAGACTTAAGCGGTTTATAAAAAAAGAAGGTAGTGGAGCGGGTATAATTTCAAAAAAGTGTACTGACTTGCAATTAATCCTAATATCAATAAAGCCCATTGGAGATTAAGCGAATAACTCCCAGATAAAAGCCGGAGTGGGGATCAATCCTTTTTTTTTCCTTACTTTTCCCCCTAAAATTGTCAAAATACTCTATCCCTTGGGCTCCCAGTTTTTTTTTTTTTTTATTTTTAGTCATTGTACTTGGTTATAGATTGCACGTTTATCATTTCATTCAATTTTTAGATGGAAAGCTTTAAACATTTGTAGAAACTTGAAAAATATCCTTACCTACATCACGTGTTACTCACGTGATTGTCTCACATTCACTTTTAATGTAAGCTTAAAATACATGTCTTCAGACAAGGAGTTGAACGAAATAAGATTGTACGACTTCAATATGTGCACGTCCACAACATGTTTTAAACAAAAAAGGGCATTTATGTTTTTTGGTCAATTTCATCCAACATAAGAGACAGAAATGACTCCTCCTGACCGAAGTGTGATTTAGAGCCAAGTATAATGATTAAATTCAAAGGAAAAAGAAAAAAAAATAGTAAAGTTAGCCTACTGCAAAAAGTGTAAAAGTAGGATTACCAAATTTACAATTTAAGCCTTAACATATATAACTTTCTTCATTTCACCCAAAGAGTCGATGTTTGAAAAGTTTAAAATTTAAGAGATGAATTAATGTCATTGAGTTGATTATAATTACAAACATATTTATGGTAGAGGTTATATCCATGACATTTTTTTATTATACAACTACATTACTAATTATTACATCAATTAAACACATATTTAAACAAATCTACCCCTTAAGTAATTAGTTGTTATTTAAAGTTGAGCAAAGTATCTCTTCTTTTCGTATTACATTTTAATTCTTAACACATCAATAAACATCAACATGATACAATTGTTTATACATATATATATATATATATATATATATACACACACACACATACATATTTTGATCATACTTGTGCCTCGTTTCATGTTTTATAATAATAATAATAATTCATTAAAATATTTATCTACTAAAAAATAATTACTATAATAAACGATTGATTTAATTTAAACATTATTTATTATAAAAGTAAATATTAATAATAACAATATGGTAGCCATTGGATTGATAATTGGTTAATCAATTCATAATTTATAGTTTTGAATCAATTGTTATTGGTAGACAAAATATATTACTTCTTTCGTCCCAAAATCATTGTCTTGCTTTCCTATTTCGTTTGTACCAGAAAAATTGTCGAAAGTTTCCGTTTTAAGATATCACTTTTACCATTTTACACTTGTTTTTTCTTTCAATTTTAACTATCGACCTTTTCTATATTAAAAAACAAATTTTAAAGCTAAAATTGCAACAAACGATTTTGCGGTAAAAAAAAATTCAAAAAGAGGCTTAGGGTCGTCAGCCTTAAGCGACTCTTTTGTTTAAATTACAAAACATCTGGCGACTCTTTTTTTAAAATTACAAAACACTTGGCAACTCTTTTGTTTAAATTACAAAACATTTGACAACTCTTTTATTTAAATTGCAAAACATCTAGCAACTCTTTTGTTTAAATTACAAAGCACCAGATCGACAACTCTTTTGTTTAAATTTAAAAACTCGGGCGACTAGTTGCAGTGACAGAGAGATGCAAGAGAGAGGCTGTTGAGAGATTTTCATTAAAAAAAAAGAGTTGTTTTAAAGATTTTTCCCCTAGGGGTAAGTGGAGAACCACAATTGATCCTCTTTTTAAAGAAGAAAAAAAAATTAAAGATTTTTCCCAAAAAAAAAGTTGTTTTAAAGATTTTCCCCTAAATCAGTAATTAGTTTTTTTTTCATTTATATTAGAAGGAGGGCAGTTTAGTAACTTTATTAGCTTGTTTTTTCTTTTAAATTAGAAGGAGGAAATTTTGGTAACTTAACCTCTTAAGTGCGTTATATTTAGTGTTTTTGGTTGTCACATTTAGGGGTTCTGGCATGCGCATGGCTTTAAATGAAACTACACATTATATCAATATTAATAATCAAGACAATTGTTTTTTCTCTTAATCTGTGTGTCAGGTCAAACAAAACAATAATTTTGGAATGAAGGGAATAATACTTTATGATATGATATCAAATATGATTTTTCTATTAGATTGATTTTTCAATTATATCATTTAATTGAATCCAATTGTAAATTATTTTCTTTCAATAAGTAATATTCGCATTAATTTTTATAATATGAATTTTTTATAATATCATTTAATTGAATCTAATTGTAAATCATTTAAAAATTTGGTAGACAATAAATAGTTTTTATAATATTAATTTTTTATTATGTAACATCACTCTAGCCATGAATTTTATTGATTAAACATTTTAAAAAGAATAATTATGTTGTTTATGTGGACAGTAAACAAATATCATTTGATATTTTTGAGAAAAATATGTACGAAGGTAATTAGAAAAGTAGCAATGATAGACAACTTAATATGGACATGTAATTAAAAGGGGTCGTTTTGCCCAAATATGTGTTACATTTATGTAATAATTAGTAATGTAGTGGATAATCAAAAATTGTAGTAGAATTAGTCTCTCCCAATATTTTAACACAACCAACATGTTTACAACACAAGTGTATGGTAAAGATGAAAGATTATAGAAATTATAAGCATAATTTTTTGAAGTTGGTTTTTTAAGTAAAACATCACAAAATAGTGTAGTATATTTTTAAGGGCAAATTTCAACTGGGTATAATTTTAGAAACATGTTTTCATCTAAGTCCATCAAGTTTTTGGACATTTCATAAAATTACAAATTGGTTGCCAAATGACAAAAATAACATTAATGAAGACCAAAAAAATCAGATAATGCTGATGCCAATGCTAGGCATCAGTTAACGCATTTTTTTCAAGACAAAAAAATTCAATAATGCTGATGCCAAGGTCAGGCATCAGAACCAGGTTGCTGTCAAATTCAGGCATCAGGTTGCTGATGCCAAACCCAGGCATCAGGTTGCAGCAAAATCTAGGCATCAGGTTGCTGATGTCAAACTCAAGCATCAGGTCTGCAAAATCCAGGCATCAGATTGACAAATCTAGGTATCAGGTTACTGATGTCAAATTCATGCATCAGGTTGTGTAAACAATGCAGAATCGAAATTTAGAACTCGTAATGACTGAATTTCATTCCAGAAGCTCTTTTTATAAGATGGTAGGTTTCACATACAAGACAAGTAATTAGCTTCTGATACAAACATTGAGAATATCAAATTAAAATTGTTAAAATAGCACTTGCCATCATGAAAAAAAAAAAAAAATCTTCGCAGTGCAGTTTGGCTGCTTCTCCCTTCATGCAGATATCAAACAATTACTCTTGAGAGCTGAGATCCTAATTTTCAGATCATTCTTTTATATTGTTCCCATCCATAACAGTAGCTATGGTAGAAAATGGGCAGCAAGATAGAAAGCCATCTTGACCATCGCACTTAAATAAAGTCATGGAAGAGAATCATAGAAAAATGAGTGTGATACACAACGTGATTGACTCGTGAACTCGTAAAAGTGACGAAGGAGAAATTTGTTTTCATCAAAGTTAGTGACGTACTTTCACCTCAAAATTGTACCTAAAAGATATGTCCAAAAAATAGCTGGATTCATTTGAAAACATGTTTTAAAAGATATATCGGCTTGTAATTTGTTCATTTTTTAAAATTATAATCAAATCTAATACCAGATATATATGGTTGAAATTGGTCATAATTACATAAATACTGTAACACAATCAGAAAAATATCAAAGGTTATGATAATTATGAGGATAATGTGAAACTAGCGGCAAGGGACCCCGCTCAATTTTTTTTTAAATATCTTACAAAAACAGCGTCGTTCCGTTAAGTATCATACACAACTTTTAAATTTTTTTTACCTTACAAAATTGAATGTCTAATTAATTTTCCATATTTGTGATCCCACTCAAATACTTTTCATCCGCCATTGAAAGTATCGGACATTACTAGTAGTGTTACATATAAACATATGATAGATATTACGTGATGCTCTGAAAATATTGAATATTTGTTTTGCTCCCATCATCCAAAAATATTGTCTTACTATTTTCGTTCGTCCCAAAAAAGTTGTGAAGTTTGAGAGTTTCTTTTTTAGGACAACTATTTTACAATTGTATCATTACTTTTTCTTTACATTTCAAATATAGGTCACAAGTACAAGAGTCTAAAGAAAACAACACACTATACAAACATCAATAATCAAGTCAATTATTTTTTTCTTAATCCGCGTATCAAGTTAAACAAGACAATAATTTTGATTTTAAGAGTTTAAAAGTTTAAGACAAGCTATTTCACTATTTGGATGGCATTAAGTAATTATTTTGACATTGAACTTTAATTGACTTCTTTTTTTATTTTACTTTTTTGAGTAAAAACCGAAATTGTATCACTCAATCTAGAAATAGGTTTTATCTGGATACCTTACTTCACTTCCATTTCTTATTTACATACATTTTTGTTTTGAATAATGATATCCTTACCACTAGTGTTACCATTAGTATTACAACTTGCATACTAAAAGACAAAGTTGAAAATTTAACTATGCATTTCTCAAGACAAATTGTAACACTAATGGTAAAACTAGTTGTAAGGCTAGCATTACTCTTTTGTTTTTTATTACGATCCTTAAATTCAACATTTCGCGACTAATTAGTCACAATTTCACATAACAGCCCCTTAATTTTTCAAATATTAACGATGTTACCATCCCCCCCTGCTTTGCACATGACTATTCTTTTGATTATGGTTTATGTCACGTATGTGGTTTATTCGGATCAGCTTAAGCGCACGTTAACTTAACCTCTCAGATATTAACACATGCACACACAAAAATGAAGAAAAAAAATTAGTGCTTTATTTTTTTAGTAATGATTTCTTTCATTTTATATTGACTTCTTCTAATTTGATTTCTCTTTCACCTCTCCATAGAAGTATTTTTTCTTATTGGCAAAAACTTTTGTAAACGGTCTTACGGATATTTTACCCGATCCACCGTATATTGGTGGGTTAAGCTATAAGAGAATGAGACTCCTTACGAATTAAGATCTGTAAGACAATTTTACAGGAGACCTACTTTTTTTTTGTATTTATTTATAAATAATTTTAGTTCTAGACGGAGTTATTATCTAATTATTTTGCCAAAAAAAATCCCTTAAAAAAAAAAGAACAACAAATGCAGGAGTCAGAGAAATGAAACTAAATTCAATACTTCACATCTCTCGACTCTCTTCCACGATCTCATGTTTTCATAAGGGAGTTTAAAAAAAAAAAAAAAAAACCATCAATTGTTGTTTTTGGTTTCTCAAAGTTGTACCCCGGACTGAAAATAATCGATAAAAGCTCTACCAACAAATATTTAATCACAGCTGCATTTTGATAGGTCTCAAACACAAGACCGTGGTTAAGCTAAAACAATCTCTTTATTTAGCCAATCTATGTGTTTTTTGGTGAATGGTTGATTTCAAAAAGGACGAATTGCTTTGGATGATGGACTATGTGGTCACTCCACAAGGGTCAAGGGGGAAAGAGGTCCTAATAAACTGGATTTCTCCCCCCGGGAAAATTGTTGAAAGGAAGATAATAACTGGACCTATGATGTCATGTCGATGGTCAGAGGTAGAACACTCAATGGCCTAAATATCTGGCTTTAGGCTATGGTAATGGGTGCATTACTTTTCTTCTCTTCCTTGATTCGGCTTGTCAGTTTATGAGAAAATCATAAACAACGACAAATGCTTTACCCGCCCTCCCAGTGGATCAGTCTTAGTCCCGAGTAGAGGCATAGATATAATCTTTGAATTTGAAACATCTCAAAATAAAATAGATTTAGAGGTATAAATGCATCTGTAACTTGGAACACCAAATAGAGAAGCTAGATTTCAGTCTTATTGCGTAAATCATTAATATTGGTACAATTTAATTTCTCACAAGGAAGCGAAAGAAACAGCCACCTATAACAATAACTAAACCCTCGATTCTCAGCTTCAGACAAAACTTATGACATCTATTAATTCACGACCAAATCTATTCTCAGTTCAAAATGAAGGGAACAAACCCAAAAAAAACAGAGGGGCAAAACAAAAAGGAAGTCCGTCAATATCCTGAAAGCTAACTTATGTAACTGCTTTTAAAAAAAAAGGCATATCCAAAATATCAAACACCAGCAATCACAATCTAAAAATGCCGATTCTTGTGTACAAAGAGACGAATGACCGAACCTCACACCCGGAAAGAATTGCAGACCGAAGGCTGGCATGCTTGATTAGAACATAAGACGACTTCAACTCATTCATCTAACATTCTGCCTAGTCTTAATCATTCGCTTCAGTGTAGCTAACCAGAAGCCACACTCGTCCCAGCTACTAGTGGTAAGATCTACCTGCAAAAAGAAGAAAGAAAAACCATGGAGTGGAGCTCCATACCTCATTTACTAACATGCCATGAATCTACCTTGACCAAAACTATCTCAAGAAAGTACCTGGATTTTAAGGGCAGTTACGAAATCACCATTATCCAAAGCTTGGCAGAGCTGAACAAGCTTTTCGGCAGCTGGGCTGGCTATGTCTTTACTGTTTAATTTGGTAAACAAGGCACCTAGTTTCTTTGAATTGTCTTCTATCTCCTTCCTCTTAATTGGAACAGCATGTGAGCCTCCCAATGCTTCTGATGTCTCGTGGAAAAGTCTTGTCAAAGTTGCAATAACAGGCCTTTGCGAGGCTGCAGGTACAAGTCAAATATAAGATGCCTGACTAATATTCCATCTAGACTCCATCACAAGAAGGGCACAAACTGTCCAAACACAACCTCTACCCAATACAACACAGCTAGGAGCAAGTGAACGAAAGAGGTGGCTTCCTTCTATTGGAACATTACATAAGTGAGAAATGTCAAAAAGGAGGAAAGAATTTGACTGAAAACAAGATTTTGCCAAAGGTGGACATGCACCAATGACTTTCTGAGAACAACATGACCCCAACTTAATAGGCTTCGCAAACAAATATAGCATACCAGTTGGTACATAAGATAGCAATAATGAAGATCCTAGAAGGTTTCAAATAGACCAACTCCGCTCAAAGCTGATTTAAAGATCTTGCACAGAAGTGCCCCAATGGCACTTCTTGTTAAGAACACATATTTGGAAATTGTTCATATTGGGAATTGACCCCAATGCATCAGGAGTGTTTCCAGCTCATTGTATTGATTTTCAATGCAAATAATTTCCTATCATTACCAGGCACGGTAGAAGTATCAGCTGTCAACACAGTTGGTGGAGGAGCTGCAGGAGTGGCAGCTGACTGCGTAGGACTCGGCGGCTGAACTGGGCTCGAGGATGTTCTCTGCACTCCTGCATTAGTAGCTGGCATAAATCCCATATATGATGGGTTCGGGCCACCAACCTGAGACATCTTCTGCACAGGAGAAGGAGCCATCTGAGGTGGAAGAGGGCCAAGTTGACCAGGCCCTGAAGGTCTAGCTTGAAAATTAGAATTAGCATTCACCTGGGGAATCATCGCAGAAATAAGAAGAATTTATTAGGCGAAAGGGAAGAAAATGAGAGAGACTTTATACACATACTGGATATAACTGGGACTGCAGTGTGGGCGGCTGGTGCTGCGGGGCCTGGTGCTGCTGGTATTGCTCTACATTTCTTAAGACAGGAGGGGTTGCAGGAACGAAGGATCTTGCAGCAGGCTGAGAGGTAACAGGAGGTGGAGCAAAGTTTACCTGAAAATATTAAAATTAACATCACAATCAATAGTAAATGGAAGAGTATGCAACGCTCAAATGATACCCGTATTTCCAAATATAAAACTTGAAGATACTTGAACAATCTAAACGACTCCGTTCTTTCCTTTTCAGAGATTCCTCATTTGGCATTTAGGGAGTCCCCAAGAAAAATTAAGCTTCAGGTCTCCACAATAATTCAGCTTTGCCCCCATATATATTGAAAAACTAGTTAGGTATCCAAAAGAATTTAGAATTATCCTTCTTGGATACAAACATGTTCCTTAATGGCTAAAAGGAAAAGGAAAAATGAACATGTCAACCTTAAAATTGGGAAAACAACAATAATTCATTTTCCACCACCCGCTTTGCAACAAAATAACATTTGAAAATGATTATTATTCTAACAAGTAGCACAGATCCATAACCAAATACCAAGAAACCTTCACCAATATCACAAGTATCAATTTTCAAGTGGAATGGCATAGGTACCGGAGGAATTTGAGGTGCCGGAGTTGGAACAAACATAGTAGGAGGTTGAGGGGCCGGTTGATATGGAGTAGGATATGAAGGACCAGGGGGCTGTTGGTAATTCTCGCGATAAGGACTCTCCGAAATTTCCTAAGCAAAAGACAGAAGGCATAGACAACACAAGGTTAGTAGTGGAGAGGACGCAAATTCTGCAGTTAAACCACCACAACAAAAACACACATATAAATGTGCAAGTTGGTGCGTATGCTTACTGATAGAAAAAATACATTGTAAAAGCACCTGATAGTAATTTTGAGGTGGTTCAACAACAGCATTGGGTTGGTTGGCATGGTATACAGCTTCTATTTGTGCGGTGGTGTTGTCAAAACCAGTAGAACTGGTAACTTCTTTCTCTGCAAACACATCCAAACACAATTGTCAGTCGGCACAAAGTATCAGGCAGGAATGGCAACTCAGGAACTGGTAAAAGAGCTCAGTGTATTTCAAAAATCCCTGTTGGAGTGAGTCAGATCAACATGCAACAAATTAGTCGATGGTACATGTACCTACTGAGTGCTGATATTCCTAACAAAAAAGAATGTACCCGTTAGTTTATCTTCACTCAAAATCCTAGGGGCTGGAGACACAAATATACTAAATAAGTAAGCTTCTAGGTTTTAAGTGATTCAGTTAGTTTCATATTTGTTCTTTTTTCTCAAGAAATGTGACAATAATAGGACATGAATAATATATGAATTTCTTTCTAGCCAGGTTTTAGAAGCTATGTTACTGCACTACAAATAAATGGAGGGATCAACAATCTATATTAATACGAGACTGAAATCATGCTTCTGACCTCCCAAAGCAACACGTTTCATTTTTAGAATCAAAAAGAAGTCCCAAACAATTTTACACAAATTGAGTGGGAAACAATAATTGGAGGATACCCTCGAGTGAAGTGAGGAAACAAGAAAATTTGTACTCCCTCCCCGTTCCTAACAACGAGACCATCTTTCCTTTTTAGGTCATTCCAGAAAGTGTCCATTTTCTATTTTTTCCTTTATGGGATGTTACTTTACTATTTTACCCTTCATTTCTTCAAGTGTGGGTCACTTTTTTAGGAACAAAGGGAGCATTTAGAAAGAAATGCCCGTTGGCAGTTAAAGGGTGATACTGAAATAGCAAGGATATGGTGCCGTAACATCATATGTATCACCTTTTTTGGAGGGGAAGGCTAAAAAAGTGAAGAACTGACATATCAAAGAATGAAAAATCAACTCAAAAGAAATGTTGAAGAGAGTATGCAATTTTGCATCATTAAGAAGTCATTTAAATGAACATTACATGTGTCCGGCTAATGTCGCTAATACCAAAGACGCACCATGATGTTGACTTGAGATGACATAAATAGCCATGCTGATTGAATTTTATGGGAAAAATGACACAAAACTCATTAACAAATACTCCTGTGCCAAAATAAAATTCCAATGACAAGTCAAAACTTTTTAAATGTATGCTGCTTTTTTATGTTTCCTTCAATTTGCACTGACTTGTCAAAAAAAATTCTTATTTTTATGATACTTAATAGAAATGTTACTTTTGAAAAACAAAAAGAAAAATTGAAAAATGATGTAATCTTTTACATTAAAAATTAGAAATGGGACTATCTTTTTGGGACAAACAAAAATAGAAAGTGGGACTATATTTTCAAGACGGAGAGAGTATTTCATAATACATATTGCAAACATCTATGCATGTCAGTGTGACCTTCATCTAACATCAAGACAACAATAATAAAGAAGAGGTATCCAACATCATCATGGTATCATTCATCAATATAGTTTAGGCTATCTATATGAAACAAGGAAAAAATAATTATACAGAATATTATACTCTCTCCGTTCCGGACAAAGAGTCCACTATTCCATTTTGGGATATTTCACTTAAAGAGTCCACTTTCAAAAATGAAGGCATAAAAGTTTCATGTTATTACTAATGAGCTACTACAAGTGTCATTTTCTTAAAAAAATTGACTTTCAAACGGGACCCTTTGCCCGAAACGGAGGGAGTATTAGATATAATATCCGAAAATGGAATAGTAGACTCTTTGCCCGGAACGGAGGGAGTATATATATATATCAAATGAGTAGAGGGTTAGTCAAATGAAACATAAAGGAATACTAAAGGAAAATATAATACTCCAAACAAGATGTTACAATATGAACATGCCTGGTTCAGAAGAGAGAGCAATACGGTCTCGTAAGATCATAAGTTCAGGAGACAATTCCTCAGTGCCCACAAGTTTCAGATACTCCATCGCTGATGCTAAAAGTCCTTGACTTGCCAATATTTCAGCATACTTCTCCACAAGTTTGCACAATGAAGCGCTAAATCTCTTCTGGCCAGTAGCCAAAGCAAGGACTACTGTCTTCTCCATTAGATCCTAAAAGCATATTCAAACACAGTCGCTTAATTAGCTAGATCCCAAGATTTAGATACTTATTTAAAGGTAGAATGCTTACCTGAAGAAGGTCAACATAGGATTTCCCCTCCTGTTCAGTTGTCACATTCTTTGACCATATTTCAACTGTTTTGTCAATATTACCAGCACATATATAGCAAAGAGTTGCAGCTAGTGTATCACCAGCAGCCATGAGTCTAGCAGCAAGTGTATCACATAGCATAGTCCATTCCTCCCTCTGTGCAAACTGTTTATGACAAAGATAATCAATAAACATAAGGAAACCATCGAACACCCAGAGAAATTAAAGGAGGGGGAGGATTGCACTGTCTTCTTAGTTATACTCCCCTCGTTTTGGGTAAAGAGTCCACTATTCCATTTTAGGATGTTTCACTTAAAGAATCCACTTTCAAAAATTAAAGCATACAAATATCAATTTATTACTAATGGGCTACTAAAAGTGTCATTTTCTTAAAAAGTTTGACTTTCAAACCGGGACTCTTTGCCTAGAACGGAAGGAGTAACTGTTATAAAAACATAATAAGCACAACTCTATGCAAGCAACAAAATGTTTAGACGTTTACTGGAACATCTATCTTCAGACAGACTCAAGAGTCATTTCAGGTGGCAAGATTACAAGTCCACACACAGATAATCCCTGGTTCCACTATCATACCCGAGGAACTGTTATAGTCGTACTACTATGACAAGTAAAACTATTGTACTTGAAGAGTGATATTATACAATATTAAGTGAACTTGACAAAAGCAGAAGAACAGATATCTATTGTAATGGGTTTGTTCCTCACTAATGAGAAAGATATTGTACCACACAACATCATTACCAGAAGAAAGTGGAGAATCTTACAGCATAGTACTGCAGTAAGCCCATAATAGAAAGGAAATACAAATAAAGATGGAGAGAGAGAGAGAGAGAGAGAGAGAGTAAGATCATTCTTTGTATAAGCAACTAATTTTTTTCTTAAATCCTCAAAACATAGTATGAAGTCTGGCCTATGCAGTGCAGGAATTATATAATCATTTATAAACTCACAGTGCAGAGGAGAGCAAGGGTTTCCTTCCAGGATTTCAAAGGTCTAACATTTACGAGGCTCACGAGGTCATTATTCACCATTGCAGAAACAACCTGTCGATGCAAAAAGATAGAATGCTAAAAATGCAGGCCAGTACTAAAGAGTTCGATTGAATACAAAGTTGTAATCTTATATTACCATCAGAGTTCATAAATTGAAGTAGAAAAAAGACCAATCAGATGATTAAAAGATTTGGTACTGGTACCTTTAGGTAAGGAGAACGGCTCCTCTTGAGGTATAGATCCCGTGTGGTCTCCCACAAGGAAGCCCCACCAACCTGAGCAATAACTAATGCATCTGCCATTTTATTTGCAGATATGCAAAGGGAAACAGCTCCCTTGTAATCCCCAACAACCAAAGCACGTTGAACTGCATCATCAAATGATGGGTCAGCTGTATCCTCTTGAGCATTAACCTCTTGGTGCACATCCTCCCCACTTGGAACTGAGCTTTCAGCAACAAAGTTGTTGACAGAAGTTGAGACTGGCGTATCAGCTTTAGGACTAGGAAGATTATTAAAGAAATCTTCCCCGTTATCAGAGGTGTAGATGGTGGTTGGTTTTTCCCCCAATCCTTCATTAGTTGAATCCCTTTCTTCAATGCCAAGAGCACTTACTTCCTGAGACAATTCTTCTTGTACAGTATCATTTCCTTCAGCAGGTAAACTGAAGCCAAGGTGGTTAAGAAGCTTCGTCCTTGCTGTTCCATCATCTTCAAACATAACTTTCAAGAATCCCCATGTTTCTCTTTCGTCTTCAACTCTGCGTAGACAACACACCCAAACATTTAATAATAATCTCAGTTCAGAACTTAATGAAGGTGGAAGAGCATTAAATTCATTCATTCTCACAGAACATACTCAGATTCTTGAGATTTCTTATCACATAGAAGCCTCAACGAAGATCTCTCTCCACTTCGCATTGCAGCTTCAAATTCAGAAGAGCTACTCACCAAATTGTGCTCAGTAACTAGATCGTGCACATAAACCTGGAAAAGACAGAAGAAAATGGAATTTTAAAATCATCAAAAGAGAGGTCACCATAGTACAAAACCCGCAAACTATACCTCTGAAGCCCCAGTTGAAGAACCTGTAGAGTGAAAAGAAACAAGCTTGCCTCCAAAACCAAAAGAAACGCCAGCTTTACGTTGGTACCATTTTGGGGCTCGTAAAGGTGCTGCATCAAACAGACTCCATTAAGTAACATGACTTAAAAACTAGATTTAAAAAAAACGAAGAGGAAAGGCTGGTTTAGTCACTACATAAGTTTTAGACAACACCCGTACCCTGATACTTTGGTAACCCATGACTATTCTTTAACACCCTCATTAATCATCCCTAGCCCCAGTGAGTTCTCCTTTATGCTTCAGGACCTCAGTTTACCACACCAAACAGCCACTGAATAAACCATTGCAACTGCAACTTTTATTCACTGATGTCCTACAGGTGTCTGGAAAGGGTCTACTTTATGCAGCCATACCCAGAAGACAGAGATGATGTTTCTATGATTAAAGCTTAGATTCCAGTTTGGTTCTGGCACCTGTGATGTCTTGAGCTTGCTATTCACGTATTCTTCTATTATATTCTTGAATTTTCTCCTAATTTTTCACTTGTTAGTCATTACTCATCCTTAAAATATTTCATGACTTGCACAAGCTCTCTTTCCTCGATTTGATAAGTTCTAAACTTGAATAGTAAGTTTGAACATCATAGTTCTACAGTAATAAACTAATATGCATATCCTAACAAGTATGAGCAAGCAAAAACAACTACACAGCTCAGCTCAAAAGGCATATGGTCACAACTAAACCTAGAGTATTCTACAAGTTCTCTTCCACGAGGGGTTTGACACAGAAGACAGAAGCCCAATGGCGCATCCATTTGCACCACATATTCAACAGAGCAGATAAAGAGTCTACAAAAAACTAACACTCTCTTAAGGGCCTTGAATCAGGTTCAGTACAAGGCGTACACGTGACAGGCCCCAACACGCTAAGGCACACTCATGCTCTCATGAGTCTCCTGTAGTATATAATTTGACTTCCAACACTTTAGGACAGATCAAAATGCTGGGACATGTGCGGGACAAGTCCAAGACGTGCTCCCAACATTCAGGATATTCTTTGGCTTTTGGAGGTGTTAATAAATCGTTTCTTATATGGAGAATTAACAGCAATTTTTATGTCATTATTATCATTATATATATTAAAATCACAATTTTCAAGAGTAATATTACCTCCGCCAAAATCATTATCACCAACGCCATATCGATCACATGCCTACAAGATAAAAAGAGTTTTGAGAATCCATTACAAATTCAAAGATTTAAAAAATATAATTTTACAAATATATAAGCTAGCCCACCAAGAAAAATCAAGCATTCTTAAATTTGAGTTACCAAAAACACAATAAGTAATCCAAGTAGCATGCAAGAGGGTAGTACATCAATGATGGAATTGAAAACACATGGATATGTACATACATTTGACACTGGTAAGAAAAACAAACATGCCCATCATCATTGAATCAACAGTTCGTATAATGCAGCATTATGTTGCTCTAGCACTAAATATTAAATGTTTCCAAACAAAAAGTAAGTAATCCAGTGAGGAGGCCATGAACTTTAGGTAAGACCATTTATGTTTAGTGAACAGAAAGAAAAACAAAAGGAAGGAACTGGTTAGCAATAACGCAAACCTCAATATTGTAAATGCCAATTTTCCCATCAAAAGAAGATGCTGATATGACCCCAGGTATCTTCGGATACCAGTGCACATCGAAATTCCAATTGGTTCCAGCTGGAAGTTCAGAGACAATCTGCAAAAGATCAAACATCAACGCAGCATGAAGTCGAGAGAAACAGAAAACACCCCACACATATGTTCAGACAACTGACTGATCATAAAGACAACATGACTTAGACCAAAGAATATCATGTAGGTCTACCAACCTCAGCAGAGCCCGTATCCCAGCAAATTGTGCGATTATCTTTGGCACAGGTCAGCAAGTAGGAGCTGTCACTTGGGCACCATGACATGGCAACAACACCTGGAGTAAAATGTGCAGAGCCCAGATTTAAAAGCAGCAACATGAGAAAAATTGAATGAAGTACATAATTAATGATGCAAATGATTCCTGGAAACTGATGACATTAACACCTAACAAAAATGAAGGCCAAAAGAAAAGATGGGCCAAGAAAACAGATGGCAGATGATATAGGCTAAAGGTTATTCCTAAGTTCTAGAATCAACCCTTCAAAGATAGATATCAAAAAGGGAAAAAAATTAAAAAGTAGGTGGGTGAGGGGAGAACAAGCAAATAAACAATCTTCCAAATGGTGCATTATCTTTTATAAATTTTCCAGCAGCATTTGTGCTGGCTTTGTTACCTAAAAACACTACTAGTTGTAGTATTGAAGATCTTTTGGATCGATTTTTGGGCATGGTGAGTTTCTGTAGTCATTTGAGCTCCTCTGTTCTTTCTCTTCTATTAAACTCCACAAATACATTGCTTTGAATCCCCAAACGCGCTTTATCAAAATAGGTTTCGAATGTTACTAGCACTACGGCCCAAAACTGGTACTAGTTAATTGCTTACCAATCACCAGAAGGCTACACATAAAAAATCAGGGGATAATTTCTCATAGGGTCTAAGCTTATAAAAAAATCCTAGCCTTCAGCATATAGAGAAGTGAGAAGGCCAGGCACCTTGCCTTTCAAACTGAAAGAAGCTGGGGAGGGGGAGGGAGTGAAATTGAACAGTGGAGTAAATGAGCCAGAAAGATTTTGACGATAATACATCTGCTGAGTCAATGACAAATACATGAAATCTATAATGCAAGAAAACCGAACAGGAAAAAAAAGATAAAGAAGACCTAAAGAAAGCACTATTCCAAGTACACGAGATTTATAGTCAAAAAAAAAAAAGAGCAACAAAATGAAAAGAGCTCTCAACCCAATGCACAAGCCTGCTATTCTCCTCCCCCACCGCCAATCCCAACTAACTAGTATTTAAGCACCAGAATACACACTGAGGGGCAGCCAGTTAATGTTCTTACCCCCACACTATTCGCTCCAACAGGACAAAACAACAACAAAAATATATAAATACATAAACAGTCAGACAGACACAATACAACAGAGATGCAGTCTTCTTCCTATAGCACATGAAACGTCAAACTTCAAAATCTCTTTTCCCACTTTCTTCGGTCGTCTATCATCAAAATGATGTTCAACCCAAAAGAACTTTAGTTTTCAACATCTCTCAACGATCCTTTGTTGATTAATCATTGCCACCCTTAGGATAATAGGACCTTACCTTAAAGTGACTCCTTGGAAAATTCACCCACCCAAGATTCCTAGAAGCTGGAATTGGTCTCCCACCCTAAGCACATGATTATGCTAGTGTTTGCACGAGGTTCAAGAACTTTTATCTTTGTTAACTGATATATAGTATTTGTTTGTAAGAAAAGAAATTCTATGCCCAGTCAGGTAGTTGATTACCATGAGTAGTAACATTTGAGATGTTTCATCATCTCGATATGCTTCAATTGCATTAGACCAAAGTCCTATTTCTCCTCTCTCTCTCTCTCAACTACTACTATTACAAAAGGGTTTTGTGTGGAGGTGCGACTATGTGAATCATCTTGTGGAACTGCTTTCCAAGTAATCCAATTCAATAACATAAGCATGAGACAAGGTCATCAAATTAGAATCATAATCCTCCATCATTCAACATCAATTCTTATGAACCTTCTTGATACAATATGCCCATAAACCAGACTAATGGAGTTCTTTTGTGTCTATTCCATGTCGCTTCTCCCTAGCCTTCTCGGTGATTGGTGAGTGAATTAGCAATAACTTTTTCATATTTCTCTTTTTGAATATTATCTTCCAGCAATTCTATATATTTATGAATACGTCTTTTTGTCCACAGAAAGAACCAGGAGAAACAGAAAACATATTTTTAATACAACTTAATAAATTCCACATAGTAAAAATGGTACATCCATAAAGACAATTGACAACCCAAGAGCTGATCTACAACAACAAATATGCTAAAGCTTATTTCAAGCTTGGCATACCTTTACTGTGCCCAACTAGCTCTTTTAATGGTGACATTGTGTTCCGCATATCCCAAATCTGGATACATATATCAAGAGTAAATTACATGAACAATTTAATTGCTACTAGATCCAAAACACACACACACAGGCAAAGTCGTTACCCTAAGAGCAGGTGAACTATCATCATCTGAAGCCACAATAAGCTGAGTGGCAAAATCAGGGTGCCACTGCAAAACGGAGCACCGCCTTTTTACTGAATCTGAAAAACTGTTGATTGGAAATTTTAAACAGTTAGGCTGACGATTAAACAACCCACATCCTCTTGTGATTCGTCATGCAAAATATCTGGAACAACTTGCAATCAATAGTAAAAAGCATACCTTATTATTGGTTTCTGCTTCCTAAGATCCCAAACAACTGAGAAACATAATAAAAATTTAACAAAAATACCAAAAAAATAGGTTATCAAAGATTTGATTGTATCGTTTTGGTCATTACCAGTTGTCCCATTAAAAGAAGTGGATGCCAGTATGGGTTGAACCTTTCTGTTCCAAGATAAAAATGATATTTCGCCCTGTGTTGCTGATCCACTACCCTGCAAAGAGAAACTGTTTTGTCAAATGACAAGGGAACAGTTTGCACTATATATATATATATATGGATATAAATATATAGATATTATATATATATATATATATTAGAGAGAGAGAGAGAGTCTCTGTGAATTTTACGAAAACATAATCCATCTATTTGGACCCAAGGCAGTTTCACATCCAAAAATGTCTTACCAAATACAAGCATTAAAGAAACTATGATGATGCATATGATCGCGATGTAAGCAATTGATACCACCCAACGAAGGGAATAAGAAGAGTAATCACAGTAGTGACAGGGACACTTGTAAACTGGAACAGAATTTCATGTATAATAAAACATGCAGCATCAATAAGCCTGTAAACTAGTCAGAGCACATCATGGTACTTGTACAATAAATACAGGATACATAAATACATACATGTACACATTAATTTCAGTTGTCCACTTCACAAAACTTTCAATTATCCATTCAGCACAAAAATTGAGTGGAATAGCTGATCATTTACATGAATAGTACCAAAAAAGCAATAGCATGGAGCATAGTTGCATTTTTTTATAAGCGGAGTTGCATTGTTATTGGGTCGTGCCACCATTTCTTGGTCGCATGTACTATTTGCATCATCAAAGAATCAAACTCATTGAAATATTTCATCCTTGTTATCTTTTCCCTCTCTAGCACCTCCTTGTCACTGTTCTTCATGCTCTCACAAGAGCAATAAGGCACTCACCTCTTGTTCTGAATGATTACATGCATAGTACATGAACGTCAACTAATCCTGTCAAACTAAAGAAATTAAAATAATAATATGGCCTTTCCAACCTCTTAATTATCACCATCCATGTTAGGTTGGGTCTTTCAAAGCTCGATCATTTATCGTTGATATTTAACTGGTGCCATGATGGGTTAAGTTGATTGTGTCTACACCATCTCAAATGAATTTCTCTAATTTTATCTCTTAAGAATGTGGTCAATGTCATTTTGGATTTTTTAAGTCCATAATTTTATCAATCGCACATGTTTGTATTTTTTCTGACAGAATGAGATCAGATTAGGATATAAAAGAGTTGATGAGGTCCCTTAGCAGCAAAAAAAAAAAAAAAAAAAAAACAACGAGATCAAAAACAACAAAAGGAAAAACAAAGAAATCAAAGCATTACAGTCCCGTCGCATCACCGACAGGGTACCCTTAAATGCACCCATTGCTCAAGCCCAAAGAGAATCAGTAAAGACAACGTCAACTCAAAGAAGAGGCAGTAAGCACAGCTCTGTCCCACAGAAAAGGCAGAGTAAACACAACTCTTTCACATAAGAGGCAGATACGCCAATTCATCACAGTGAATCGTGGAATTCTGCTCTGTCCAAACTCACTGCAAAATATTGAAAACCATGCACTCCGACAACAAACGGGCATCTCTCCATAGTTGTCAAAGTCGAGAGGCACCAAAAAGGCCATAGGTCCCAATTTGAGGCAAGAGGCGAGGCGCTCACAAAAAAAATACTAAGGAAAAATACATATAAGTATATAACTTCACAAATATCAACAAAACATGTTATAAGTGAAAATAATACATGAAACTAAGTGTTGAAAAACTAGTGTTTTTAAGTGAAGTAAATTGGGGCTTTGAGGTACTAATTTATTTGAGAGTCATTTATGTAATGATTAGGGTAATTGTGGAATTATGTTCTTCTCCATAATATACAAGAATACTATATTTATTTGTCCAATTCGGATTTCGAATGAATAAGTTATAAAGGCTTAAAGTTATAGAGGCTTAAAGTATGACATTGGAAGTGGGTTGTCCCACATTGGAAAAATATGAAAGGTTTTGAATGGTTTAT
>CM028383.1:74422558-74510503 GCA_013146195.2 Codonopsis lanceolata
TTGCTAGGCTGGAATGCGAATGGGGTCCCTAGAGTGTGGCTAACTTTGAGAGGAGTTCGAGGGCTTCATATGTTCCTATGGTAGTAGGAGACGGAGGAGAGAGAGTTAGGACTTGGAGCGGGGTTGTCGTGGCTCGGTATTCGTCTAGGTTCCTTTGAGGTTGTCGCGGTATTGCATCTTGTACCGGGCCGAGCCTCGGAGAGTTCTCCAAGTTCGTTAAGGGCTTGAAGAGCGAGTTTAGGAGGCGCTTTTTTCTCTTGGTTGAGATTATCAGGCGCGGTAGATCGTGCCTATGAGATAGAGAGATATTGAGGAGCACGTGAAGCCTTACGTGCGTCTTCACATCGGCCTCGGTCATCTCGGGGGAGCTTGACATTGGGAGAGCAGGAGAATCGGTCGTCATGCAGGGGGCAACCGTCGTGGCGGTGGCCATGGTAAACTTGATGCAGAGGGGCGATGCAGGCGGCCCGTCGAAAGTGCGGGAGATAGTCGCGCTCCATCTTCTCGGGGAACACTTGAGGGGCGGAGAGCGATTACGTAGTATGTTCTCATTGTCGGCGCACGGGGGCCTGCTTGATTGGCGGTGTTGAACTAAAACTAAGTGTCACGGGTGGCAGGTCATTTGAGAGATTGTCCCCAAATGCGGTGCTAGTCGATCGGTGGGTTACATTCCCGCATCGGGGGGAACAAGAGATAGTGATGGGCAGAAGGCTCGAGGCACGAAGTATTTGCGCTTGATCGGCGTGGTGTCCCGAGTCTACTTGATTGATTGGAGGTACACTCTCGGTTTTAGGTCATAGAGCTCGAGTTCTTATAGATCCGGGGTCTACTCATTCATATCAGCATCTCATTTTATTGATCATTTATGCGTATTGCTGCTTTCGGTTGCCATATGTGCTTGAGGTGTCTCTAGTTGGGTGATTATATGCTTGCATCGAGGGTCTATAGGGGTTGCGATGTTCTTGTTTGTGATCGGGTTTGCATGCGGTTTGGTAGTATTGCCTATCAGGGATTTTGATGTGATATTGGGAATGGATTGGCTATGTGTTTACCATGCTTTAGTAGATTGCCGTGTTAGCAAGAGGAGTTACTTTTGGGAATTCCGGAGTTTGTGTTTATTAGCGATCATGCTATGAGAGGTATACATGTTATTTACGCTGCAGGCTAGAAAACTTCTATCTCGGGGGTGTTTGGGTATATTGCTTTGGTGTGCTTGATACTAGCATGTCTCTTTGTTAGTATAGAGGATGTCTTGTAGTTAATGAATTTCGGATGTCTTTTCGGTGATTATGCATTACCTCCCGAAGGAGTTAGAGTTTTGCATTGAGTTATGCCGGTACTTCACCTATTTCTAGAGCACCGTATAGGATGGCTCGGTGAGTTGAGAGAGTTGAAGGAGCGGTGCGAGGCGCTTGATAGAAGTTTATTAAACCGAGTGTGTCTCTCGTGGGGTGCACCGGTTTTGTTTGTGAAAAGAAGGGATGGTAGTTTGCGTTTATGCATTGACTATCGTCAATTGAATCAGGTTACTATAAAGAATAAGTACCCATTACCTCACATTGATGACCTCTTTGATCAGCTTCAGAGTGCATTGTGTATTCCAAGTTAGACTTGAGGTGGTTACCACGGTTGAGGGTTCGCGCGGAGGATGTCGAAGACCTTTAAATGCGCGTTATGGCCATTATGAGTTTGTTGTGATGCCGTTTGGGTTGACGCCAGCATGCGCATCTTGTTTTATGGACTTGATGAATAGGGTGTTTCATGAGTACCTTGATTGCTTTGTAGTGGTGTTCATTGATGATATCCTTGTGTACTCGAAGTCACGAGAGGAGCATGAGCATCATTTGAGAGAGGTTCTTCTTGTGTTTAGCGTAAGAAAACTTTTTGCTAAATTTAGCAAGTGTGCTTTCTGGCTAGAACAAGTTGCTTTTCTTGGGCATGTTGTGTCAAGTGATGGTATCGCTGTGGATCCATCGAAGGTTGAGGCTGTTACCAAGTGGAAAACTCCTAGTACGGTGACCGAAGTCCGTAGTTTCTTGGGCTTGGCGGGTTATTACCGTAGGTTCATTGAGGGATTTTCCAAGATTGCCACTCCATGACTAATCTTACTCGGAAGAAGTCCGCTTTTTTTTTTTGGAGTGACAAGTGTGAGGCTAGCTTTCGGGGAGTTGAAGAGGAGGTTGACTACACTCAGGTTTTAGCTTTGCCTAGTGGTTGTGAGAATTTAGTGGTTTATTGTGGCGCTTCTTTGGAAGGCTTGGGTTGTGTGCTTATGCGAGCGGGAAGGTTATTGCCTATGCTTCTAGGAAGTTGTCACCGTATGAGCAGAATTATCCGACTCATGATCTTGAGTTGGCAGCTATTATCTTTGCGCTTCATAAGTGGAAACACTATCTGTATGGAGCTAAGTTTGAGGTGTATACGGATCATAAGAGTCTGAAATACCTTTTCTCACAGAAGGAGTTAAATATGAGACAGAGGCGTTGGATGGAGAAGCTTAAGGATCACGATTGTACTATCTTGTACCATCCGGGGAAAGCGAATGTTGTAGCGGATGCGTTGAGTAGGAGATCCTACATGTCTTGTTTGATGATGAGGGAATGGAAGATGCTCGAGGATGTCCGTGAGTGGAGTCCTATTGTGAGTGAGCATAGTGTTCTCTTTGCTAGTGTTCGTGCTACACCAGTGTTATTTGGGTTGATCAAGGAAGCTCAAGCTACTGATCCAGTTTTGATGAAGATTATCGATGGATTGGGTGAGAATAATACACCCGAGTTCGCGATAAATAGTGATGGGATCTTGACATTTCAGGGTAGGGTTTGCGTTCCTTCTTCTGATGAAGTGAAACGTATGGTTCTTGATGAGGCTCACAAGGCCAAGTATACGATACATCCGGGGAGTACTAAGATGTGCCGTGACTTGAAAGCGATTTTGGTGGAATGGGATGAAGAGGGAGATAGGCGAGTATGTTTCGAGATGTCTTGCGTGTCGGCCAGTTAAGGTGAGCACCGAGACCTGTAGGTTTGCTTCACCACTTGAGATTCCAGAGTGGAAGTGGGAGCATATCACCATGGATTTTGTTACTGGGTTGCCACGTACTCGTAGAGGCTTTGATGCAGTTTGGGTGGTCGTTGATAGGTTGACTAAGTCTTCTCATTTTATCCCTATTGCGATTTCCTACAGTTTGAGTCAGTTGGCAGCGTTGTACATTCAGGAGATTGTGAGACTTCATGGTGTACCGGTTAGCATTGTGTCAGATAGAGATCCCAGATTTACTTCTAGGTTCTGGCATTCTTTGCAGGAGGCTTTGGGTGCAATTGAATTTCGATGCGTTTCACCCCAGATCGATGGTCAGTCGGAGCGATTGATACAGATTTTGGAGGATATGTTACGTGCGTGTGCTATGGATTTCAAGGGTAGTTGGGATTCTCATCTACCGTTGGCTGAGTTCGCGTATAATAACAGCTATCAGTCTAGCATTGAGATGGCGCCGTACGAGGCATTGTATGGGCGTAAGTGTCGATCACCGATTTGCTGGGATGAGGTTGGTGAGGCTAAGTTATGGGGTTCAGAGATGGTGCAGCGATCGGTGAGAGTGTGAAGGCGATTAGAGATAGATTGCTTACGGCTCGAGTAGGCAGAAAAGCTACGGCCGACAAGCAGGAGGCGAGATCTTGAGTTTCAGGTTGGTGACTTTGTGTTCCTGAAGGTATCGCCCCGGCGCGGTACTAAGCGGTTTGGGAAGAAAGGGAAGCTTTCTCCCAGGTTTATTGGTCCGTTCGAGATCTTAGAGCGGATTGGTTCTTTGGCGTATAGACTTGCGTTACCACCGTCTATATCGGGTGTTCATGATGTGTTTCATGTTTCGATGCTTCGTAAGTACTTGAAGGACGAGTCACATGTCCTTACTTACGAGGAGATTACCTTTGAGCCCGATCTTTCTTACATTGAGAAACCGGTGAGGATTCTTG
This sequence comes from Codonopsis lanceolata, assembly GCA_013146195.2. Lineage (NCBI taxonomy): Eukaryota > Viridiplantae > Streptophyta > Magnoliopsida > Asterales > Campanulaceae > Codonopsis > Codonopsis lanceolata. The sequence goes on from CM028383.1 coordinate 74,426,530, forward strand.
ATACCAAGGAGCAAGTCTTGAGGACCAAAGCAGTTCCTTTAGTGAAGGTCTGTGGAAGAATCATGATATTGAGGAAGCCACATGGGAGGCCGAGCTTGAGATGAGGAGAAATACCCTTACCTGTTCGAGATTTCTGGTATGAATTTAGGGACTAAATTCCTTTAAGTGGGGGAGGATGTGAGAACCCAAACCCCATTTCATGTTTTCCATTATTATAACATGTTTATTATATGTCTTTACATATTTGAGACTTCGTTTCATTCATATCTTGCTTGCATTGAATTGTTTAAGGCCTTAAGAGAGTAATGGTCTTCCATGCGTTGCATGCCTTGTTGTTGTTGTTTCGGGTGTTCGTATTAACGTGTTAGCACCTTAATAATTCTCATGAGAGTCTTAGTACCTTGCATTATGACTTAGAATGTTCATCTTATTTGTTTCATGCTTGGTTGGGAGTTTAGAAGCTTCGTTGCTTCGTTTGTGTTTTAAGGTTGTACATCATTGCTTGGATTGCCTTCGTTTCGTCTCGAGAGAAGTTCGGTTGAGTTCTAGGCCTTGAATACAAGCCATAACCATGATTTAACAAGCCTAATACATGTTCATTCTATCCTAGATTAAGTTGGGATTGATTTGTGTTTGATTCGTTGGCCAATTGCGAGTGGTTCCAGCCATGTTTTAACATGTCTCGGATGTGTTTCGGTGTGTTTCCGACTTGTTTTGGGCTTGGTTACACCTTAGGATTGTTGCCTTTGAGTTTGGACATGTTTAGGACATGTTTAGGACAACTTTAGGGTCGAGCCTCGCGGTCGCATTGCAATTTTGGCCTTGGCTCGCATGAGATCTTGAGAGCACATCAAAATGTGCGATTTAAGGATTGACCCCTTGCGGTCGCATGGTCTTGGGAGGATGCGACCGCATCCTCCTGTTTTCAGCAACATGATATTTTTTGATTGTTTTGGTTATTGACTCTTCACCCCTTGCCCCTTGGCCGACCTTGGGCACTCAAAGCCCCCTTTGTTGACTTGTCTAAGATGCTTTTGAACCCTTAGATCATCTCTTATCAATGGCTCTCATGCCATAGCCAATGAGAAGCCTCATAATGCCTTTCACTTGGATTGGGGGTTTTAAGGGAAGTATATAAACTCAATTGCAGACCTTCCAGCCATTTTAGCTCATCTAAAACCAGAAAACTTCGAGGGACTTAAGCAATTTTCGGCCATGGAAGAAACCCTAGGTTGAAGGGCCATTTCAGGAGATCCGGTGGTCCGATTGACGAACGTGACCGCCAAATCGAAGCTCTTGATCACCTCTACAAGAATCCTTGCTCTAATCCACCTTTCCTCCATTAATCATAGGACTAAGGTGAGTGACAATTCCCTGAGATTTTCATGTTGAACAAAATAGCATGATGACCCTTCATTATAGTTGTTTTAATGTTGATTTTGAACATCTTTTGTGAAGACACAACCTTCAATTCAACATATAAAATGTGAGTATGATTTTATGAAATCTCAATGAAGTTATGATTTTGACATTTATTAAAGCATGAATGTTGTTTGTATTAAGCTTGGGAATAACTCTTGTGAAAGAATTCGGTTCAATTCATGGTTTAACAAAATCACCGAAACTAGGGTTTGAAACTTCGAGATTGTGGTTAAGGCTAGTTCGAGGACATGAGCGGCTTAGTTATCAAGTTCTAAATGATCGGAGAACTTAGGAGAGGGCAATGTGATACATATAGTGTCGATGCTCTTCTCGGTTGAATTTTAGTAAAACTCACCGGAGTTGAAAATTAGGGAGTTATGAACAATACCGACTCCACAATCAATCCCTACGACGAATGTAGTTCGTTAGACTAATGAATTAGCTTTCGATACTTTGAGATGGATTGATGCTTATGCCTTGAGGTTTGTGTGCTTTTAAGACTCGATTGAGTTCTTATGCGGTTTATGAGATCGTGTGAAGTAAATGCATGATTGAGAGCATGTTGTAGAATAACGTATCTATTTGACATGTTGAATTCGCTCTTGTCGAATTCTTGTGTGATTCCTTAAGTGAGTAAACAACTACTTGTTGAATAAGTTCGCTCTTGTCGAACTTATTCCTTATTGAATTTCATGACGAGTAAACACCTACTTGGCATTGCATTAGTCCGGTGGCATATTTGATTGAGTCATGGGTGTGACAATGCATCGCCGTCATGAGTTATGGGACTCATGATAGTGATGGGTTGTTATCCGGGTTTTATCACACACGCCTCCCTTTGTTGGCCACAGGTGGGGAAGTAGCCCTTTCTTTGTAACCAAGAGAGCACATTGGAAAGTCTAATTACCAAGTAGAGAGCTTGGTAACCGAGTAGAAGACTCGGTACAGAGTAGAGAACTTCGATACTTTGATACACTAATCACGGGTATCATTGGCACGAATGTTAACGCGTGTATTGCGGGAGCTACGTAGCGGCACCGGTTTCAGTATCATATCCTCTTTATATGTGATTTACCTTTATAGCACTTATGTAAAACAACGTGCTACCATGGATATGTGTTTTAAGTGTTTATTAAATGAACGCTTTGATTGACTTGATATTAAAATGATATCTTGATATGTACGTTGCATGATGCCATGACATGCATAATTGTTAACTCACAAAGTCTTTATGACTTACCCCCTCCCTTTTACTGCTTTAGATCCGAGCCGATCAGGTACTGCTCGTTGAGGTGCAGCAGGATTTTCTCTTGTCCGTGATCGTGCAGCGACGAGGTTGTGATTTTAGATGTCCTTGTTTTGTTACGTTTTGTAAGGGCCTGGGTATAGCAAGTCATATAGACTTTGCTTGGGAACTTTGTGTATTTGGATTTATTGTCCTTACTTGTAGTTCATGTATCCTATTTTTGTGTCTTAGGTGCGCATATGCCTTAGAGCCTTGTATAGCTGTATTATGGTTCATCTGTTTTAAAACTTCCATTTGGGCATTACTTTAGCTCTTATTTAAGTATGTTGTTCTCCGGCATGTTATAGCCGTCGAGGTATATTTGCATGAACTGTGTAGTGTTGGGTTCCGGTAGTAAAGTCGCCGATGATTTGGTATAATTGTATTAATTGTTATATCAGGTACAAAAAGTTTTAAATTATTCCGGCCTTTTGGTGCCGAGTCGCGCTTCATCTGAATTGTTGCGTCACGTCGTTTTCTAAAACTGAGTCTTTGCATGTATTGTTGTCCTATTTGGACGACTTGACTTGTGATTCCATCTCGGGGTCCGGGTCGGGTCGTCACATGAACTATCCCAAAATACTTGTGTTATTCCTTTACTGTTTGTCTGCTATTTGAACTGTTTATTACTTTGGTTATCTTTATCTGTTTTACATAAGAACTTAAGTAACTTGTAAAAGGTCTACCGGTAGTCCTTATCGGCAGACCTGGAACATCTACTTTGAAGGTCTTCCGCTACTTCAATCTTTTCAATAGATTGCAAGTACCCTTCAAAGAACTTACTCAAAAGTTTTTAAGTGTACAATAAGCTATTCAACCCCCCCCCTTCTAGCTTATTATTGTGCCCGTTGGGACCCACAGGCAGGTTGGGCTGGTGTTTTTCCCAGTCATGTGCCTTGAACAGCCACTGTCTAGGTACCAGATGTCTTTGATTTCTGATTCTATAGCCATGAAGCATTCCTGTAAAAGAGTTAAAGCAAAACAAGGTACCCTTTATTTGGGTCCTAAGGATTAGCAACCTTTTGCAACCCATACCTGCTTGACCTTGAGAGAACTAGGTCTCTCAGATCTTGGGGTGAACCTTAGCAGGCATTCTGGTGCCAGATGGCCTAAGCAATGGCAAGAATGACATAAATGGAAAGACCATAGAGAACTGTTAGAGTCTTCAACTGAAGAGTGCTTATGATCATTCCTTTTCTTGACATTCATTTTCGGTTCAGTTTGCTTGTTGACGGTAGACTTAATTGGTTTCTTTCGACTCTTCCTAGGTAGGTTACCAACAGACTTAGCTTTAGCTTTTCTGTTGGATACCTTTTCAGAAGGATTCGGTAGAATACCTTTAAGTTTACCTTCAACAGGTAAAGCAGCTTTGTCTGTTTCATAGACAAACTTGATAGTTACCGGTAGAGGTTTAGCAGGTCTACCGTCAGCAGACTTTGCCTTGGCATAGTCATTGCCGGTAGACTTCACTTTCTCTACCGTTACCTTCTCAGATTTCTCATTTGAATCATTCATTTTGGCTTTTCCTTTCTGAGCTTTAGGGTAAACATAAGGAACACTTGAGTAACCAATGCCTTGTTTCCCTATATTTCCAAATGTCTGTTTAGAGAAAGATATATCATTAGCAGTTTCGGAGGATTCTCCTTTCTCTTTGACAGAAGAGGTTGTCGGAAGAGACACATCTGAATATCCTATGCCTGTTTTATCATTGCTAGATTTTTGGCTTGAAAGGATTTCTTCGAATGCGTCCTTGGAGCTATTCCAGGAGTCAATTGTCTTTTGCAAGGCAATTTTCTCTAAGTCTAGTCCTTTGATGTGCTCAGTCAGACAATCAATTTTGTCATGAAGAAATTTGTTTTCTTCCATCAGTTTGATATTATCTTGTTGACAACTATTGAGGGTTTGAATCTCAGCTGCCATCAAAGATTTCTCAACTGTAAGTTTCTCACAGTTCTTGGCCAGTTTAACATAGGCTACTCTAAAGGAATTAAATTCTTCAAGCATATCCTGATTATCCTTGAGAAGTTCTTCCTTTTTTTTTTTTTTTTTTTTTAGAAACAGGGGCGGCACCCTGCAGAATTTTATTAGAATAAAAAGGAAATACAAACTTGAGGGGGACAATCAGCCTGGCCCTTATAAATGGGAGGACAAAGAAGCCTTACCTCGAAATAGAAATACAAAGAAAAAGCAAAATAAAGAAGCTTAGACCCTACGCCTAACATAAGGTGTACCAGCTTTATCAAGAGCAATAGAGCCACGGATGCGGGCAGGCAGAGAAGAAACGTTATGAAACTGTAAAGAAGTAGTGGAATCGCAGCCCAGATTGGCGAGGAGGTCCATGACACTTGTTAGCTTCCACGAAAAGTGACAAATAAAATAATTCATCTGACGAAGAACATCTTTAGTCTGATGAAGAATTGCCCAACATTTCCAAGGAAACTTGTGATTTGATGTGAGGCAATCAACAAGCACCTTGGAATCAAGCTCAATGATAGCATCTCTAAATCCGGCTCCTTTAAGCCATTTCACTCCTTCCAGCAAAGCTTTAGCTTCGGCAATTGAGTTAAATAGGCGGGCATAATAAGATGAAAAGGCATATAGAAGATCCCGTCCAATTACGAACAATTCCTCCACCTCCACAAATACCGGATTACCACGGGAGGCTCCATCCGTGTTTAACTTAACCTTCAAAGGAGAGGGGAATCCATTTAACAATCAGGGAGCGGGTGGAGCTTAAACCCGTGGGAGAATGATGAGCATCGGTCAAGTCGGATAAATCCTTGCGAATAGAGACTAGAAGAGAGTTGGCCGATTGGCGGGTGCCCTTCAAAAAAGAAAGAATTTGTTCTTCCAAACATGCCAGAGAATCAATGAAGGAAGAACAATATGATGTACAGATTTCGGTGGAAAAGCCACCAAGTGAGACAACACTGGTTGATAGAGGAAGAGTAGTGCGGCACTTGGAACTCAGCTCCTAAAACAGCCCACACTTGAGCAGCTATCGGGCAATGAATAAATAGATGGCTGAATGTCTCGGCAAAATTAGAGGAGCAGCAATAACACCGAGAAACCATATTAAAACCACTATGAAGAAGAGCTTCATCGATTGGGAGCCGACGAAGAAAAAGTTTCCACATGAAGATGCTTATATTCTTAGGGAGTTTAGAATGCCAATAAAATTTAGCGAAGTAAGCAATTTAGGACTATGAGTCGATTGCCAAGCGATTGCCAAGTCGAAGTAGAGAATCGGCCGAGAAGAGAGAGCTTCCGGCAATATCCTCAGAATCATTGAGGTAACAGTCCTGGGCATGGATGCGTTGGATATCTCGAATATGTAAGTGGGCAGCTATCGAAGGATCCAAGCTGGAGTTATCTGAGAAAAGATCTCGAGCATGCGGTTGGCGGCTGAGGAAGAAGACCATCATCCAACCAACTATCAAACCAAGGAGAGCATTGCCCGCGGCCAATCAACCATTTCATATGTTGCTCTACAAAAGGCCGAATAGATATCATACGGCGCCAAACATGTGAACCATTCATAGTCGTTTGAGCAGGATGATGAGATCGACAATATTTAGCCATGAAGAAGCTGGACCAGAGAGTGCGACAAGTTCGAAACCTCCACCAGATGCTAGCTGAATAAGCCTTAGTTATCTCATGAAGAGGACGAATGCCAATTCCTCCTTCAGAGACCGGCGAACAGCACTTGGACCAAGCAATCCAATGGGCACGATTTTTCTGATCAACTTGGCCCCAAAAGAAGTTGGCAAGCAAACTTTCAACCAATTTGATCACAGATTTAGGAGGGTCAATGGCCGCAATATGAGTAGCGAAATTGATTGCAGGAGGCGAGTTGATGAGAGTAATTTTTCCGAGCCGATAAAAATGACCAATCCAAGAATCAATGCGGGAGCGAAGTTTTATAATGAGCGGATCAAAGTATTTTTTCAGCTTCCTGCCACTAAATAAAGGGCAGCCTAAGTATATCAAAGGAAACTCCTTTCTAACATAACCCAAACAAGAGGCAATAGACGCAATACGAGTGGGCGCAAGTTTGGTGGAAACTGTAAAGCTGCTCTTAGAAACATTGATGGCCTGCCCGGAGAGCTGTTCATAATCAGAGAGAAGTTGACGATGCTTGGCTAGAGACGGAAGACTGCCATTACAGAAAATGACAATGTCATCGGCAAAAGACAAATGGGATATAACTGGGCAACCACTAGCTGATGAGAAAGTAACATGAGAATACGAAGAGTGTAATTCATTCAAACTACGGCTGAGCACCTCTGCTGCGATAATAAATAAGGCTGGGGAGAGGGGATCCCCCTGACGGAGACCTCTCGAAGACTGAAAGAACCCACAAGGGGCACCATTAACCAAAACCGAGAACCAGTTGTCAGCGATTAAGCGCCAGATCATGTCAATAAAAGTCTCACAGAACCCAAATCTACGGAGAACTTTCATAAGAAAATGCCAATTAACCCGATCAAAAGCTTTGCTCATATCTAATTTCAGAATAATGTTGGACCCCGAAGTCTTCTTATCAAGATGAGTCATCAGTTCTTGAGCAAGGAGAATATTGTCCTGTATCACCCGGCCTTTAACAAATCCACTCTGATTGGGAGAAATAATTACGGGAAGAATACGTCCCAGCCTAGTAGCAAGAATTTTGGAAATTATCTTGTTGCTGAAGTTACATAGACTTATGGGACGAAAGTCCGCAAAAGAGGTCGGATTATCAATCTTCGGGATAGTAACAATGAGGGTGCTAGTCCAACTTTTAGGAAGCGAAAAACCCGAAAAGAATTCCAAAATTGCCTCATAAAGATCAGGTCCAATGATGTCCCAGCAATAAGAGAAGAATAAGCCGGAGAATCCGTCCGGGCCAGCAGCACTGTCGCCATTCAAAGAAAAAACAGCACTTTTCACTTCATCATAAGTCGGGTAAGCTGCCAACGAAGCATTCATCTCAGCCGAAATGAGAGAAGGAATGGAATGAAGTCTATCATTGTCCACAGTGGCCACGGCTTGGAGCTGAGATTGATAGTGAAGCACAGCCTGATTTTTAATCTCAGATTCTTCCGTAATATAATGGCCATCAGTTCCAAGAATGGAATGGATATGGAGGCGACGGCGAGTTTGCTGGACTGAAGCAAAGAAAAGTTTTGAACTGCCTTCACCATCTTTGAGCCATTTGAGTTTAGCTTTCTGCCGCCAATAATTCTCCTCCACTTTGAGGGCGTGCTTGAGCCGTGCATAAGCCAAATTCATTTCAGTTCTGTCTTCAGAGGAACGGGTAGTCTCAAATCTAGTTTCAGCACACTGAACCTCATCTTCAGCCTTTTGAATATTGGAGAAAATGTTGCCAAAAACCTCCTTATTCCAAGTTCTCAAAGCATTCCTACAAATGGAAAGTTTCTTTGCAAAGACGTATAAAGGCCTGCCAGATATTTGTTCCTGCCAATGACGTTGAATGAGGGGTAAAAAAGAATTATTAGCAGTCCATACATTAAGAAACCGAAAAGGAGAGGGATGCGAGGTGTGTTCCCTGATAATGGATGTGAGAATAGGGGCATGATCGGAACAGGTTCTGCTCATGTGTCGGACTGAAGTAGCACCAAAAAAATTCTGCCATGAACTGTTGCAAAGCATGCGATCGAGACGTTCAAATATAGAGGCTGAACCATCTCGAGAGTTCCACCAAGTAAAGTCATTGCCCGTATAGCCGAGATCAGTTAAACCAGAGGCTGAAATGCAAGAGTAAAAATCCATGGCGCCCATTCGATCCCATCCATTGCCACCCGACTTTTCTTCCGGAGATAAAATGATATTGAAATCACCTCCCACTAGCCAAGGAGAAGAGCCAATTGAAGAACCTAAATCAATGAGATCTGCCCATAGAGATTGCCGAATAAAGAGATCACAGTTTGCATAAACACATGATATAGAGACTGAAGAAGGCCATGAGAAGTGTTTAGCCTGAATAGTGAGATGCTGATCCGTGGCATGCAAGAAATGGCACGTGAAAGAAGATTTAACAAATAACCATATAGTACTTTGGTTATTAGCAAAGAAAGTTCTAAACTTCAGCCTTTTAGCGAGGATAGAAATTTGCTTAGAATCTAACATAGGTTCAAATATAGCAAGAAAGGAAATTTTATGAAGTTTAATGAGACGTTTCAATCTAGCAACTGAAGGATCATTACCAATCCCCCGAATATTCCAAAATAGGAGATTAACAGCCATGAGACGGGGAGGAAGCAACCTGAGATTTAGACCTTGTTTGCACGGAAGTAGTAGGGAACGTCTTTTTCTTTTTACCACGACCCTTAGGAATGGGTATTGAGGAATCCAAATTGAGTTGATCCAGCAAGGGGGAATCAGTAGCACCAGCTTGGTTATTTGAAGGACCTGCATCTAATTCGGCAAAGGAGTCATTGTCTATGTCCTCACCAGTGTCCTCACCAGAATCACCGCTAACCGTTGCATTGTCCATGTCAAGGGCAGCAAAACGATTAGGAGAAAGGATAGATTCATTAGGCTGTGGAGCATTCTCGTTGGCAGCATGACTAGCTTCAAGGTTAATTGTGGCTACATTCTGTATGGGTTCTTTCAAACATTGCTCATAATCAACTTGCTTACCATTCTCAGTATCAGGCTGCTTATTAGGTTCATCAATAGGGTTTTGGTTACCAGATGTAATCGGATCTGAAGAAGCCGAAGGGGAGGGAATAGACCTTGGGTCAATCGAAGCTTGACCAGCGTTTTTGGCAAGGGGTTTTTTTGGTGTCCAGCGGGTTGTTGGAGGAGGGGGGGGAGGCGGAGGGGGAGAAACCTTAGGAGTTTGATCATGATTTGAAGGTGGAGGGTTTTTAATCTTACAAGTAATTTCAGAGTGGCCTTGACGAAGACAATGAGAGCAATAAAGAGGGATGTTCTCAGCTGCAACATGTTGCCAAAAACTAGGGTAGAGAGTGCCGCAATCAACCCATACCCGTTTTGGAGGGGGCTTGGTTAAATCAATCTCCACACAAACCCTAGCAACACTAGGCCGAGTGAGGTTAATAGTGGGCTGGTCAAGCATGAGGGGTTTACCGAATAGGGAAGCAATGGAGAAAAGAGTAGTCTTATGGAAGAGATGAATAGGTAACCCCGGAAGAGAGAACCAAACTGGGACAATGGAACTCTCTACGTCAGGGCGGAAATCAGGAGTCCATTTGAAGACTCGCATGGGGAAGCGGCCTAAGTACCATTGATCCTTTATCCAGAGCCGTTGGTAATCTTCTTCATGAGCAACTTGAATCAGGATATGCTTGGCGTCTAGATGTCCGATAGTGAAAGCAGCCTTGAGGCCAAATGTATGGAAGAGTTTACGAATCGAATCCAGAGAAGGGCGGCCATGCGAGAATTTGCCAATGAGTGCATGGGAGAATGGCTTGGCAAGAGCCATGATAATATCATCCGAGAGCTTTAATGAAGGTTCGCCTTTGTAGGATGATGGAGGGATAAGAAAGGCAGTAAGGGCGGGGTTTGTGGAAGGAGATGAGAGAACTGAGGCAAAAGATTTCGAGGGAATTGAGGCTGGATCCGGAGGTGCGGGTGGGGGCGGCTCCACCATGATGCCGGTCGAAAAGAGAAGCCCTAATCTGAGAGAGGTGATCGCACCTTTAGTGTGTGTGTTCCAAGAGATATTATAAAGTAGTTGAAAAATTGAGAAGTTCTTCCTAACTGAAGCTATCACTGCTGGTTTCATTTTTGTCCAAAGGACTTGATGAAACTACAACTTCATTTTCAGAGTCATAGGTAGGATATGAATCATGAGCTATTAAGCATATGTTAGCTTGCTCACAATCCTCTTCCTCCTCTTCTGAATCAGTTTCAAACCATGTAGCAACCTGTTTATCTTCTATGTCTTCAGCCAACATACCTTTTTGTTTTTGAAATTTTCTAAACGGGGATTTTCGGTATGCTTCAAATTTTGGCTTAGGACACTTTGAGGCAAAATGACCAGGTTTCCTACAGTTATAACACACAAGCTCTTCCTTAGATGAGCTTTCACCAAACTTTCTGAAAGGTTGTTGGTGAGTGTTCTTCCTTCCATATTTTGCAAATTTTTGAAAACGTTTAACAAACATAGCAAATTGTTCATCGGATAAAAAATCATTTTCACTGGAAGAAGTAGAAGGTTTGTTTTCAACAATGATTTCTTCTTGGACCATGGCTGGCAGAGACACAGTTCTGAACTGTTTGTCTTGCTCTAGAGCTTGATTAACTTCAAGTTCATAAACCTTTAAACTTGCGTAGAGACTACGAAGAGTCATCTCGTTTAAGTTTTTAGATTCTTTCATAGCCGTGGTCTTCACATGCCATAAGCTACCTAGAGAGCCTAGAAACCTCATGTTCATTTCCTTTTTGTCATACGTTTTACCAAGAGAAAAGCAACTATTTATTACCTCACTGAATCGATCGTATGCTTATCTCAAGGTTTCCTTAGGATCCTTTTTGAAAGAATCAAACTGCTGGATGTATGTATATTTTCTGTTGTCTCTTGTGTCTTGGTCTCCTTCCAAGTATTCTACAAGAGCTTCCCACATCTCTTTGGCAGTTGTACATCGAATCACTTGCTGGTATGTGCTTGTATCTAGAGAGCTGGTGATTATGTTGATTGCTTTACTGTCAAGTTCAACCAGCTTTCTATCGTCCTCTGTCCATTCCGATTCTTCTTTTGGAACTTCTGCAGGGTTCCCAGTGATGGAGGCTAGAAGATTTGCCTTCATTGGTACATGTTGACCTGCAGTGACACATTTCCATAATCTGTTGTCAATAGAGTTCATGAATCTCATTACTTTATCCTTCCATACATCAAAATGACCTTCGTCCAATATTGGGACGTGGTTAGCATTAGATGTAGGCAGCATATAGTGTGTTTGTGCCATTATGTCGTATCTCTCAAGAGTTTAATCTTGGAAAAACTTGTTTTTGAAGAGTAAGGCTCTGATACCAATTGTGGGTCCCAATGAGCACAATAATAAGCTAGAAGGGGGTTGAATAGCTTATTAACACTTAAAAACTTTTAAAGTAAGTTCCTTGAAAGTTACTTGCAGTCTATGAAAAGAATCAAGTAGCGGAAGACCTTCAAGAAGATTGTTCCAGGTCTGCCGATAAGGACTACCGGTAGACCTTTTACAGATTACTTAAGTTCTGCTGAAATGGATAATATGAACAAAGAAACTAAGCAGTTCAATAAATAGACAAACAGAAGGAAATAACACAAGTATTTTGAGATGGTTCACACTGTAATGAGTGCTACGTCCACCACCAAGGCAGTCAACCTTGGATTTAAATTGTGCACTATGTTTTCCACTTAGATCAATTACAAAGAATATCCCTAATGGATCGTGTACAAAATATTGACTTGTGTTTGGGTCTAGGGAATTAAATATCTGTAAATACAAGATATTTAATTAGATGCAAATATAGTTAATGGAAGTAAACAACAAGAAGAATAAAACAATAAAAGTTGAAGAGCGACTTCTTGTTGTTGACAAGGACTTCTAGATCTGTTGAGGATCTATTGAATGCACCGGTGAAAGACTTGGAGTTGTGTAGATTCGAGCAATTCTTTTAAGTGTTCGATTGATTACATGCAGCTTGTCTCTTTGTTCCAGTCTTCAATGGCAGTATTTAAAGCAGATGCACTTCAAAAGATCCGTTGGAGAGGACGAAGACTTCAACAGCTCTATTCATAAATGCATTAAATGCATGGGGCTGTCAGTCAAGGAATTTCGTCTTCACAGATATCTAGAGCAGATAATCATTTCTGAGATCTTTAAAAAGGTGGGCGAATTGGTGTCAGATCTAAGAGATGTAGCAGAAAGTAGGGGACAGTCTGCTTTTCTGCTTTCACTATTCAGGGCGAAAAGTATTCCTGCTTTTCGGAAAGTTGCTTTCGGCGGCTTGATATGTCAGGGAATGACTTGGATTAATTCAAATAATATATGGAAATAAGTTTGAATTAATCCACTATCTTTGGAGAGGACACGTAGAAGCGGATCACCGGTGGACACGAGGTCTTAGATCTTAAGCTTTGAGCGAGTCTTTAGGTGAAGGCGAGAAGGGGTCTTCCGCTGATCCTGAAAAGAGTCCTATAAAAACTATACAAGGCAAAGTTCTATACACAGTTGCCACGCTAATCGATACGCAGCCCGATTAGCCACTGAAGTATAAAACTAATGTAATGTACTGATCAGATATAAATTTAACATAAGAATTAACAGACTTGCTTCCCATTGTCCTTGCCAAAATAAAAGAATAACTATACATAGTCTCAAAAGTACAACCTTCAAGCTCACTAGCTATCTAGCTCGGATACGACAAATCTAGCGAGGACCTTCTCCTTGGCTCGGATCTAAGGAAAACAAAACAAAGAAATAGGGTAAGTCATAAAGACTTAGTAAGTTACTAAAAATGTATGATCATGTCACTGTATAACATTTATCACAATTATAGTACATGCTCATCATATAGCACTTAGCACATTATTCACATAAGTGTGAGTAATAAATCACACAAGTAGGATATGATATAGGCCCGACCGCTATGTAGCTCCTGCAATAAAGTTTGTTAACCCAATATCGTGACTACGATGCTCATGACTTCGCATCGATATACCGAACTCCGCCGGCTAATAGCAGCCTGTGACGCACGTATTGATACGGCAAAGGGCTACTTCCCCACTGCGGCCTATAGTGGAGGTGTGTATGAGGTCCCAGGTACGACCATCCATAGCGAGCACTAATCTCAAGATTTGTGAAGGCGATGCATCGTCCTACCCTGACATAAAAATCAAACCAAATAGTGCCAGCTGGACTCAATGCAATGCACAAATAGATATTTACTCGTCAAGACCAAATAAGGATCGAATTCGACAAGAGTGAACTCGACCGACCAAGTAGGGTATTAATCTCTACCATAAATCTTGTCAAGGCAATTAATTGCTCATAACCAAATAATCACAACGAACTCAATTGCACATAATTAAACTCAACTTATAATTGAGTAAACTCGACTAGACGGTGTCCAAAACTCGTAGGGATTTAAGGTCGTGTTCAATATGTTCCAAACTTCCCTAGAGTCTACTCCGTTGAGTCTTTACTACACATTCCCAATTTTGGGGATTTGAAGCTATGTGCTTCTCAAACCATCCTAAGTTCATTACTAAGTCCAACTAGGTTATGAGTGTACAAAAATACTACAATGTGATCCCTCTACAATATAGAATTCAATCATAAGCCATAATACCAAACAATTCACCATATTACTAAGAAAGCCACATATAGGGTACTTTCACTTAACACCATTTGTAATAACCATGTAGGCATAACTTCTAACATGCTCACAATCCTAGTTACATAAGATGAAGGATAATAACATGCTTCAATAATCATAAAATCACCCTACACATGCTCCTAATAAGTTCATATGTTAAAATCACAAGATGAAGGCATATAAGGCAAGTATGTGTACTCATTGACCTAAAAAATCATAGGTTTTGTTTCCTTAGGATCAATGAGTACTAAAACCAAGAAGAGGAAGAGTAACTTAATTGTAAACTACACACAAGAAACCAAATGGAGAAACTATTCTGTTAGAAATGCTCTACTCTTCAAGCTCTTCACTTTTATGGAGTTTGTTTGAACAATGGAGGGAGGAATCATGGATGACCAAGGGAGAACCTTCAAGAACTCAAGAGAACTCCATGAGAGAGGATAACCACGTTTTTGGAGGAGAAGGGTGAGAAATGAGGTCATAACATCTGATTTGTGGTATAAGAGTGGTCAAAATGTTAGTGGGACAAGTGTCACTTCATCGTGGTTGAATAAAATCTGATTTGGGTTCATTAAATCCACTAATGCTCTCACTAAAACACACTGAAAACTAGTTAATAAGGTTAGGTTATTAGTAAGGAGGGTTAGGGCGGTTTAGGTGAGGTTTAGGAAGGGTCTTGATAGGGTTTGAATACATAAATTCGTCAAACATCAAAACAGAGCAAATCTGCCTCGGGGGACCATGCGGTCGCATGGCTCCCATAGCATGCGACCGCATGCTAGCTGACCACCCTCCCTCAATCTTCTAGACACCTTGCGAAGGCAAGGCCATTTCCCCTTGCGACAGCAAGTCTGATAGACCCAAAATGGCTTAAAAAGCAACCTAAAAGACCCCCAAACACTTAGCCAAAATCAATGAGGCTTAAACCTCATTCAAAGTGAGTCTAGAACTCACCCCAAACACCCTCGAACAATCCAAACGAAGGAGGGAAAGAAGGAGAACCAAACGAGCAATTCAACCAACGATTCAACAAGCATGCAAATAAGATTCTAAGTATGTTAAGAGCATTATTATTGACTTATAAATGATTATAATACTTATTTAGACTAAGTAGACATGCTCAGAAACAATATGAATGCATGAAGGCAAGCATATGAATGTCTAGGGTGCCACATTCTCCCCTCCTTTAAGGAATTTAGTCCCTAAATTCTTACCAAGTCCCTCAAATAAATGTGGATGCTTCTCGCGCATCTCCGCTTCCGTTTCCCAAGTCACTTCTTCAATGTTGTGATTTCTCCAAAGGACTTTTACCAGGGGAATCCGCTTGGTTCGTAACACTTGTTCTTTGGTATCCAAAATCCTTATTGGTTTCTTAACGTAGGACAAATCCGGCTCAAAAGATATCTCCTCCTACTCAAGAACATGTGATTCATCCCTCATATACTTTCGCAACATAGAAACATGGAAGACGTTATGAATCTTTTAGAGTGAAGGTGGCAATGCAACTCGGTACGCTAAGGACCCAACTCTCTCAAGATTCTCGAACGGGCCAATGTATCTCGATGTAAACTTCCCTTTCTTACTAAATCTCTTTGTACCTCTCCTCGGTGTCACTTTCAAGAATACATAGTCTCCCACTTGAAACTCAAGATCTCTTCTACGATTATCCGTGTAACTCTTTTGTCGACTTTGAGCGGTGCATAGCCTGTCTCTAATTAATTTCACGCTCTCAACCGATTGTTGTACTAACTCGGAACCCCAAAGTTTTGCTTCTCCAACCTCATCCCAACAAATAGGTGATCTACATTTACACCCATATAATGCTTCATACGGCGCCATCTTAATGCTCTTTTGGTAGCTGTTGTTATACGTAAATTCTGCCAAGGGTAAATGAGAATCCCAGCTTTCTTTAAAATCCATGGCACAAGCTCGAAGCATATCTTCCAAAATCTGAATCAGCCGCTCGTACTGACCATCCGTCTTAGGATGAAAAGCTGTACTGAAGTCTAATCTGGTCCCCAAAGCCTCTTGCAACGATTGCCAAAATCTCGACGTGAATCTCGGATCTCTATCAGATACAATACTCACTGGAACGCCATGAAGTCTCACGATCTCCTGAATGTACAAGGCTGCCAACTGAGTCAATGAATAAGTGATCGTGATCGGTATAAAGTGTGCAGACTTAGTCAATCTGCAACTATAATCCACACTGCATTGAATCCTCTACGCGTGCGCGGTAAAATTGTCACGAAGTCCATGGTAATGTGCTCCCATTTTCATTCAGGAATCTCAAGTGGTTATAGAAGTCCCACTGGTCTTTGATGTTCAGCCTTAACCTGTTGACAAGTTAAACACCTCGATACATACTCCGCGATTTCCCTTTTCATGCCTTTCCACCAAAACTGTCGTTTCAAGTCTAAATACATCTTAATTGGTGCTCCCCGGGTGAATGGTGTACCTCGCTTTATGAGCCTCATCAAGAACTTGCCTCTTCAATTCATCACTAGCAGGAACGCAAATTCTTCCTCGAAATGTTAAAGTACCATCATTACTAATCACAAAGCCGGGTGATACATTCTCAACCAATCCATCAATTATTTTCTTCAATTTTGAATCATTTCCTTGCGTTTCTTTAATCTTCCTAAGTAAAACTGGCATAGCTTGAACATTCACAAATATCACGCCTCTATCATAAATGCTAGGACCCCAATCTCGCAAGTGTTCCAACATTTTCCATTCTCTAACCATCAAACAAGACGTGCACTTTCCTACTTAAGGCATCCGCTACCACGTTTGCTTTCCTCGGATGATAGAAGATAGTACAATCATGGTCCTTTGATTTCTCCATCCATGTCCTTTGTCTCATATTCAATTCTTTTTAAGAAAATAAATACTTTAAACTCTTGTGGTCGGTGAAGATCTCAAACTTAGCCCCATACAAGTAATGCTTCCATTTATGCAACACAAAAATAATCGCAGCCAACTCTAAATCGTGCGTTGGGTAATTCTGTTCATGAGTAGACAACTTTCTCGATGTATAAGCAATGGCTCTACCATTTTGCATAAGCACACATCCCAAACCTTCCTTTGAAGCATCACTATAAATCACAAAATTATCTCCTCCACTAGGCAAGGCCAAAATTGGTGTCGTTGTCAAACGCTTCTTAAGCTCTTGGAAACTAGCCTTGCATTTCTCGCTCCAGACAAATGGTGAATTCTTTTGTGTCAATCTAGTCATAGGGGTAGCTATCCGAGAAAACCCTCAATAAATCTCCGGTAATAACACGCTAGACCCAAGAAACTCCAAACCTCGGTAACCAAACTAGGTCTCCTCCAATTCATCACCGCTTCAACCTTAGAAAGATCCATGGCTATCCCGGCACTAGAAACGATGTGCCCTAAAAATGATACTTTTTTCCCTAAAAAATGATACTTACTCTAGCCAAAAAGCACATTTACTAAATTTTGCATAAAGTTGTTTCTCCCAAAGAATGGACAAGACAATCCTCAAGTGTTTCTCATGCTCCTCCCGAGATTTCGAATACACTAAGATATCATCAATAAAGACTACCACAAAACAATCAAGATGGCTATGAAAGACACGATTCATCAAATCCATAAATACCGCTGGTGCATTCGTCAACCCAAACGGCATCACTACAAACTCGAAATGCCCATACCTCGTGCGAAAAGCCGTCTTTGGAATGTCTTCCTCTCTAACCTTCAATTGATAATAGCCCCATCTCAAGTCAAGCTTATAGTATACAATCGACCCTTGTAATTGGTCAAAAAGGTCATCGATGTGGGGTAATGGATATTTTTTCTTAATGGTCACCTTATTCAACTCCCGATAATCTATGCATAAGCGCAAACTCCCATCTTTCTTCCTCACAAATAAGACTGGTGCGCCCCAAGGCGACACACTCGGTTTAATGAAACCAATCTCAAGAAGTTCTTGTAATTGAATTTTCAACTCCTTAAGCTCCGCGGGCGCCATTCTATACGGTGCCTTGGAAATCGGTGAAGTCCCTGGAACGAGTTCAATACAAAATTCTAACTCTCTATCAGGTGGCATAGCATGGTCGGTAGAAAATACATCGAAAAACTCACATACTACCGGAACCTCTTCTAATTTTGGTGAAGACTTCTTCTTATCGACAACACATGCAAGATAACCCGTACACCCTTGTGACAATAACTTTCTAGCCCTTAGAGCATAAATAAAATGCAACCCACTCAATGCATGATCACCCACAAATGTAAATTTAGGCACACCCGACATGGAAAAAGTAACCCGCTTTTTATGGCAGTCAACTAAAGCATGATAAGCACACAACCAATCCATGCCAAGAATAACATCAAAGTCACGTATAGGCAAAACCACCAAATCCGCATGCAAAGTGTGGTCACCCACCAATATATCACAAGCTTTAAAAACTTCAGACGCCAACATATATTCCCCAAGCGGGGTAGACACTTCAAGCAAATAAGGCAAAGGTTGATGTAGCACACATAAATTCTCAACAAAGTTCGAAGCAACATAAGAATGTGAAGACGATCTATAAGAACTCGAGCCTTATGATCAAATATAGAAAGAGTACGTCCTATCACTACCGTAGACCCCTGAACCTCGCGCTAATCAAGCGCAAACACGCGGCCCTGCACCTTAGGTCTCCCATCTACACCTCTCTTGGCTCCAGACTGAGACACGTTGCCCGATTGAACTGCCCTAGCTTTCGGGCAATCCTTCCTAAAATGAGTACCATCTCCACAAAGAGTACACTTCCCAAGCTTCGCCCAACACCAATCAACTGTGTGACCCACTTTCTGACAATAATTACAAGTCATATTTCTGCTACGTTGACCCTGTTTCCCCTATGAAGAAGAAGTATAGTTTCCCTGCTTTCCCGATTGTGGCCTACCTTGGCCTCCACCTCTCCTATCCCGGTTGCCTTGGTATCCTCTCCTGTTACCTGAATTATTACTGTTGATCCCAAAGGACACAATAATAAGCTAGAAGGGGGGGGTTGAATAGCTTATTAGACACTTCAAAATTTTCTTAAGTATGTTCCTAAAACAAGCACTTGCAATCTATCAAAGAGATTGAAGTAGCGGAAGTCTTGTAAGGATGATAGTTCAAGTCTGCCGATTAAGGAATATCGGTGGACTTAATAGAATCATCAAGTCTGCTGTTTAAAGATAAGTAAAGGAAATAAGAACAAGATCAAAGCAATAAGCAACAGTCACAGAAGAACACAAGTATTTTAGATGGTTCACACTATAAAGAGTGCTACGTCCACCACCAAGGCAGTCAACCTTGGATTTAAAATGTGCACTATGTTTTCTAGTAGTTTTATTACAAGGAATATATCTAATGGATTATGTACAAAATATTTGACTTGTGTTTGGGAAGTTTGGGAACTGAATATCTTGATAAACAAGATATTCAATTCGTGCGGAAGAATAGTTTAAGGAAGACAACAATAAGAAGTTTAAAATGAATGTTGAAGCGGATCTTCTTGTTGTTGTTGAGGACTTCTTGATCAGTTAACGATCTCTTGAATGCGCTGAGTATAAAGACTTAGATTTGTAGAATCTCAGAGCATTTCAGGACAGACAGTGTTGTATTTTCTTCAATCTTAAATGGCAGTATTTATAGCCGGAGCATTCTAGAGATCCGTTGGAGAAGACGAAGTGTAACAGCTCTATTAGGTTGAATGCATTAAATGCATAGAGCTGTCTTGTACAGTTCGTCCTCACTGATACTGAGCAGGGAGTGGTGCAGAGTTGTTTGCAGGAGTAGGTAGCCGAATAATCAGAATATCAGA
Organism: Codonopsis lanceolata; assembly: GCA_013146195.2. Classification (NCBI taxonomy): domain Eukaryota; kingdom Viridiplantae; phylum Streptophyta; class Magnoliopsida; order Asterales; family Campanulaceae; genus Codonopsis; species Codonopsis lanceolata. The sequence continues at coordinate 74,446,393 of CM028383.1, forward strand.
CCTGCAAGTGTCAGTCTGTTCACCTGCTTTGTCACTGTTCAGAGGGTGAAAGTCTTCCAGCTTTTCGGAAAGTTGTTTAAGCGTGTCTGAGAAGTTTGTGGATGTTTGTATTCAAATTTGAAATGGTAAAAGACAATTTTAAATTAATCCACTAAGTCTTGGTAAGCTGACACGTCATGCTTGAACTCGTGCAGACAAGGTCTGCCGCTGGAGCATTGCTGAAGTCTTCCGCTGAAGGAAGGCTGAAGTCTTCCGCTGAACCTGTGAAGCCTAAAAGCAAACTATTCTATGGCATAGTTCTATACATAGTTGCCACGCTAATTGATACGCAGCCCAATTAGCCACTAAAGTATAAAACAGATGTAATGTATGAGCAGATGTAACTCAAAATACAATATAGAAACAACAATTACCCCTATCGGTGTTCTGTGTAGACTGCTGTGCATTACTAGAATTACCCTTACCTCGGTGCTCCTCAATATCCTGCTCCACCTCATAAGCTCGGTCAACTGCACTCCGATACTCTATAAGCTTAAGTTCTAGAATCTGCTTCCTAAACTCAGTCCTCAACCCCTTAACAAATTTATGTGTTCTCTGGGATTCAGTAGGAATCAAGTGTGTACAATAACGGCTCAGCTCGGTGAACTTCGCAGAATACTCCGCTACAGTCATACTACCTTGCTCGAGATCATAAAATTCTCGCTCCCTCTTGTTGCGAAACACATTATGTATATACTCATACTTGAACTCTCTTTGAAAGTTAGCCCAAGTAATAGGAACTTGTTGCATCTCCCAACTCTCCTTCAAAACATTCCACCAATGCTCGGCGGCTCCCTTAAACTTGAATGTCGCCAATATCACCCTTTCCTCATCACCACAAGCCAACATAGACAATAGCTTGATCATCTCTTCCATCCACAATTCAGCCTCCCTAAGGTTCGGCTCCCCAAGAAATACGCTCGGTTTTAGCTTAAGAAATTTCTCTAGAAGGGTTGTGTCATTCCTCGGTAGTGGCTGTGGTGGTGGTACTACCTCTCCTGTTGTGGTGGTGGTGGAGCTCCCTCAGCTTGACCTCCCTGGCCTGCCCCTGCCAGAAAAGCCATCATTCTACGGTATAGTTCTGCCATCTGCGCATCCGGACCGATCGGATTCTGCTGCGGTGGTATCTCAGCCTCAGGCTCGACCTGACCTCTCCTGGGTATACCTCTACCACGGCCATTACCATCCCTAGGATTCTCCATCGAACACCTATAAGAATTCACTCGACGTTAGAATCATCACCAGTGTTCTAAAACTCCCCGCCTAGCTTCGCCTAGGCCCCTCTCTACCGCCGCGACTTTCTTAGTCGCCGCCTAATCGACCGAGTCGCCGCCTACGTCAAACCTCACCGACCTTAATTTATTTTTTTAGCTTTGATTTTGTGGCATGCGGTGACCGAAGAAGGAAGGGGGAGGCGAACTGGAGAAAGAAAGGGGAGTGGTAATTGTGAGGCAGAGAGGGAGGTAGAAAGAAAATGGGTTTGAATTTGTGGATATTCGGTGGGATGAGAGAGGGGATAAATTAAAGGGTTAGATCTTGGAGGTAAGAGATTGGAGGATGAAAAAATGCGGAGAGTCGGTTTGCCGGAGAGAGAGAGAGAGAGAGAGAAGAAAAAAAAGAAAGGAAAAAAAATGGTTATCGATTTGCTAGATAGATAGAAGAAAGAAGGAAAAAAAGATGAAGAAGAAAGGGGCTGTCTCGAGACTCAGAATTTGGAATGAGAAGGGATTAGGGAGAATATGTTAGAATGTGGGTTGTAGGGGCAGTAGATGGATGGAGTAATATTTTTTTTGTTTTTAGTTCTAAACATGACTGGTTTATTGCTTTGGGGTTGGTGAGAATTAAGATTAATGGTAGGTTTGTATATTTTTGTTCATTTTACAAATATAGAAAAGTGTTGGATAAAATGACAATCATAAAAAAAATTAAATTTGTAGTCAATTTGTTTGATCTTTGATGTAAATTATCAAATAAAAAAAAATGGTAATTGTGCCTTAATTCTAGTCCCTGCCTAGGCCCCAATTACGCCCCGACTAGTCCCCTAGGCGCTAGGCGCTAGTGTGCTGCCTAGCGGCCGCCTAACGATTTTTAAAACCTTGATCATCACACAATAACCATCCCACCTAGGCCATGGAACATATCCTGGCCGACAGCTAACCTATAGCTCTAATACCAATTGTGGCACCCCGACCCGGATTCCAATGCGAAATCCCATGTCGGACCACCTAAATACACACAAGTAAGCATGCGCAAGTAGGAATATAAAATTTCACATGGCACAACATCGCATATGAATAACAACTCGGCTACACTTGGCCGGAAAAGAACATAAAATAAACAACTCTTCGGCGAAGTTACAGCCGGAAGCCAACAACTACTCCTACAATTATAACACATGCATATAATAACCTCAACGGCCACAACATGCCGGAGACAACAACAACAATAATACTTTAAAGAGTAGTAAGCGGAATAAGCTGTAATGAACCATAACATATAAACAAGCTCGACATAGAAGTCGACGTACAAAAGATTATAATCCTAGCATAAACAAGAGTATGCAACAATACAAAAACCCAAGTCAAGTCTAAGTGACTGTTTCCCATCGACCTTGCCAAAATAAAAGACTAACTATACATAGTCTCAAAAGTACAACCTTCAAGCTCACTAGCTATCTAGCTCGAATACGACAAATCTTGCGAGGACCTTCTCTTTGGCTCGGATCTAAGGAAAACAAAACAAACAAATAGGGTAAGTCATAAAGACTTAGTAAGTTACTAAAAATGCATGATCATGTCAGTGTATAACATTTATCACAATTATAGTACATGCTCATCATATAACACTTAGCACATTATTCACATAAGTGCGAGTAATAAATCACACAAGTAGGATATGATATAGGCCCGTCCGCTATGTAGCCCCTGCAATAAAGTTTGTTAAACCAATATCGTGACTACGATGCTCATGAATTCGCATCGATATACCGAACTCCGCCGGCTAATAGCAGCCTGTGACGCACGTATTGATACGGCAAAGGGGCTACTTCCCCACTGCGGCCTATAGTGGAGGTGTGTGTGAGGTCCCAGGTACGGCCATCCATAGTGAGCACGAATTTCACGATTCGTGAAGGCGATGCATCGTCCTACCCTGACATAAAAATCAAACCAAATAGTGTCAGCTGGACTCAATGCAATGCACAAGTAGATATTTACTCGTCAAGACCAAATAAGGATCGAATTCGACAAGAGCGAACTCGACCGACCAAGTAGGGTATTAATCTCTACCATAAATCATGTCAAGGCAATTAATTGCTCATAACCAATTAAACTCAACTTATAATTGAGTAAACTCGACTAAACGGTGTCCAAAACTCATAGGGATTAAAGGTAGTGTTCAATATGTTCCAAACTTCCCTAGAGTCTACTCCGTTGAGTCTTTACTACACATTCCCAATTTTGGGGATTTGAAGCTATGTGCTTCTCAAACCATCCTAAGTTCATTACTAAGTCCAACTAGGTTATGAGTGTACAAAAATAGTACAATGTGATCCCTCTTCAATATAGAGTTCAATCTTAAGCCATACTACAAAACAATTCACCATTTTACCAAGAAAGCCACATATATGGTACTTTCACTTAACACCATTTGTAATAACCATGTAGGCATAACTTCTAACATGCTCACAATCCTAGTTACATAAGATGAAGGATAATAACATGCTTCAATAATCATAAATTCACCCTACACACGCTCCTAATAAGTTCATATGTTAAAATCACAAGATGAAGGCATATAAGGAAAGTATGTGTACTCATTGACCTAAAAAATCAAAGGTTTTGTTTCCTTCGGATCAATGAGTACTAAAACCAAGAAGAGGAAGAGTAACTTACTTTTAAACTACACACAAGAAACCAAATGGAGAAACTATTCGGTTAGAAATGCTCTACTCTTCAAGCTCTTCACTTCTGTGGAGTTTGTTTGAACAATGGATGGAGGAATCATGGATGACCAAGGGAGAACCTTCAAGAACTCAAGAGAACTCCATAAGAGAGGATAACCACGTTTTTGGAGGAGAAGGGTGAGAAATGAGGTCACAACATCTGATTTGTGGTATAAGAGTGGTCAAAATGTTAGTGGGACAAGTGTCACTTCATCGTGGTTGAATAAAATCTGATTTGGGTTCATTAAATCCACTAATGCTCTCACTAAAACACACTGAAAACTAGTTAATAAGGTTAGTTTATTAGTAAGGAGGGTTAGGGAGGTTTAGGTGAGGTTTAGGAAGGGTCTTGATAGGGTTTGAATACATAAATTCGTCAAACATCAAAACAGAGCAAATCTGCCTCGGGGGACCATGCGGTCGCATGGCTCCCATAGGATGCGACCGCATGCTAGCTGACCACCCTCCCTCAATCTTCTGGACACCTTACGAAGGCAAGGCCATTTCCCCTTGCGACTGCAAGTCTGATAGACCCAAAATGGCTTAAAAAGCAACCTAAAAGACCCCCAAACACTTAACCAAAATCAATGAGGCTTAAACCTCATTCAAAGTGAGTCTAGAACTCACCCCAAACACCCTCAAACAACACTCGAACAATCCAAACGAAGGAGGGAAAGAAGGAGAACCAAACGAACAATGCAACCAACGATTCAACAAGCATGCAAATAAGATTCTAAGCATGTTTAGAGCATTATGAATGACTTATAAATGATTCTAATTCTTATTTAGACTAAGTAGACATGCTCACAAACAATATGAATGCATGAAGGCAAGTATATGAATGTCTAGGGTGCCACAAATAATATCCATAACCAATAACCTTGGGACTTAACCAGGAGTCTCATTACCCCGAGTTTTACCCAAGTGTCTAGCCTTCTGTTTGTTATGAGAATTTCTCTAACAAGGCTACATCCTTGTCACGGCCAATAACAAGGAAGAGACCCATGCAACGACCCGTAGCGATCACGAGATTTAACCCTCGTAAAGACTACTGTCGTCCCATTATCGACACAACCACATATGCCAGTTGGACTCAATGCGATGCACGTGTAGTTGTTTACTTGTAATTAAACACAACCATCGAGTCCCAAGTACAGGATCTCGACGCACATACAAGCATACTTAATTGCCTGTAAATAAACACTTAAGCATTTAATTGTTTAAACACAAATACCAAGGTATGTAATATTTTACATATAATAAACTTCACCAAAGTATTCCCCCATTATTGTAGGAATCGAGCACGTAACTAGTTATATTTTTTCCCTAAATCGACTCCATTGAGTCATTCATTTAATATTTATAAATTTCAGGCATCACCGTGATTTGCAGCTGAGTCTCTAGTGAAATCATTAAAGTACTCACCTAATACTTGTTGAAAAATTAGTGTCTCTAGTGAAAGAAAGTGTGCAACTTCTTTACATGTCATTTGTTTGTTGGCAAATGTAATTGTGCAAATGTGTTCTACTCGGTGAGAGCATTAAAATGATATATTTATTTGTACAAATCAAATTTTGGATGAATAAAATATCCAATCTTAGTCATTAGAGTAAAGTACTCACCCAATGTCAATATAATAATATGATATTCGAGTCATAAAATAAATTGATTAAACATATTTATTACATAAACTAAGGAATTGCTAGTAAATACATTGTTTGTTGATAATTAAAAAGTATTTTGGAAAAATTAAAAATTAAAAGGAATAACTATTGTGTTTGTCGAGATTCAAACACCAACGCCTTGATTGCAGAAAACGGGATCAGTATACACACAATCACTTATTATTACTATTATTATTATTATTATTACTATTATTATTATTATTTGTAAGGGTAAAATAGGCATAACCTATTTTAGTCTTGTTTTCACCTTTCTTGGTCAAAGTAGATTTTTAAATTAGTTAATGTTAATTTAGGATTTAGTATATTTTATTAGATTTAGTTTAGTTATTTTGGTAACAAAATATTTAATTAGATTTTGTTTTCCTTGGTCCTTAAGGTTTTATCATTTTTGGAAACATAATTTTCCTAAATTTTTGGTTTTCTTGGTCCTAAAGTCTAGGAGTCATTGGTAACAAATCTTTTATTAGATTTAGTTTTGGTATTTTTGGTAGCATAATCTTTTGTAGATTTTAAGTGTTTGGTAACTAAATCTTTGTATAAATCCTAGTCTAACCATGATTCTTGACCAATTTCATATTTGGTAATCAAATCCCATAAGTTTGGTAAGTTGTTGATTTTTTCCTTAAATACTAAAATTGTTGGAGTTGGATTCCTTTATGTGTAGGAGATCTTGGCATTATATAGCTTGGACACACGCCTTGGCACATCGAGATCGAGAAAATTCGATTTGAAACGCCTTGAATACGGATGTTGCAACATTGGAAGCAACAATTGACTTCTAGCTGATTTTAGGAAGCTATTTCTTTCTTCCACGGTTTTTATACTTGTTGTCTTGTGAGAATTTCACCTAGTTTTTTGTAAAACAATTCATCCTTTTAGTGAAATCTTTTGGCCATGAGGCTAGATCTACAAGTATAGACTTGTAGATTGTTTGGTAAATTTTTGTGATTAATTTCGTGTTTTATTATTAAGTCTTCCGCTGTGTTTTTTGTTATTTTTTTGTCTATTGTGACTTTTCTATTGTAGCTTTTTAACAAGCTACATTAGACAGTCTTGAGAATCCTAGCTACTCTCGTTCTTTCAATTGGTATCAGAGCCTTCTCTTGACATCACTAAGAGTTGATTCTGGTAGTAGCCGTGATGGATTCTCAGTATGAGAATGTCGTTCGTCCTCCTATTTTGACTAGTGCAAATTATTCTATTTGGAAAGTCAAGATGCGTATCTTCATCAAATCAATTGATGAGAGAGCGTGGCTTCTTGGTTCTAAGTGGTTGGTCTCCTCCCAAAACTATTGATGATGATGGTGATGTAAAGATCACCAAAGAAGCAGATTGGTCTAATAATGATAGAAACATTGCTTCCTTTAACTCAAAAGCCTTGTCTGCTATTTATAAAGCCTTAGATGCTAATACTTTTAGGGTGATAGCAAATTATGAATCTGCTAAAGATGTGTGGGAGGCCCTTCAAACCTTGTGTGAAGGACCTTCCAGTGTTCGTGCTTCTAAGTTAAGATTGCTTACCACTCAATTTGAAAACACAAGGATGAATGAAGATGAAGATATTATGTCTTACTATGCTAGATTACTTGATTTGTCTAACTCTGCTCTTGCTTTGGGTGATCCTATCACCAATGATCGACTTGTTAGCAAGATGATGCGAACCTTGCCTGAAAGGTTTAATGTGAAAATTTGTGCTATTGAGGAAGCTCATGACATTGACAAAATTAGTTTTGAAAGACTAGCTGGTATTCTTCAAAATTTTGAGCTAAACCTCAATGAGCAAATTAAGAACAAAAGCAATGGTGTGTCATCTTCTACTCCTTCTGATGATAGTATTGCTTTTCCTTCTGTTGTTGATATCTCTCCTGAATTTCTTCAATTGCATAAGGAGATTGAGGAATCTGATTTTGGTGAAGAGTCAATGGATTTTTTAACAACAAAGTTTAAAAGTATTTTGAAAGCAAAGGGGCAAAACAGATCTCCATCTTCTATCACCAAAACAGTTTTCAAAAATGAGCCTAGCAAATTTCCTCCCAAAGAAAGTTTTTTTCAAACCCCTGAAAAATCGTTTACCAATCCTTTTGCTAAGCAACCTACATCTAGAAGTAAAAATATTGATTCTATTCAATGTAGGGCTTGTCAAGGGTTTGGGCATTATGCTAATCAATGTGCAAACACCTTAAGGAAAAAAGGTTTGAATTTCTCAGTAACCTTGAGTGATAGTGATGGAGAAGATCCAGTGATCTTATCACCTTGAATCTGTTTGTGATTTCGATTCGAAAATGCGTAGATGTTTCAGCCAATGTGTCACCCGATGTTGCAACATCAAGAGCAACATTGGGAGAGACATTGAGCTGAAACAGGGACGATTTCTTCTGTTTTAATTCCACAATTGCAGAAGATGATGGAGAGACAGATTCAGACCTGCTGGAAGGGTACAAGGAGCTGTACAAGGATTGGGAAAAGAGAGCTCATCAAGTTATAGTGCTTGGAAAGGCAAACGAACTTCTAAAAAAGGCTAATGAAGAACAAAAGGAGTGTCTTACAAGGTTGGAGAGTCTCTTGAGTAAGAAAGATGTGGAGATTGAAGATCTGAAAGAAAAGCTCATCCTAGCCAATAAAACCATGGCTAAATGGAACTCAAGCCAACAAAAATGGATGAGATGTTGAATTCGATAAGTCGTAAGTCCGTATTGGATTTAGGCCCAAGATGTTTGTGAAAGAAGGTGAAGGTATGTCTACTGAACAGCCAATTGGATATGGCTCAATTGCTAGAGGAAGTCTCTCCATCAACAAAGTTTCTCTAGTAAGCGGTTTAAAGCACAATCTTCTGAGCATATCACAATTCTGCGACAAAGGACTTCTATGCCAATTCAATTCCAACCAGTGCTTCATCAAAGACAGTGAATCGTGCTCTACAATACTGACCGGCAATAGACAAGGAAACGTCTATGTCGTGGACTTAAATCTTCTAGGGAGATTCTCAAACCTGTGTCTAGTAGCCAACAATGTTCGTGAAAACAGCTGGCTATGGCACAAGCGTCTCAGTCACCTCAACTTCAAGTACCTCTCTAAGCTCTCCAAAAATGGGCTTGTCAAAGGTCTACCTACGGTGTCTGCCGATCATGACAGAAGTTGTAAAGCTTGTCAACTAGGAAAACTTTCCAAGTCTTCCTTCAAAAGAAAGTCTGTTTTATCAACAAACAGACCTCTTCAACTTCTGCATATGGATCTCTTTGGACCTATAACAACAGTCAGTATTTCAGGAGACAAGTACACACTTGTAGTAGTTGATGACTACTCAAGATTCACCTGGATTGAAACTATGACATCTAAAGATGAAACGTATGATCTAGTCACTGCACTTTTCAGAAGACTTCAAACTCAAAAGCTTGAAGACATTTGTGACATAAGATCAGACAACGGCACTGAATTCAAAAACAATGGTGTAGAAAAGTACTGCGATGACCATGGGATCGGCCACAACTTCTCTGCAGCCGGTACTCCTCAACAAAATGGTGTAGCTGAACGGAAGAACAGAACACTGATTGAAGCGGCTAGAACAATGCTGGCAGAAGCTAAACTTCCGAAGTCAACACTGCTTGCTTTACCCAAAATAGATCCCTGGTAAACAAGTTTCATAATAAAACTCCATATGAAATATGGAGAGGAAGATCCCCAAACATTGGATTTCTTAAAATCTTCGGCTGTAAATGTTTTATTCTTTACAATGGAAAAGAATATAGAGGAAAATTTGATGCAAAATCAGACGAAGGAATTTTTCTGGGATATTCCAAACATTCAAAAGCATTTCGCATTTTCAGTAAATCTAATTTAAAAATCTTAGAATCTGTGCATGTTTCTTTTGATGAATATGACTTGTTAGAGCCTAGAAAGGCTCCGAACGTTGCTAATGATTCTGATAATGATGAGACAGGTACAAATACAACATCTACTTCAAATTCTCATCAGAAAACGGCAACTGCAGATCCCGATACCGATAACTCTTCACCGGTAGACGAGACCTCTACCGATACCGATAACAACTCATCTGATGACCCTGAACCCATCTCTTCTGTTTTACCCCAAGCACCTTTACAGATCTCTCATCCTTCTTGTTCACCAGAAAATGAAAGTTTTGAAGACTCTATTTCTTCTGAACCAGATTTTGGTGAATCTCCTTCTCAACCAACTCCAAAATTCTTAAGGGAAGAATCCACCAGAAGCAATTGGGTCTAGGGAATTAAATATCTGTAAATACAAGATATTTAAGGTGTGGAATCCAACCGTTATTGAAGCAAGAGATCATCCCATTTCCCAAATCATTGGTGATCTCAATACAGGAGTTCGTACGAGAAATAAGGTTCGAGAAGAAACTTTGTTTGCTTATGCATTTGTATCGGAACTCGAACCAAAGAAGATTGATGAAGCCATCAGAGATCATAACTGGATTGAAGCTATGCAAGAAGAGCTGAACCAGTTTGAAAGATGTAAGGTGTGGAGCTTAGTTCAAAGACCGACTGATCATCCAGTCATCGGCACCAAGTGGGTTTTCAGAAATAAAAGAGATGAAGATGGAAATGTCACCAGAAACAAAGCTAGATTGGTTGCTCAGGGCTACCGACAGGAAGAAGGAATTGACTTTGATGAAACTTTTGCTCCTGTTGCTAGACTAGAAGCAATCAGAATCTTTCTAGCTTATGCCTCGTTCATGGACTTCAAAGTGTATCAGATGGATGTAAAGAGTGCCTTTCTGAACGGCGATCTTCAAGAAACTGTATACGTGGAACAACCTCCAGGATTTGTCATCTCTGACAAACTGGACCACGTCTACCGACTCAAGAAAGCTCTCTACGGCCTGAAGCAAGCTCCTCGAGCTTGGTATGAAACTCTATCCAAGTTCCTAATTGAACAAGGATTCGTGAGAGGAAGAATAGACACTACCTTATTCATCCTCAAGCACAAAGGCCATTCTCTTCTGGTACAAATCTATGTGGACGACATTATCTTTGGATCAACTAACCAAAGCATGTGCAAGAGATTCGAGAAGCTGATGCAAAGCAAGTTCGAGATGAGCATGATGGGTGAACTTACCTATTTTCTAGGACTGCAGATACAACAGACTTCAGACGGAATCTTCATCAGCCAAACCAAATATGCAAAGGAACTAATCAAGAAGTTTGGTCTTGATTCAGCCAAAGGATTTGAAACTCCAATGTCTACCCGCCATCTTGACAAAGATGAAAAGGGAAAGCAAGAGAACATGACCAAGTATCGAGGAATCATAGGTTCACTTCTTTACCTTCTTGCTAGTAGACGACATTATATTTCTTTGTTTGTGTTTGTGCTAGATTTCGAGCAGATCCAAAGGAGTCACATTTGCTTGCCGCCAAGCGTATCATCGAGATATGTTTCAAAAACAACAAATCTAGGCATCGGTATTCAAAATCCAACAACTTCAATCTAGTTGGATACTCGGATGCAGATTATGCGACATGTAAAGTGAGCGAGAAGAAGCACCGGTGGGACTTGTCAATTTCTTGGAAGCAGACTTGTCTCATGGTCTTGCAAGAAACAAGGATCGTGGCAAACTCAACCATAAGAAGCGAGAATAATATATTGCGGCAAGCTTGCTCTCAAGCTGCTATGGATGAAGCAACAACTAGTGGACTACAACATCAAGACTGAAAACTGCCCAATCATGTGTGATAACACATCAGCTATCTCAATCTCCAAAAATCCAGTGATGTATTCAAAGACAAAGCACATTGACATTCGTTATCATTTTCTCAAAGATCATGTGGAAAAAGGTAACATCAGTTTGGAATATGTTCCAACTGAGCATCAATTGGCAGACATTCTCACAAAACCACTGGATGCCACCAGGTTTGCTTATTTAAGGAGAAATCTTGGTATGATTGATCCTACTGCTTAAAGTTAATATTTTGTTAAATATTTCTTTCATACCGGTAGACCCAGTATTAGACTAATCGGTAGACGTAAGTTCTCTTTTACCGGAAGACTTAAAGGTTAGTACTCTTACTTAGTCTATTTCTGCTAAAGAGGTTTCCAAAGAAATAAAAGGGGTTCAGGACGAAATTTGGTACTTAAGAAAATATCTTAAGTTCCCGCTCTTTCAAAACTGATATTTTCTCGCCTTTAAATAGTCCTCGAACCGTCATTTCCAAACTTTACGAAAACCCTTTGAACAGAAACTCTCTCTCTCTCTCTCTCTCTCTCTCTCTCTCTGAGTAACTACTTTCTGCAAATTCTCGTTCTTCTTCTTGTTTCTTCTTCTCATCCTCAAACAATGGTACGTTTATCTCTACTCTACTCGAAATTTTCTATGTACTGTTCTGCATTTCAGTATCATCTTAAAATCCTTTTGGAATTCAAACCGTCATTTTCGAGTTTGAACAATGATTCGCCATTATTGTTCTTACATACTTGAATACTAACAGTCGTTTTTGTTTATTCATTGTTCATTCTTATGAAAACTTCTGTTATGCATTTCTCGAGTATGGTTTCTCTAAACATTCTAGGGTTTCAAATTTTTGCTTCGAAAATTTCAATTTATTTTGGAAAACTTTGAAATTCCTACTTGTTTAGATGTCTAGATGAAAAGCCCTAACTTTTATTCTGTTTTTCTTTCAGGCAAGAACCTCAAAATCCAAGCGCGACAGTGGGAAGGCTTATGACCCTGAAAATGTCATTCCTCCCAGTTCAAATATCAATCTTCCAGGATATCCCATCTATCCCGCCGCTCACGACATCATTGTCGCTTTGGATCCCAAGCTATACATTCCGGGCATGTGCATTGACCTTCTGTCAATCAACTCCATTGCTGCCGGTGTAAAAGCTTGCGAGGATATGGACGCCTCCGGGATTCTGCCCCTCTTCTGCCTCAACGACAAAAATTACAGTATCTTCCTGGCAGAAGAATTTTATCAACGAATGGAGCTCATGCACCAGACTGCTCTTCGTGGGTGGATTCGAGGCCGTCCCATCTCCGTCACCGCCAAAACCATATCCACCATCATTGGCGTGCATTACGGAGGAGCTACTTCAGCAACCACGGCTGAGGCTTTACATGCCTGGGAAGCCATGAGGGGAGTAGACACTCTCCGGGAGCCTCAAGGGAAAATGCTCCGAAACTTGTTCCCTCTTGATGTCTACTGCACCAGCCACCTTCTAGACAAGGGACTTCTATTCAAGAGTGGAGCACATGATATGTTTACTGGCCAACAGATCAATCTGACCAGTGCAGTATTTCTACAGCTTCGTCTCAACTGGGGGCTCATCATCTTCGACGAGCTAAAGCAGTGGGTGGAGAAAGCAAAGAGCAACCCCACTTGCAAGCGCCCCTTCGTCAGGCTTATCAATGCCCTCTTAAGGGATGATGCAGCCATCAACTCTTCTTTGAAAGAAGATGAGTTGTATACGGTGGCCAAGGACAAACAACTCACAGCCTCGTTTTTCAGTAAATACACTGAATACGAGAACAAGCGCCGGATGCAGAAAGGTCTACCGCCAGTCTCTCTTGACAAAGTGGCCAAGCCTGCACCTATCTTGGTCACTCGTTTCAATATGGAAGCACATGTAGCTGCAAGCAAGACCTTCAAAAAGGCCTCTGCCAAGTTTGATGAACAAGTGGCCACGGGCATCCATCTCAAAGCCAAAGGTCTGGCTGATGAGGCAGAGCTGCTGATAAGGTCCAAATTAGCAGCTAAAGGCAAAGCCAAGAAGACAAGGCCGGAAGTGGCACCTCCAACTGAAGAGGAGCAGGCCAAATGGATAAGGAAGGAGATGAAGGAAGGCCAGAAGAAGAAGGCACCAGGCCAATCTAGCCATTCCTCCCGTCCATCCACCCAAGCCAAGCCATCCTCTCCGACACCTGCCCAACCCAGCCAACCTCCTTCACCACCTTCTGCCTCCACACCCAAACCAAAACGAAGGAGACTTCGTAAAACCTTTGAAGACCAGCCCCGCCAACCTCTCTAGATGAAGCGGTGAGTCTCCTATTCACGAGGAAGAAAAGGAGAGCTACCGAACCCCAACCTTCTACCGCCAGCCAACCTACTATACCCTCTACCGACCCCCAACCAACTACCGACGCCCAACCCTTACCTGTCAACCCTTCATCTATACCTATCAACCCTTAAACTACCCCTTCACCACCTCCGGAGGAGTCTATCCCTCAGGAGGAGCCTCAAAATGAGGAGGAGCCAGCCAGAACCCCAACTCCTCCTCCTCCCTCACCTTTTAACTACTCACCTGACCCATCCACACCTTCCTCACCACCCCAATCCCAACCAACTTCTTCAACCACACCACAGCCCTTAGACCCTGCTGCTGCCAAGTTCATCTTCGAACTTTCGTCAGTAGCAGATCTATTCACCTCTTCTCATCAACCTCCTCAACCTTCTCAACCTACTCAACCTTCCCTTCAAAAACCAAAATTCCTATTCTACCCTGCCCCGTCTTTCTGGTTCTCTACCGAACCCATTCCCCAATCCTCCCACATCAGTTTAAATTCTGACACTGATATGGAACTGGATTCCCCACCAACTCCACCTCCACCCTCCCCAATAACCATTTCCTCTTCCACCAAAACCATACCTACCCAAGACTCTTCTTCTTCCGCCTCCAGAACTCCCCCTCTTCAACAGCCCTTCAGGCTTGCAGAATCTGCCTCTGCCGACACCATTCACATTGGCCAAGCATCTACTTCCCATCAGCCAGCCAATGCTGAAATTTTGTCCCGGCTAGATGCCATCTACCAGCGGCTAGGCGAGCTCACAAGCATATCTACCGCTATAGCGACCAACTGCGGCCAAAGCCAGCGATCGAACTGCAAATAATCTTCGACAGTTTCAAGAGGATGTCTGGACTCGCTTTGGACAGATGCGGCACGACTTCACCGATGTCAAGATCAACATCGCAGCTCAACGAGATGAAGGCTGTCGTATCATAGGTTCCATTTTCTACGAGCTATTCCACGCCATCACTCTCCATCTCAGTCATGATCGTACTCCTATTATGGAACTCAACAACCTCGCTCGAAACTCTGCTCATGACGTTATGAATGCCAACCGGGATCGTGATCTGGCCATCACGGAGGAGAAACAAATGAGATCTATCAACGTAATCGATGGAAGAGAAACCGTCTTCGTGAAGAAGCGAACTACCGTTCTCGTTCCACGGACCTCCAAGCGATGCGAGATGTCGAATACCAAAGAAGATTGGAAGAGCTAGAGCGAGAAAGAAGAGAAAAGGAGGCTGCAGACAAAGGCAAAGGGAAAAGACCTTGGTAGCTTTTGTATCTTTTTCTTCCCTTTCCTTTGTATTTATCTTATTTTTTGAAAACTCTGTTGTATGTAAACATCTTGTTTATAAATACAGATGATTACCTGCTTTTTCAAAAATTATGGTGTTTAAATTCTTGCTACTTTATTGATTACCTATATTAGAATTTAAACTGTTGCTAATCTGTGTGCTGCTCTTTGACTCTCTTATCCTGTATGCACTTAGATTAGTCCCTTGCATCTGAGGTGTTATTCTGTTTAATAGAGGCATGTCTACCGACTACTTAATATATAAAATCTCTCAGGCATGCTATTATCTATTAAATAGTTTGTTTTAAAACCCTCATTTGTAGTAATGATGACCAGATATAAATAGGAGGAGATTGTTAATTCTTATGTTAAATTTATATCTGATCAGTACATTACATTAGTTTTATACTTCAGTGGCTAATCGGGCTGCGTATCGATTAGCGTGGCAACTGTGTATAGAACTTTGCCTTGTATAGTTTTTGTAGGACTCTTTTCAGGATCAGCGGAAGACCCCTTCTCAGCTTCACCGGAAGACCTGCTCAAAGCTTAAGATCGGAAGACCTCGTGTCCAGCTGATCTGCTTCTACGTGTCCTCTCCAGCATAAAGCTAGCTGGATTAATTCAAACTTATTTCCATATATTATTTGAATTAATCCAAGTCATTCCCTGACATATCAAGCCGCCGAAAGCAACTTTCCGAAAAGCAGGAATACTTTTCGCCTGAAAGCAGCGCATCGCCCCTACTTTCTGCTACATCTCTTAGATCTGACACCAATTCGCCCACCTTTTTAAAGATCTCAGAAATGATTATCTGCTCTAGATATCTGTGAAGACGAAATTCCTTGACTGACAGCCCCATGCATTTAATGCATTTATGAATAGAGCTGTTGAAGTCTTCGTCCTCTCCAACGGATCTTTTGAAGTGCATCTGCTTTAAATACTGCCATTGAAGACTGGAACAAAGAGACAACTGTACAGAATCAATCGAACACTTAAAAGAATTGCTCTGAATCTACACAACTCCAAGTCTTTCAGCTCAGTGCATTCAATAGATCCTCAACAGATCTAGAAGTCCTTGTCAACAACAAGAAGCTGTTCTTCAACTTTTATTGTTTTATTCTTCTTGTTGTTTACTTCCATTAACTATACTTCTGCACGAATTAAATATCTTGTATTTACAGATATTTAATTCCCTAGACCCAAACACAAGTCAATATTTTGTACACGATCCATTAGGGATATTCTTTGTAATTGATCTAAGTGGAAAACATAGTGCACAATTTAAATCCAAGGTTGACTGCCTTGGTGGTGGACGTAGCACTCATTACAGTGTGAACCATCTCAAATTACTTGTGTTATTTCCTTCTGTTTGTCTATTTATTGAACTGCTTAGTTTCTTTGTTCATATTATCCATTTCAGCAGAACTTAAGTAATCTGTAAAAGGTCTACCGGTAGTCCTTATCGGCAGACCTGGAACAATCTTCTTGAAGGTCTTCCGCTACTTGATTATTTTCATAGACTGCAAGTAGCTTTCAAGGAACTTACTTTAAAAGTTTTTAAGTGTTAATAAGCTATTCAACCCCCCCCCCTTCTAGCTTATTATTGTGCTCATTGGGACCCACAAACAGGGGCGGCACCCTGCACAATTTTATTAATTAAGAAGAATGTAGAAACTTGAGGGGGACAACCAGCCTTACCCTTATAAATGGGGGGACAAAGGAGCCTTACCTCGAAATCGAAAAGAACAAAATTGAGTAAAGAACTAAGAAATACGAATGTGAGAAGTACCATTACTATCCAAATTAGAATTCCATCTGATAAAAGGGGGCAAAGCTGCAAGAGAGGAGAACTCAGAGTCCAAACGCGAATCAAAAGCATAGCTAGCGAGCCCATCAGCAACAAAATTAGCTTCTCTATAACAGTGACGAAAGGAAAACAAGGAGTCCCTTTGCATGGCTAAAATTCGGCGAATATAGTAATGAAGAGACCAGGGGGGAAGATGCCCTTTAGTAAGACAATTAAATAAAATCATGGAGTCCATCTCAACTACGACTCGACGAAAACCATGAGAATGAAGCCATAAAACGCCTTGAAAAAGAGCCTTAAATTCTGCTTCAGTGTTCGTCACAATACCATAAAAAGATGCATAAGCATAAATAACTCCACCATCAGAGTCACGGATGATACCCCCTCCACCACTAAGGCCCGGGTTTCCCCGACTAGCACCATCTAAATTCAGCTTGAGTAAGGGATCAGTCGGCTTGGACCAAGAAACAGCTTGAACCCGGATGTTCCTTCTAATAGCAAAGGAAGTAGAGGATCCCGAATGGTTTGGCAGAACAAAGAAATTCCCACTACCCATGATAAGAGATAAATCATGAGAAACTGCATGAATAATAGAGGTAATGGATATGCCGGAGTTGTCAAAAATAATAGCATTATGGGCTTTCCAAATGTGCCAAAGAATAAGAGAAGGGAGCAATTTGTGAGCTATGGAACTAGATCCCCAACCCGCCATACATCTGTGCAAAATAGAATCGCCCGAGATGGAGAGATTATGAGACAAGCTGAAAGCCAACCAGATCAAAGAGGCTAACTGACCATGGATAAAGAGATGGTTAATGGATTCAGCGGCATGATGAGAGCAATAAACACATTTAGAAGCAATCTGATAGCCCTTATGAATCAGGGCTTCATCTATAGGGAGCCGCTTCAGCAATAAACGCCAAATAAAAACTCCAATATGAGTGGGAAGAAGTTTGTGCCAGATAAACTTGGCTGAGGGGAGAGAAGGAGCTACTGGAGTTATAATTGAGAAGGCCGATGAAAGAGAAAACTTGCCTGAAGAATTGACTGTCCAGCAAGGGAAATCTGGCTGGGAAGAGAGGGAAATTCCCTGGTCTTGGATAATAGATCTGGCAGCATCCGGAAAAATTGAGAGAGCCAAAGAATTAAGATGTAGCCCTGATGAGTCAAATAAATCTTTAACGTGAGCAATCTCACAGTCTGGAGGGCGAGTGAGAATCTGCCCGGGGATCCACTTATCGAACCAAATAGAGCAATCACCAAGACCGATATTCCAGTGAATTTTAGGCTCAGCAATAGGCTGGATAAGTTTTAGACTTGACTTGGGTTTTTGTATTGTTATATAACTCTTGTTTATGCTAGGATTATAATCTTTTGTACGTCGACTTCTATGTCGAGCTTGTTTATATGTTATGGTTCATTACAGCTTATTCCGCTTACTACTCTTTTAAAGTATTATTGTTGTTGTTGTCTCCGGCATGTTGTGGCCGTTGAGGTTATTATATGCATGTGTTATAATTGTAGGAGTAGTTGTTGGGTTCCGGCTGTAACGTCGCCGAAGACTTGTTTATTTTATGTTCTTTTCCAGTCAAGTGTAGCCGAGTTGTTATTCGTATGCGATGTTGCACCATGTGAAATTTTATATTCCTACTTGTGCATGCTTACTTGTGTGTATTTGGGCGGTCCGACTTGGGATTTCGCATTGAAATCCAGGTCAGGGTGCCACAATATTGGGTTCAGATATGGTTCAGCATGTGATCAGACATGTATTAGCGCGTGTATTGCGGCAACAACACAACTATGTTATTTGAGATACAAGTCGAAACGGAAAGCTTGCCTACAGTTGTATATCCTAATTATGTGTTTAATTACGTTGAGTCAATGTGCATTCTAACATGATCAACGTGATGTGTGCAAGTATATGTACAACTATATTTGATTTACATATGTGTTTATAACATGTGCATAACAGCATGACATGTAGTTGCATATAGTAACTTACTGAGTTATCACTCTCCCCGTTCCCTTTATTTGTTTTCCTTAGATCCCAACCAGGCAGGGAATTCGAGGTGAGGCCAGCGAGGCACTCGTGTATATCAGGTTGTAATTAATGATGGGTTATGAAATATGTTGTGACAATAATACCCATTACACACACACTCTCTCCCTCTCTCTCTCATTAAATATGTACCCTTATACTCACTCTCTCTTTAAGATGTGCAATAAAGATAGTATTAAAAGAAGTGATATATTGGGATAAATGGTAGAAAAGTTGTACACCAAAAGTCTTTAGAAACATTAGTTAGGACATCCCAAAATAAAAAGTAGAAATATTTATTCGGGACAGAGGGAGTATTTGTTTAACAACATCCATCAAAGAAACTGAAGCAGTGAAAATTTTGAAAATTTTAGGACTTAATTGTTAAGAAAAAATTTTAAGTGACTACTGGTGAGAATGACCCAAAATCAAGGGACTAATAATTCGATTAACCCTTTTCATTCAACTATAGTTTATTAATCTTAAAATGTCAGCATGTAGGACCCTTTTAGGTCTACGATTAACACTAGCTAGTTGTAATTTTTCAAAGTTAACTCTTTAAATTGAAAACATATAATGGTAACACCTTGCAAGTAGCATGATTACCTAGTATTTGGTGAAATAGACATTAAAGTTTATTCAATTGCAAGTCCTTACATGTACGATTCTTTCGACCATTTATTTGTTAAATCTTGGACATGGATTTAATTATAAGTCAAAACTCTTTCTTTTTTTTTTTTATTAACTATGATTCCATTTCGAGTTCTAGTGATTCGTTTGTGAATCAATACTCATCGTGCTTGGCCAAATTCTTTGAATCACTATTGATTTTTAAAAAAACTCACAATTTAAAAGACAAATGTCCAGTTTTATGTTAGCCATGGACAATCCTCAATACCCAAAACCCTTTTGCAATTATCAAGCAATCAAGTATAGTCAGATTTACACAAGGCTACAATCGTGGCTCAAATTTAAAGACTAATCATGTATTAGTGCATTCTAAAAATTCTTATTCACATACAAAATCCCAGTTAAGTTTTCCATTGTCCAAGTTCAGTCAACTTGTTCAAGAACAAGAACCTGCACATATATATTTCAATGCTAATGTTAATTGAATGTAACATCCTCATCTTACGAGCATTCATCATTCAATATTATTATAACTTGAAAATCGGCATATCGATTGAAGCACTCAAAATTTCCAAACATGCAAGGAGCTAGGTAGCCTCGTAAGATATGATTTGTCAACTAGGGTTGACCCAATCAACTAATACAATCAAAGCATAAAGGTATTCAATCTTTGAGAATGATTTATCAAAGTTTTTGTTATTAGTAATAATTAACAGGATGAACTTACTGAATTATTCTTTGAATCATTAACTAGACAAATCTGCCAATATAAACTTTAAATCATGTTTATTTGCAACAATATGATTGAAAACCAGTGTCATCGTATCATGGGAATTCATATAGAACCAACTTCATTATGGGTATATTCTCAGTAAAAAAAGGATGATGAAACACGTCATACTTCAAGAATATTGGAAAATTAGAGAAACTTAAGGCAAAGCAGAAACAATAGAACATTTCATTATGCTAGTCCAATGTTGTAATAACATTTACAATCCCAACATCTAATTGAAAAGCTCATGACCAGTTCAAGCTAAAACGAATAAACATCAAATCATATTTAGACTTTGGCGAGAAATGGTAACACCGTCGCATTAGAGGCACTGACGTAGTGCTTGATGCTGAAAGCCTGTTAAGAATGTTTCAAGTTCCTTCAGTTGGACCCTCTTCTCTTGATGATTCAACTGTCAACAAGTCATGGCTTCGAAGAAATGGACCCAACTCTCGAGATGATTATCGTACAATGGACATTGATGAATATCCTTTAGATTTGTATAACGTTAGTGAAATTTTGAGCCAATGCCTACTGTTTTATGTGCCTGGATCACGAATTCTCACCAGAAGACTTCGAAACATCACCATTGCAGTTTTCAAAACTGAAGACCTGAACTGGTCTAAAGTCGTCTTCTCGCTCATCAGCTAATCTGTCCAGTGAGGAAAAATGTCTGGGTACTACATTAGAAAGTACGCTAGGATTATCAGCCGCTTTCTCTGCTCATTCCAGTCTATTCTTCAAACAGTTCAAGATGAAAAACGTCTTCAATTCCTATCACATGCGACTTGCTAATTACTCGAGAGTTATTCGACAATAGAAGTGTTTCTGATTCTGAAGAAGACTATAATTTAGACTCTAGTACAGGAAGTTTTGGAGATTCAAATTAGGTTGTAATTTTATATTATTTTCAACAATTGGTATTTAATTATAATTTAAAATATTTAGGAATCTCTTCTAAAATCAAAAAAAATCTATCTTCTTTCCCAAATACTCTTTCCAAAACCTCAAAAAAAATCCATCTATTCAGAACTTTCTCCCTCTTCTTCAATTTTAAATTGCTTGCATTAGTGTGACCTTCAATAGCAATTGGTATTTTTATAACAATTGGTATCTTTCCATCAGCTGGTATCCTTATGAAACTGTCTTTCTAAAGGATGATAATTCATTTCTCAATGCTTGCAACCATTAAGGAGGATAATTTAATCTTGACATATATATTAAGTTTGAACATATACATTAAAGAAGCATTTAATAGAAACATTCAAGAGGAAATATTTACCTATAACAACAATCTCATGTCTTATAAACAACAAAATCAATATCATTCTTGAAAAAGATAATAAAGGTAAAAAATTTAGTAAGAGCACTTAGAAAATAAGAAAACCAACAAAAGAAGTGGTTAACCTTAAACCAAAATGGAAGATAATATAATGATATTTACTTCAGGAGGAGAAATTCCTTTAGAAAGAGAACATTACATAGGTGAAAAACCCCTACCCTTTCAGGATGAATCTTTGTGATACATCTTTGCTTTTGTGACACACCTATTGAAGAATGATATCTTTAAAAACAATTCTTTGCTGATCTTCTCATCAACAGAGTCCTTTTTCTCTTCAACAAGGTAAAACATCTTTGCCTGTGTGGCATACTTATTGAAGGATGCTATTTTGAAAAACAACCTTGCTGACCTTCCCATCAGCAGAGTTATCCCATCCTTAATAAGAAAAATTATAGAACAACACTCTTGAAAATGATTTTTGAAAACATACTCTTTTAAAACAAGTTGTTGTTCTAACACCTTCAAAAATTGTGATACTAAGACTTTTATTTCTCTAAAGTTTTTTTCAAATGAATTTCAAAAATTAGTATCACATATGTCCTTAAAATGAAATTATTTTAAACTTACTATACTTTAAGGATTAGCTATATTTTTCGAAAGAAAAAGTTTCAAAAATTAGTAGTTTCAAAAAAATCCTTAAAAGGAAATGCTTTTAAAAACCTATCACTTTACTTTAAGGATTCACCATATATTTTCAAAATATATATTCACAAAATTAGTATAACATCTATCCTTAAAATGAAGTTCTTTTAAAAACATTTTCTTTACTTTGAAGGATTAGCTATATATATATATATATATATATATATATATATATAGAAACTGCTATCAGCTATCCTTAAAATGAAATGCTTGAACCCCTATTCTTTACTTTAAGGATTTGCTATTCTTTTTTGTCAAAATATGCTTTTATATATAAAATCTTTTATGCAAGAAAGGAAACAAAAACATTTTAGATTTTGGGCAAACAGATCATTTATATCTCATAAATAATCTAAAATTGTTTTTCAAACTATTGTTTTGTACTTTGATTTATCGAGTCTCACTACTAGAAACCGCCCAATTACCGACGGATGCATCCATCGGTGTTTACCGACGAAATTTTAACAATTACTGACGGATATCCGTCAGTAAATAGGCGACATATTTACTGACGAAAATTTCGTCGTTAATCCAAAAAAATTTGTTGGTAAAACCAAAAAGTTCGTTAGTAAATTCAATGCAAAAGAGCGCCATATTTACCGACGAACATTCCGTCAGTAATAACCATTTTCCGTCGGTAATTACTGACGGACATTTCCGTCGGTAATCACTGACGGCAATTTCTGTCGGTAATTACTGACGGAAATTTCTGTCAATAATTACAAAATAAAAAAGTGATATCAGCTTTCCCCTAATTCAGACCTTCACAATATTTCTGAATCGCGTCGTCCCTCCACAACACCTCCGACGCTCTGCCTCTGACTCCGACGCTCAGGTACGCTCCCTTCTCTCCCTCTGATTTAGTTTTTTTTTTCCTTTTCTCCCTCTGATTTCGCACTCTCATTGTCCTCTTTATGGCGCGTGTCCGATTGCTTCTATCATGTTTTATGTATCTGTGTTGGTGGCATGGTGCATCTATGAATCAATTTAGCAGTTCATTCAACAATGGTCGTTTCACTCTCTAACAATTTCACACTTTGCTCGCCTCGCCACACAGGCCACAGCTTCCTCAATTTCATCTAAACATATATCGTCAACGAATCTTCTTAACCAGTACTCATCTTCTAGTGTCCTCTCTTGGCTCCGACAGACAACACTAGGTAAGCTTACAACCTAATTTGTGATTTTACAGTTACAGATTAAGGATGTTGAAATCTTAAATTAGGAATTTTAGTTTGTGTTGTTCGATTATGCTATCATGTCAGTTTAATCAGGATTTTTTAGTATTTATATTTTGTAAAATTAGGGTTTATGGTAGTTAAAATTAGGGTTTTTGTGTTTAACTTGTGTATGCATCTTCATATGAGTTCAATTAGGGTTATTTCTTGTAATGCAATATATTACAATATAGGACATGTTGTATTAGGTACCCCTCTGTTCTTTTAATTGTTATATTGCTTGGCCCCTTCCCCACCACTTTAGTGTTTTTTTTTGTTTGTGAGTGTTTTGTCAAATTAATGATTATACACATGCTCCCACTACTCTGCTGTCACTCGTGCATCACACGGACTTGATATCTACATGAATAAAATAATTAACAACTTTAATGCTAACAAACAATAGTAACCTATCAAACAAATGTCTGATCAGGTTCTAAATTTAAATAGGAGCCTTCAAAATTAAATAGTAATACATATCACAAACACCAATGGAATTAGATAACCAAATTAACATGTCAAAAAAAAACAGTAAATGAAAATTGAATTTTCTTGGCTTTTGGAGCTCTGTGGAAGGTATGTATTCAATGCAAGTAAAATTGTTTCTTTGTGGTTTTTTTTGTCTTTTGCTAGGAGTACTTTGGAATTTAATTGACTCTAAAAATGTTCATTGGGTTTAATAATTTAAGTTTACTTTGTCACCCAATTTGTATCTTCCAGATTAATGATTTCATTTAACCTATTGTTTTCCTAAGCTGTGCACAGATGTTATGTATATAAGTGTTTCTCTTTATGTTGTTTTCTTTTTAAACTCTCAAATTATTCTTTAATGTGACAAATTCTTTAAATAGTTGGGTAGACATATGGATGCTATGAAATCCATGGATTTAATAAGCATGTAGGTTTTGTTTTTAATTACCTGCTTGTCTATTATTGTCTGGAATGCCTATTTGATCTGTATTCATGTATATATTTTTTATTCAATTAAAAGTACGGAAGATATTCTGCGCTACAAACTCTGGTAATAGGCCAGTCAATTGCACAAAATGTCTAAAATGTCTATATTTTTTAATTAAAATTTAACTGCTATCTAAATTTCACGGGTGTTTCACAAATTGCAACTAGATGATGACTGGATTGAATTTCGGAACATTAAACTTTAAACAAATTTTAAACAGCAAAAGAAAAGTAACAGTAAGCAATGGAAGATATTATATCTCGGTGAACCCAAATTAATTATGTAATCTTTGAGGTAGTATCGTCATATTTATCATTCTGTGTCAAAAATTAAAATTTAGTGTACTTTTATTGTTTTTGATTTGTTCTCTTTGTAATTGTTAGATTCCTAAAACAATGTTTGTGAATTTAAAATGGGTAGATTGGATGAACAGATCTGTCAGATGTTAATTTAAATGGCATGTAAATGTACTAAAACCTAACATGGCAAAGGGTATTTTCTTTCATAATTTCCTTGGTTTACCGCATTGAATGAAAAGATATTGATGTAAATGGCATGAAGGGTTCAGATATTTGTAATTTTTTATTTTTTTTGGCTATTATGTATAATATATATTTTTAACGTTTGGCTGTCAATGTATTGTGTAACTCTGTGTGTTGAAGTATGGTTGTTATTCATGGCATTTTGGTCAAAAGGCTAGGCTGTTACTTGCTTGTTGTTTCTATATCTCTTAAATTGATATAGATTTAAAACTAATCTAGTTTCAATCTTCAACTGAAATAAAAATTGCAATTCACGTAACACGGTCAGCTGTGGGCGTATAGGTCCATGAAGTCTGTATTTTATAACCTTTCTATACATATGTTTCTTTTATTCGTCTAATTATGCGTGTTCCTTCTTAGAAGTTATGTTCATAGCCAGTTGCAGTCATATTTCATTATGAATAAGCTATTGTTGGTAATTGGGCTTGCGGCCCGATTATTTAGTCCGCCCACATAGAAATAATATTTATATTATTTATTGGTTAAATAGAATCCTAATCCAATTTGGTTTAGGATTACTTAACCTACAAGAAATAGGTTTCTTGTAATAATATAAATAGGACAACAAAAGGGATAAAACCCTAATCAGTATTTTGGAGAACACGTCTCCCAAGAGAAGCCGCCCTCTTCCTCTCTCCCTAAATCTATCTCACCAAAATACTCCCTCTAGCCTAACCATCAAGGATTTGCGGTGTGAACCAGTATTGATATCCGTGCCATGTGATATCAATCCGACGAGAGAGACTTGCAGGCCTGTGGATATTGGCATACGAAGATCGTAGTTCAAGCGTAATTCTTCCGCTGTGCACAAGGCTCTAGTTCGCATAAAGGTAATTCTTAATTACTGTTTTGATAGCGAACTTGTATGATATATATATGATATATCCTTCAGCTATATATCTCCAACATCCTGTGTTTAGTTTCATTAATATGCACACTCATATGACAAACCTACCATATTTGTACTCAAGTTCAATTTTGCTCAAGAACACATGAAATTGTTTCCTGGTTTGAAATTTGTGTAGTCTGAAGCGCATTTCTTTCTATTTGAAACATGTTTGCCAAGTTCAGTTTTTCTAAAACGTGCATTTGTGATTTGACATACTTCCTGATACAAAAGGTTGTGTAGTAGGAAGCTCATACAGTATAATTATTTCCATTTTCTCTTTTCTTTAGCATTTTACAGGCTTAAAGATGTATGTTTTCTTTAATGACAATTCTACCATATTGCCTACATACATTTAGTGCTACTTGTGGATTACAATAAGAAAATGCTTCTTTTTAATTTTATTATTCTTGAAAGATATTTTTCTTGAGCCGGTGAACGTTGTTATATGAGTTTATGGGGGAAAAACATAAGTGTTGTATGAATGCTAATTAAGTTATATTATTATTGTGATAATTGTAGATTCAGACATATGGTCCTCATGTTGATTATTCAGATGTATTTGTAAGTACTCACACCACCTCCAGTACTACCGGTGAGAGTCGTGTATGGGTTGATCAAATAGCTGAGACTACATATGTAAGTATCATGGTTAATGTTAATTAAATTGAATTATGTATTGATTATGTAAAGTACTATCGTGTTTTTATAATAGAATGCCTATAGGGAGCGTACGGAGTGTGCTGGGCAATTTGATGTGAACGCATGGAAATCTGCTGTTTCTTCTCAGGGACGTAAGAAGAGGGGCGAACAACTATACGAGCTAGGCGAGCATGGGGCTACCTTATTTCCATTTTCTTCTCAGGATTCACCATTTTTTGCAGAATCACATCCTAAATCCACTCCAGTTGCTATCATGGAAGAGTTACAAGCTAGAATGGCTCGTCAAGACCAAACCATAGTTGAGCAAGCACGAACCATGGCTGATCAGTAATGTGCCTTGATTGAGAGCCAACAAGCTTTAGCTGCCCAAGCAAAAATGATGACCGAGATGAAGGCACATATGGAAGCATTCATGAACAACCAATCGGCCTCCTCGTCACCTAGTACTCCCTCCCCTTCTTCCTTTATGCGAGATATGTTTCCACCCCCATAGTTTGGACAAATACTACTTTGTTAAGGAAAAGTTTTTGTTAAGGGAATAATGCTATGATGACATTTGATGTTAAGGGTATGTAATAGTTAGGGATTGATGTTAACTTTTTGTATCTTTTGAGTGTTTTATGTTTTTGGAATTCGTTCTCCTTCCTTTATATAATGTGTTAAATCAGGTACCCAAAACGATAAGACGACAAAATTTTCATATTTTTTGATATATTTTTGCAATTTTTTTTCAATTTTATCGACGGAAGTTGGGTTCGTTGAATAGGTTTCGAAATTTTAATATTGACGGACTATAGCGTCGTTAATCACTAACGGAAAATTAAAATTACTAACAGAAACTGTCGTCGGCAATTACTAACGGAAAATTAAAATTACTGACGGAAAGTGTCGTCGGTAATTACTGACGGAAAATTAAAATTACGGACGGAAATTACCGTCGGTAATTACTGACGGAAAATTAAAATTACTGACGAAAAGTGTCGTCGGTAATTACTAACGAAAAATTAAAATTACTGACGGAAATTATCGTCGGTAATTACTGACGGAAAATTGAAATTACTGACGGAAAGTGTCGTCGGTAATTACTGACGGAAATGCTTATTCTGTCGGTAATCACCAACGGAAAATCTCCCCTAACAGCAATTACCGACAACGGTTTACTGACGAAATTCTCCGTCGGTGTTCCGTCGGTATTGGACTTTTACCGACGGAATATATATTTTACTGACGAAAATATTCCGTCGGTAATCACTGTTTATCCAGTAGTGTCTGTAAATAGCAATAGATAATTATACATAAGTCATCGCTTGCCTTAAGATAAATTGATCATTCATTGTAGGTATGTTATTACTATGATCTGAAATATTGCTCAAGTGTTCTATGTATATGTCAATAGAGTAATGGTTCCAAGTAAATAGGAAGAGATTGTTGGAATACGCCTGCTAAATCAATGCTTATTCTTTTGCATATTCCGGAACACCTTGATTTGCTAGTTTCCATTACTGTATGTTCTAACAAGTGACTAAAAGGGCTACGTACCGGTTAGTGTGGCAACTTGTTGAACATTACATAGGTCTTAGACTAAGCGAGTCCGAATCTTAATCCTAC
The DNA here is from genome assembly GCA_013146195.2 of Codonopsis lanceolata. Lineage (NCBI taxonomy): Eukaryota > Viridiplantae > Streptophyta > Magnoliopsida > Asterales > Campanulaceae > Codonopsis > Codonopsis lanceolata. The sequence goes on from CM028383.1 coordinate 74,474,500, forward strand.
TTTCACATATTGATCTCAGCAGACCAGTTCTCAGTACACCAGCCCCAGCAGACTTGCTACAAGGTGATAGTTCCTTCAAAGACATCATACTAGTAGACTTGCTACAGGTTGATCGTTCCCGCCTCAACTATGTTGACCAGCAAACCTATCTACTGGAAGACTAAATCTTTAGTGGAACATCAAACCAGCAAACCTTCGATTCGTCTTGGGCATGTGCACATGGAATTATTGTAGACGTTCAAAAAAGACAAAATGCTCAAGCTTCTCCTACAAAGTCAACTTTCAGAAGCGGCTTAACAACACTCGAACCTGCAAGATCTAATTGGATTTTATTCAACAAATATTTCTCTCAACTGTTGGTTTTCAAGATTCAAATGTATCTACTTTATTGGAAAACCAAATGCCAGTGTACTAGTCTGTCAGACATGCTCAACAGTGACACATCTTTAACCCTTCTCAGTGAGATATCTTCCAGAGTATCTTTATCCTACAGTCTATAAGATTTTTTAATCTTATCCGGCGAAATCACTCCAACTGATACAAGATCATTCGAAGGTAGTCTCAACAGATCTATTGATATTCATCTATAAAAGAAACATCTTCATCTTTGTTCAACAAGAGACATAGAGATCACACAAAAGAGAACTAGCAGACGGTAGTAAGATATTGTGATAGCGCGAGAACAAGAAAGATCTTAACATCTTCACTCAAGATATCTCAGATATATAGAAGCCTATTAAGACAATCAACATGAAAAGAGCCCTCATGCACCAGCTCTCCAATATCCAGATCACAAAATTTAAAATTTGAATTGTGATAACTCCTATCATATATTTGATGTAAGCATGTATCTAACAAACTTCAGATTGTTACTTATCTAACTTCTCTTGTACCTTATATATAGTGAGTTTAACCATGTTATCAATATATCAATAAAATATTTCCAACTATTGAAGCATCCGGGTTACTATTTTTCATGGTATCAGAGCAATAGTATCCTGCTAAAATATAACTTTTTTTGTTCCCTTCTTCGTCATCTCAGTTCTCATGGCTGAAATCAATGATAATGCCCCAACCCAAACTAACAGTCCTACCGTCACTACCTCTCCAGTTGAACAGACCATCACAAGCAAACCGTCAAAACCCGATCCATACATTGTGTATCAAAACGACAACCCAACTTCTGTTTTCTATACTCCTTTATTGCAGGGAGATAATTATCCAACGTGGGTTCGTGGTATCTCAAAAGCTTTGAATGCTAAGGCAAAACTAGGATTTGTTGATGGCTCTCTTCTAGCTCCAAAGGATGATCCCATTCTTTATGATTGCTGGAAGCGCTGTGATGACTTGGTAGGAAGTTGGGTGCTTAACTCGGTTCATGAGAGTATTCGACCAAGTTGCATCTTTGTCAAAACAGCTCATGACATCTGGATAGATTTACAGGTACGTTTCTCTAATTCTAATGGTCCCAAACTTTTCCAATTAAAGTCGGCAATTGCTAATCTCAAGCAAGAATCCATGTCGGTATCCATGTATTACACTCAACTGAAAAGCTTATGGGATGAGCATGACTCTCTAGTACCTGTGGCGCCTTGCATCTGTGGCGCTAGCAAACTCCTCCTCGAACGCCATGAACAAGATCGTGCCATGGAATTCATGCAAGGTCTTCATGACCGTTTCTCAGGTCTCCGTAGTCAGATTTTGCTGCGAGACCCATTACCTCCTGTTCTTCGAATCTTCAGTTTTGTATTACAAGAAGAGGAGCAACAAAACATTAATGTTAAACAAATCCCCTCCATCCAATCTGCTGCTCTCAACTTCAGCACACGGTGCCCCACCGTTAACTCCTCTCCAACCCCAAACAATGGTCCTGCTTCCTATAACTCTAAAGGAAAGAAACGAGAACGTCCTCTCTGTGATCACTGCCACAGACACGGTCACTACCGCCAGACTTGCTACTATCTTATTGGGTTTCCTGATCGACCAACTCAACCGCGGGCAAACATGGTTGAAGCTCGCCCCCCTCCTCCGCCTACACCTTCTTCTGCTGCCCCTCCTACCGCCATGTCTGCCATGCTAGCAAATCTCACCACCTCTCAATGCAATCGTCTTCTTTCTCTCGTCACGACAGAAGATGCCGACACAAACATGGAACCTCCTGCTAATACCCTTTCAGGTATAACACTTTCCTCTTCGGATCACTTTTCTTATTCGCAACCATCTATCCCATGGTTTGTCGATAGTGGTGCCACCCATCACGTGTGCTCTTCAATATCTTTTTTCTCTTCTTATCATTTAATTCCACAACCCATCTCAATGCAAATGCCTGATGGGTCATATGCAGATGTTACACATATAGGAGAAGTGTTTTTCTCTCCTTTTTATCTATCCAATGTATATCATATACCAAGTTTTAAATTTAACTTGCTATCTGTAAGTCAATTAATTCGATCTCTAAATTGTACTGCGCTATTCACACGCAATATGTGTTTATTTCAGGACCAAGCAACCAAGAAAGTGATTGGTAGAGGCGAACTTGTTGCTGGACTCTATCGCCTCCAAATTTCCCCAGCTCTTAATTTACATTCTTCATGTTTATTTAATAAAATGCCTTTAGATTTATGGCATTGTAGGCTTGGTCACCCCAATCTCGACCGTTTTAAATTTATATGTCGTTCTTCTGAGCATGTTCGTTCCAATTTCTCTTTCGATTGTAATGTCTGTCCTCAAGCAAAACAGACGCGTTTGAAGTTTAATAAAAGCTCTATTTCATCTAAATCTTGTTTTGAGCTACTACATTGTGATATATGGGGAGCATTTACTCTTCCTTCTCTTACTGGTGCAAAATATTTTCTCACCATAGTGGATGATTTCTCCCGTTGTACATGGGTATATCTCATGCACACTAAAACAGAAACTATAAAGTTCTTGAAATATTTTTTTAATTATGTCATGACTCAATATTCCAAGAAGATAACTAATGTATCCACTGGATCCCTAAATATTTTTCTCCCCAAACTTCAACGTTTTTGATCAGATAATGGACAAGAATTTTTATCCCGTGAAATCCAAACTTGGTTCCATGATAATGGGATTCATCATCAACGAAGTTGTGTTTCCACTCCCCAACAAAATGGGGTCGTAGAACGAAAACACCGCCACCTTCTAACTGTCGCTTGCTCTTTAAGATTCCAAGCTAACCTCCCACTAAATTATTGGGGAGAATGCATTCTCACTGCCACTTATTTGATCAACAAATTGCCATCTCCAGTACTTGGGCATAAATCACCCCAAGAGATTCTTCTTGGCTCACCCCCTGACTATAGACATCTACATATCTTCGGTTGTCTCTGTTATGCTCATAATAAAAATGTGCAGCATAAGTTTGATCAAAGAGCCAAACCTGGCATTTTTCTTGGCTATCCTTTCAATCATAAAGGATATATTATTTTGGATTTGGCCACTAAAAGAACTTTTGTTTCTAGGGACGTCACATTTCATGAGCACGTTTTCCCTTTTAACAAATCCTTTCCTACTTCTGATGATTTCTTCATCTCCACTCATCCTCAAGTGTCTGACAATGTTACTCATGACCATGACTCTTCTGTGATTCAGTCTAGTTCTCCACTTCCTAACATTTCCCCTCCTATTTCACCTAGGAGTACCCCTTTCTCTTCTTCCGATGGGCTTAACCCTTCCCTACAGGCCTCTACTCCCGAATCTACACAAGATCCTATTTTGGTCCCTGAACCTGTCAATAATCTGGACATCGTTCCTCCTGCCCAACCACTGCGTCGCTCCGATCGTAGTCGACATCCTCCAACGTGGTTGGGTGATTTTGTATGCTCTACTCGCCACTGTACGGCCTCTTCACCTTATCCCCTCGTCGATCACCTTTCTTTCTCCCAATTTCACCCCCACCATCGCACCTTTCTAACTAGTGTCATCACAACACATGAACCTAAAAGTTTCACTAAAGCCATGAAATATCCTCACTGGCAAGAGGCCATGCGCAAAGAAATTTCGGCGTTAGAAGCTAATAACACTTGGACCTTAACCCCTCTCCCACTTGGAAAGTCCACGGTTGGTTGTAAGTGGATTTACAAGGTCAAGTTTCGCGCTGATGGTACCATTGACAGGTATAAAGCCCGCTTGGTTGCAAAAGGATTTACGCAACAAGAAGGGATAGACTTTCATGATACTTTTGCCCCTGTGGCCAAACTAGTTACGGTTCGTGTGTTATTATCCCTCGCTTCCATCAATGGTTGGATTCTCCACCAACTTGATGTTAACAATGCCTTTCTCCAAGGTGATTTACATGAAACTGTTTACATGCAAATCCCACCTGGTTTTAACACGACAGGTGATTCACGTGTCTGCAAGTTAAACAAATCTTTATATGGTCTTAAACAAGCCTCTCGACAATGGTTTGATAAATTTTCCACCACCCTCTTAGCTGAAAGATTCACCCAATCACGGGCTGATTATTCCCTTTTTATCATGCGTTCCACGCATTTCACAATTTTTGTCCTTGTATACGTTGACGATATCATCATTACTGGTGATAATGAATCAGAAATTGCCTCTCTCAAATCCAAACTTGAATCTACGTTCTCCATCAAGAACTTAGGCCGTCTTCAATATTTCCTTGGAATTGAAGTTTCTCGTTCTCCCTTAGGCATTTTTTTATGTCAACGTAAATATATTCTTGACATCCTTGTCGATTCTAATCTTCAAGATGCCAAACCATCCGCATTTCCAATGGAACAACATTTGAAAATTCTCCCCACTGCGGGTGCTCCATTACAAAATCCAGGTCAATATCGCCGTCTTATTGGTCGCCTGTTATATCTAACAGTTACCAGGCCCGATATCACCTTTTCAGTAAATTATCTTAGTCAATTCATGCAGCATCCTCGCGAGCCCCACATGGCCGCTGCAACTCGCATCCTTCGTTATTTAAAGGGTACCATTAATCATGGTATTTTCTTATCTTCATCTAGTACTCTCACCCTTGAAGGGTACACTGACTCAGATTGGGCAGGTTGCCCAACCACTCGCCGATCTACAACTGGGTATTTTACGATGCTCGGTGACAGTCCCCTTTCTTGGAAATCCAAGAAGCAGCCTACTGTGTCTCTTTCCTCCGCTGAGGCTGAATATCGGGCCCTTGCTAAACTGTCATCATATCGGAATTACAATGGTTATGTTATCTTTTTAACGATTTAGGCATCCCCATTTTACAACCAATTTCAGTCTTTTGTGACAATCAAGCAGCTATTCATATTGCTGAAAATCCAGTTTTTCACGAACGCACGAAACACATTGATATTGATTGCTACTTCGTTCGTGAGAAAATTCTATCAGGCTTGATTAAACCAGTCCACATTTCCTCTGTCCAACAACTTGCAGATGTATTTACAAAACCATTAGGTGCAGATCAATTTCGTCGTCTCGTGGCCAAGTTGGGTGTCCGTTCCGATGTCACTCCAGCTCCAACTTGCGCGGGGGGTATAGAAGCCTATTAAGACAATCAACATGAAAAGAGCCCTCATGCACCAGCTCTCCAATATCCAGATCACAAAATTTAAAATTTGAATTATGATAACTCCTATCATATATTTGATGTAAGCATGTATCTAACAAACTTTAAATTGTTACTTATCTAACTTCTCTTGTACCTTATATATAGTGAGTTTAACCATGTTATCAATATATCAATAAAATATTTCCAACTATTGAAGCATCCGGGTTACTATTTTTCTGATATCATTGTAGAAAACTCAGACCTTTGCAAAACAATTTATGTGGATTGCAATGAAGACAAGTAAGAAGAGAAGAAGAGTGATCTGCAAAGCTACAAAGATGGAGAATAGTATCTCGGTCAAGAAACTTATTTCTTGATTTGAGCTCTTTGAATTCTTTCAAAGAACTCAGTCTCTACAGCCCCTCAGAAATCCAATCCTTTGTTGAAATCAAGCACTCCAAATTCCGTTAAAGACAGATCTCCAAAGATGTCCAAGGAAGAGGAAGAACTGTATGTCTGCATTGCATTTATCTCATTAGACTTGTATTCTATTGCAAAGGCTGTTGATTGTGCAATTATATATCATTATGGAGAGTCGAGTGCTCAACACTTAGTTGCTCATGTATAATATACTTGACTCCACATATTCCTGACTTACTCTAAAATCTCTTAAAGACGAGTTCTTGACTCGGGAAGGAATACAGGGGAAGAAAGTTGATTATTAGGTTAGAGAGTCTAATTAGTTGATATAATAAGCATGTTTGCCTTTGAGTAAACCTCTGTTGAATTTGCAATTATTACATTTCTTTTAAACTTAGTTGATCTCTCTTTCATGTTCTTAAAAGGTTTTGATTCTACTAAACTATCTATTTCGTAACTCAAATGTCATGCTCAAATGTCATGCATCTGAAGAAGAGTTAAGTATGTTGTTGTTATGAACATCTTATTCGTGTACAGCTGCTTAAACCTTCTGAAGATATATCTATATTGCTTATGATGGATCTGGATCACCCTTTCCAAAAGTGCTTTACCACCCAATTTTTGGGAAATTTTTCTCGAGTTTTTGATAGATAAAATCCATCTATCGTCACCAACCAATAGCAGGGTATCTCGCCCTTACCCCCCTTGCAGAATTCGGCGACGGATTTATCGAACACATTAAACCTCGTCATTGCTGTCAACATTGTTTCGTTCCTAAAGACAAAGTAGGCGTTGAAGAAAGTCGTACCGAAGATGCTTTCACAAAAGGTCCAATAGAAACTATCCCCACGCCGCAAAAGAGAATGATGCCCAAGATCATCGTCCTCTGACTTGATTCCAAACCCAAGTGTACCTGTAGGGATGTCTTTGATGATATGCATCCCCCATTTTTGCGTAATGCAGGGCCATGCAGTAGTAGTGGTGCTACTCAGTAGGGAACATGCTACCATCATCAAGAAAAAATGGCTTCTCATGGTTAAATTATGTGTTTTTGACTGGATGTATATATATATATATATGTGTGTGTGTGTGTGTGTGTGTGTGTGTGTTTGTCCCTACTGTACTTCTTGTTTGTTCCAACGTACCCTGTGTATAAATTCGTTCAAAGGTCTAAATCTAGTTGAATTGACTTTGTTTTGAATAAGTTACATATTTATAAGTGAATGTGATCAGATTAAGTAAGATCTGTTAAGTTGAAATAAATGCATTCTCAATTAATTTGTCTAGTTAATGTTCAAAATTGAATGTAATTACACGTTAGGGCTCATTAATTTCAAACGTATTCTTCAATACATAGGTAAAGTACGTAACCATAGGAATAGGGACAATACTTCACCGGGTAATGTTTGGAACACTCTCATTTTCTACCAAACTATGAGTACTTTATAACGTGACACACTCTCATATTACACCAAAATATGGGTACTCTATGACATAGCACACTCTCATTGATTGGAACGGTGAAACCCACAAAATGTCTAACCAATAAGAATGTGTTACGTCAGAGTATCCATACTTCACCTACCTAAAACCAATTTTTAAATGAAATTGGAAAAAAATTGACGGATATCAAACATAATCTTTACCATTTCTTGACTTAACATTTATTCATCCACACACACACGGTGATTCCTTTCTAATCCCCATCTATTCACTAAACCCCAGTCGCATGGAAATGTATGATTATACATAGTGATGATGCAAAAACAGTCTTGAGCCGTTTGATTGCGCTTCTAGAATATCTTGGCTTAAGTGATGAGTTGAATCTTCTTAAACCTTGTAAAGTCACGAAGAACACCTTAGTAATACAAGGCGAGGGCTCGCGAAACCACTCTAATGTAAGATTAAGTGCTATGTCTTGATAGCAAAGACAATTTGACAAAGTTTCGGTATGTGTAAAGTGAGTGCACCTTTTAGGGTTTACGAGAGGGTAGTTATAACCTCGGGAAAGGTGATTGAGGAGCGATATTGAACTGATCAATGGTTGATTTGTAGGGATTGGCAACTTCACCTTGATTGTAGGCGAAAACAACTGGGATTCCGCATGATTTTCGGGCATATCCTACCAATGTGAAGTAGCCACTAGAAGAGACTGCCCGGTGGCTATTTAGCTTGATCGGATGGGTGTGGCCTATCCGAGCGGGCTAATCTTTCTCGCCTTTGATAACCATATCTTCTATCTACTTCATCGTACCCATTATTTCTTAGATGGAGACTCCCTAAATGATCCATACTTTTTAAAGAAAATGTTAAGCCGTTTAACCCCATGTGATTTGACAGAAGTTAATTACAGCCACATTATATGGGCATGCATTAAGGCAATACGCTATGAATTTGGCACACGAGAGGATAAGAGAGGTTCTATTACAGTGCTACCTAGTGTTCAGTAATAAACTTTTAATATGACTTTGTGCTTCTGTAATATGCAAAAGCACAAGAACTTGAGCAATTGGCTCTCCATATTATGAACTTTTTTTGCATGCAGAAGTCCAATAAGATGAGCCATCATCTTTATTTGGCAATGACAAAACGTTGGTTTTGATGAAGTCTTCAAATATATGCACAAGCGACGCAGAAATCTTTTGGACAGTGGTGACACTGCCAAAAACTAAATTATAGACGAGAGGCGACATTTTGGACAGTTACCAAATCTACAACAGAGACCAAGTGATCATGTTGACGTATACAAAATCCATTGATTCGGAAAATTAAGATTGGCTAACCTGGAAGGATATTGGATGTCATGTTTTGCAAGCCAACAACGCCATTTAACGGCTTTTCATGAATCTGAAATAAGGTTTCTGCATTATCTTGAAAGAAACAGGAAATGCTATTAGCAAAATTTTGCAAATCATGAAAATCAGTTTTAGCTGCAGACAACACATACCATGTGGAATGAGCCAGTATTATACGAGATTAATACCTATGATATTAATATACTCAGACAATTAGTAGAGCATAATTTGGAAATCACTCACCCTCCCATGAGCTGACCCCCACCTTTTGGGAAACAACAAGATGAAGCAATTCTAGAAGAGTAGCAAGGCAAAGTTTCTTCAAAAACAAAAAATTACCAAAGTTTGGAACACTTGTTCTGATCTAGCATTACTCATGACCAGCTTAAGCTAAATCTAATCAAAAAATAATATTTATGGCTCCGCCATTCATCAGCAAAAAATTTCATGTCACGCGGCCCCAATAGTATCCACTTCCATCTAACCTCATCGTAGTAGCTGACTGATGCATGATTTAAGTAATGCCGCCAACACTTGATCTGATTTGAACTGCTACAGCAGTTTCGACTTCTTTTTTCCTCGATTAGCTCCTTGTACAGGAAGGTCATGAATTCGGCACTTTTCTCATCTGCCCGCATTAGATTCAGACTCTCGGGACAACAACTCCACAACAGCCCATCCAGAAGCATTGGATACGTTAAAGAAAACATATCGGAAGGCACAAACAGTTCACCAATTCTAGGCTTTGGAAGAAGTACTTGCACCTCATTCAAGTCATCAGTACTGAAGCTAATGTTTCTAGAATGGATAACCAGAAATATTTGAGATCGACTGAACTGTGTCGGTAAGCCCCTTATCTTAAGGAGGAATGAAGTGTCAATATCACCACTGAGATTCACAGAAAAACTACTCAATTCTAATTGGCCTTGTGTGCTTGGAAGAGACATGGAAGGTATTGTACCTCTTTTGTCTACGAATGAATGTAAACTTGGAGCATTAATCTTGACGTCTATTACATTCATGCACTTCACTAAGGAGAACTCCTTCAATGAAAGACTTGAAACGCTGATCACTTTCAAGAGCTTGCAATAAGACAGCTTCAAATTCTCAAGGGAGGGCAAGCGAGATATCAGCATAGAAAGAAGCATGTCACTGAGGTCTTTATAATTGAAATTTAAGTACTTCAAACCGTGATACGCAAGTAATGCAACAGGCTTAAAGCAATTATTTGATTTACAGTATCCATCAATATCATCATACAAAAAACGCTCTAGGCTCAGTGTCTCGTCAATATATACTTCTTGTCAGTGGATGGGAGTAAGGTATAGTTTCTTGAGTCGAGGGAGACCGAATACCTGAATCTTATTCAACCCATTACAGAAGATAATTCCTAGTTCCTCAAGTAAAAGGCAGTTAGAGGTTAAGCACATGAATGTGAAATCATCTATATAGACCAAGTGTAGCATTAGTGATTTTAGTTTGTGACATTCTACGTCTGTTTCGCTAAAGACTTGTCGCTCTAACCTAAAACTAGCCATCTCCTCATTCTCCTTTGGCAAAAAGCCATAGCCCCATACCTTCAATACAACTAATTGCTTTGCCTCAAAAATAATCTCTGGCAAAGTGTATGCTGTAGTGGACATTGACTTATAAATGGAAAGAACGAGCTCTTCAACATCCTTTTCAACAACCATTTTAATCCAATTGTCCAATTTGCTATCGACTAGAGTCAAATCGAGCTTAAACCTATGTATAGGTAAATTGTGCCTGGATTGCCTCTGTAGAGTGCTATCCACAGAGTCAACAAACTTTTTTTCATCCTGCTTAGATATCTCATGCATATCTCGATACAAATTCGTACGGAAGATACCTCTACCATTGCTGCAAAACCAAGATTGGCGGAAATACAAAGATGGACGAGTAGACCAAGCTTGTAGCCATGTCTTAGAGAGTAGACTGGCTTTGGCTGCATCTTCCGTTGAGAGAAAAGATAGTATGTGATGGATGATCCCCTCAGGCAAATCAGAAGCTCTTTCCCCGATGCACATGCTCGTCATCAGCCTGAAACAGTTCTTTCTTATAGGGTTTGCACAACGGAAATTTAAATTTAAAATCCGATTTACTATTACATAAGCTTATCTAAGTAAATTGATGTATATTCTCGTTAAAAGAAAAGCAAATTATGATTCGTTGAAGTAAGAAAAATTACCTTTGTAGAATCGCTTCGTTTTCGACAATGGAGAGGGAATCAATTCCTGGTTTTGAATCTTTCGGCATAGCTCCGACAAACTCAGTAGCACAGATTTAATCGCTTCCCCTCTGATCGAGTCCTCCTTTATGAAGATGCCACCTAAATAATTCCTCATCTAGTTAACTTTTTTTCTCTTTGAAACGGGAGAGAGAGAGCGAAGAAGAGAGTGCGGATCTTCATTAAAAGTGTATTTAAATCTTATTCCATATCGATCCACCGTTAATTTGTCAATCAGTAATTGATTTTGTTTAAAAAATTAATTTTGTTAATTTACTAATTGACAAGTTAATGGTGGATTTGACATTGAAATAGAAGATGGAATACACTTTTGGAATAGAAGATCCAGAATCAACCTTTTTTCTTCTCGTTTTTTCTTCTGATGAATCAGGCTAATATTATAGAGTATTGAACCCGTGCTCCACAGCCGTTCTTTTAGTAATAATATTATTATAATTATTAAATATATCATATATTTCTTTTTTTGATAATAGTAATGCTCCGTAGTTTATAATTTTTAAATTTTTAGGCATCATAATTTAAATATTGAAATATAAAATTAACATTATTTTCTAACTATATATATATATATATATATATATATATATATATATATATATATATATAATCCAGCCCCTCCCGCCTTAACTAATGAACTAAATAGGAGAAATTCGTTTGCGGATGCGGACATTGATTATCCGGTGAGTGGCTTCATTGTTGATGAACAGAAAGAATGTGTCCTTTCTTCGGACTCCAAGGCAGAGGAACAACCACATGGTAGGATAGGACTGAGCTTCAAGGGATGGAATTTTTAGGATCTTTTCAACATGCCGCATCGTAAATAACATGTTCTATTTGATACCTATGATAAATATAAATCACAATCTTTTTAGAAGGCTACAATGTAATCGGTGGAAGACTAGGTTTTGATAGCGAGAGGGGCCCCGCCGAGAAGATGCTCTAGCTCTAGAAAGGCTCAAAGTGGTGAGACTTTAGGCCTTGTGGTTTATGGCCACGAAGAAAGATAGTGTGGTTGATCTATATCCGACCGCTCACTCCGTAGAAGTCAGATCTACTATATAAGGTTTTAATTGCATCGTGTAAGAAGCATTGATGACAAGCCCTTGAATCATGGTATAAAGGAAAAGACACATAAAAGGACTCATTATCAAAAAGACTTGACTATAAGCAATTGTTGAAAAGGACCAGGCGGCATTCGAGTCATTTCACCCTACTTTTGGGACTTGATTCTACGTCAAAATCTCAGTTGCACTGCAAGCTTAAAACCATCCATTAAGGACATATATATATATATATATATTAGTAAGAATGGTGGAAGTTTTTTGATCAACGTGAGATACATAATAATAATAGTTAAAGTCTTTTATTTTAACACTTTTGAAAGATATATCTATTATATTAATAATAATAGTAGAAGTCTTTTATCTTAAAACTTTTGAAATCAATATCATTTTCTAACGAATGTGAGATACATCTATTCTATTAAAAATAAGAGTAGAAGTCGTTTATCTTAAAATTTTTGAAACTAACATTATTTGCTATCTAATATGCGATACATTTATTCTATTGTTAGTAAAATAATTTTATCTACTAACTTTTAAACTAAAATAATTCTTTGTAACCAATGAGGAATAAATCATTTTTACTGGTAAGATTTTATTTAAAGACTTTTAAAGTCAACATCAACTTCTAACAAATGTGAATATATATCTTCTATTGTTAGTTTAATAAAAGTCATTTATCTAAATACTTTTTAAACCAATATCAATTTTTAATCAATGTTTGTTACATCATTTTTATTGGTAATTATAGTAGAGATTCATCTTACATTGGTAATAAATTAATATTAATTTTAAAAATAATTAAAGTACTCACCTTGTTGAAAAATTAGTATTTTTATTGAAAGAAATTGTGCAACTTGAGGCACGAATTTCTTTATGTGTCATTTGTTTGTTTGTAAAAGTAATTGTGCAAATGTGTTCTATTCGGTGAGGGCATCAAAATGATATACTTATTTGTACAAATCGAGTTTTGGATGAATAAAATATCAAAGTTTAAAGTATGGTGTTAGAAGTTGGTCATTAAAGTAAAATATTCACTCAATGTCAATATAATAATATTATCATATATTGGTTAAGAAATGATGTTGGTAATAAAAATTTTTCTATATAAGATTTCCACTATTATTAACAATAGAATAGATTAATAGTAAATTATTAATATCACAATATTATATTAACTATTATTTTTTAGCTAATGACTAAAAAATGAAAAGTCTCAAGTCAAGTGATGTAGAGGCTTGAGGATTCAACAATATTAAAAGTTAGGTGAGGTGGCATAACGATAGTGCTCTCACCTACTTTAAATATTTTAGAGATTTGTATAGAGATTAAAAAGTTATATAAAGTTGACCTAGCCTTCTTCTTTTAAAAAAAGATAATTTATTTTTTTAATACTTTAAAACATTTTCAATATGACATTTAATTAAAAAGTAATTAATTTTAGTAATTTAGGTAAAAATATGGATACATTTTGTAAAAATTTTAAAAAGTCATTTATTTTATGATTTTTTTCAAAAAAAACGTCATTTATTTTGTGACGATGAGAGTATACATCAGTGTACTTCATTTTTAAAAAAAAAAATTTATTTAAGGGAAATGAACGAATAGTAAAAGGAACGAGTATTTTATTTTTTTTATTTTTATTTTTTTTGGGAGGAAGAAGTAATTAATCAACTTTCAATTAAAACAAAAAGTAATTAGTGCATTTACATAACGCATGCCCCGAGAGTCAGATCTGGTCAAGGCAGAGTGAAGAAGATATACCAATCGGCGGTGATGGGAATATGGAATAGGCGTATCCACATTTATGATCGGTCCTCGTAAAGACCCGTTTGATGGGGTGTGTATGGTTCGTTTTGATTCGGTTTTGTTAAAATCATGAATCGAATAATACCCTATCAATTCCAAAAATCTCAAATTGAATTGAATCATCCAATGCTTGGAACCTTTGGTTTGATTCAGTTCAGTTTCGTGGTTTAACAAAAAAATTAAATTAATCATTTTTAAAAACATTAAAAATTAGACAAATAAATTTTAATCGGTAAATTAAGCTAATTACTAATTAACATCAAGCATTAATAGACAAAAATTCAAATTTTTCTTACAAATATCATCAAACAAGATAATTGAAAAGTGAAAATTAAGAATGAAACAATAGTACCAAGTCATTTAGTTTAGTTTGGGTTAGGGTTGACTGTTTGAGTGCCTGTGACTTTGTTTGAGCTTTGAATTGGAAATTGGAAGTGGAAACTGGAAAGTCTTTTAGTTTAGTTTTTGGTATTTGCCTTTTTGGAAAATGGAAAGAAGTAAACTGAAGAACCATTAAAAGTTTAAAACAACCGGACATAAAATTAAATATTATATATATATATATATATATATATATATATATATATATATATAGTATAATTAATAATCAAATAATAATATATAGAATATTCACCTTTGTTTGGTTTGGTCCAGTTCGGCTCGGTTCGGAGACAGGAACCATAAACCGAATCAAACCACTCGGTTTTTAATTTTTGGAAACCAAAATCGAACGTCTTGTACCAAAACCAAACCAAACTCCATGGTTCGGTTTGATTCGACTTGGTTCGATGGTTCGGTGGTTCGACTGTACACCCCTACCCGCATGTACAACAATAACACACACTCATCACATGCACGGTCGGAGCATCCCCTTGTATAAATCTTTTTATACATCTTTTTAGTTGGGTCTCACTACCACCTACACATTTTTATCTTCTTACCCACTTAAGAATATATCTTCTCATTCTATAATTTTCTTACACAAAAAATACTACTCCCTCCGTCCCTAATTTATTGTCCAGTTTGACCCGGCACACCGTTTAAGAAAATCTATTTGATTGGATTATTTATATTGGTTTAATGTGTAGTTTCCATTAATGTCCATACATATGTGGCCCATAATTAAAGTAGATTGAAAAAGTAAGAGTAAAGTGGTAAAAGTGATGTTCTAAAAATGTAAGTTTCAAAGTGGACAATTATTTTGGGACGGACGAAAAAGGAAAGTGAGACGATAATTTAGGGACGGAGGGAGTATATTTAACACCATCCACATAAATACAAAACACCCTTTCCCCCCACACACACATTTTCCAACAAAATTAGATGACAAGCCGGCCCCCCTCTCTCTTCCTCTCAACACAAAAAATAATTTCTTATTTAGGAAGAAATAAATTTCTCTCTCTTAGTTAACATAAGAAGAAGATTAACAATGGTGATAAAATAACATCTTCTAATTAAGAAGATAGTTAAGAAGACACAATAGTGATGCTCTCATACACACCAACTCACCTACAAAAACACACACTCGTCACATTCACGGTCATACATAGATATATGTATATAATATACTTCTCCGTTTTTAATGCACGGTATCTTTACTTTTTTTTTACCTAACTAGTGATGTCCCCGTGCGTTGCACGGTTTATATACGGGTGTAAAATTTTATATTTACTTAAAGTTAATTAATATACAATTAAAAAATTTAATATGGACAAAATAAAAAAATATTAATAAACAGTAAATTTAAAGATAAAAAATCACATAAATTTTAAAAAGTTATTATAAATTTTGGAATATTTTTTTATATACAACAATTTATTGTTAACATGTACGACTATTATAACTACCACTATCACATCTGAATGTATATATATATATATATATATATATATATATATATATATATATATATATATATATATATGTGTGTGTGTGTGTGTGTGTGTGTGTGTGTGTGTGGATTTTAGCTACGAAATTATTAGATTTGTACTTTCATATTACATATTTGTAATTTTTAGATGTAGTTATTAATTTAAAATCCAAATCCGTTTGTGTATGAAGTTTGTTAATTTTTTAATAAAATACATCGGATTTGTAATTTTAAAATTAATACAATCTATAATTTTTAGATATGTTTTAAAACAACTACAAATCATTTTAGATCTGTAATTTTAGGTTAGTGATTTTGAATTATAGATCTGTATTTAAGAAAATACAGTTTTAGATATATATTAGTAATATTTAGAACTTAGTTCTTGATGGATGATCTGTAATTATAAGATCTGTAATTTTACTGGAGATCCATCATCATCTAAATTTTTTATTTTGATGCACTTATTATCTATAATCACTAAAACGAACTATCATAGATTGAAAACTGCATCAGCAAATACTAGGTCTCCACAAGCATATAGATTAATAACAAATTATAATTATGTCAAGTCAAATCAAATATGTATGAAGTTTTGTTTTAATGAGTAATTGTGGTGTGTGTGTTTGTGGGTGTATTTATCAACAATTGCATCATTGAACATAATTGCTCTTTCTATACTTTTCATTTGAAGTAAAGTACTCATATATATATATATATATATATATATATGTGTGTGTGTGTGTGTGTGTGTGTGTGTGTGTGTGTGTTTTATTTCTAAATTAATTTTTAATTCTCAACAAACAAGATAGTTGTTCTTTTTCTATTTTTAAAATTTTTCCAAAATAGTTTTTAAGTCTCAACAAACAAGGTTTTTTTTTTGTAATAATTATATTTAATCAATTTTGTTAATGATTCGTGTCTCATACTCCATTATCGTAAAAATAATATTATCAAGACATTTGTCTACCAAAACCATAGAGAATATTAATTGCATATTTATCATCAAAATAAATAATTTAATTTAATGAAAAAAAATATTACTCTAGAAAATCAATTCAATAATTGCAATATGCTAAGTATTATATTTAATATTGGCTTCACTCAACTCAATAATTAAACTGATAAATTATTATTATTGGTAGACAAAAGGTTTTAAATTACGATAAATAGTACAGATTTTCTCAAAGTTTGGTAAACAAATGTTGTTCTTAAGATATTAATTTATTGTTTATACAAGATAACTTTAATTATAAGATTAATTGATCAATAATTTAATTAAAAGTAAAAATAAAAATATTATAACTATGTTATTCATTAAAAAATAATGTTAGAAGGTAATTAAATAGAAAAATAACTTTATTAGTCAACTTAATATGAACAAGTAATTATGGGTAGATTTGTCCAAACATGTCTTTAATTAATGAAATAACTAATTATGCAATAGATAAGAAAAAAATGTAGTGGAATTAGCCTCTCTCTTTTTCATAATATAAACTAATAAAATGACCAAAACCGAAATTAGTTTTTATAAGACCAGCCCAAAATAAATAAGTCTAAGAAAATTAGTCCAATGAAAAACCTAAAACCAACATGTATCATGGTCAAACTTAAATACATGTTCTCTTCCTCTCCTCACTCATCAGCCATTTAGGACAAAAAATTTTAAAAAAACATATCAATTTCTTTGCCCTTCGCTTAGGAAAGAAAAATTTGGATGTTATTTTTGTTTGACCATCCATTCAAACAAAATTAGTCCAAACCACATGTAAAATTTGTTTCTACCTTGGTCAAGGAAGAATACTTTTAAATGTTGATTTTCCCTACACGACGATCAATTATAGCTCATGAGGTATATTTTTATCGATTTGTCTCTCATCTAAAAATTACAGAACTAGATAGTCAAGATTTCTCCGACTTCCTAAGATTTTATTTTTAATATATTTTTTGAGATTTTTTTCGAGTAAGTCAATTATTTTGTAGTATATACTTTAATATTTTTATAACAAATACATATCTAAACTTAGAGACGTGTATTTATCAGATGTGAGCAATTAAGATAATTATTAAAAAAATTACGGTTTATAATATATAAATTGTATCCCTCTCTGAATCAGTTTTATATAAAATGACATTGTTTCGGATTATTTCAAGTATTTAGCATTATATTCAGTTTATTTCAAGTAAATAGATATTTAATTTTCTTGATTTTTTTAATATAGTATTTTTTTTTTTCAAATTATTAATGTTTGACATATATTTAAATAGTAATTTTTTTATTTTCTAAAACAAAATGTCAAAAAAAAAAAAAAAGAAGAAGAAGAAGCAAAAGTTATGGTCAAGCCTCTAAGGCTGACTCCTTTAGTCACTAACAATCAGAGACTCACCAAATATTAAGTTCACTTGACCATAATAGAAAATTAGAAACCAAACTATCATTTGTTTACATGTCAAATTTAGGGATTAAATTGCTATTCATAAAACTCACAATATAGAATTTTATATTTTTCATTTATAGTCTTGTGTTTCAATGTGTTATCTACAATCATGAAATTGTTCACATCATACAAATGTTGTTCTTCTCTTTGAGCACTAGTTGGAAGTTGTCCATTATTGTCGTCTTAATTGTGCATGAATCTGCAATTAAAAAAAATGCACATTTAATTAAAAACAATCAAAGCAAAAAGGAAAAAAGTTATATATTTGTAACACATGCCTCACGATGGTCTTATGCAATACAGTTAAACTGTTCACCAAATGATGAGAGATTATACAACTGGGCTAATCTCAACTTTAATGACCATTCAACATTGAATGATCTGGTATCCTTCATTCATTGGGGTCATTTTGCAGAGATCGCTTCTTCGATTTTGGATTATACTCGATTGACCTTTAATGGAATGGCAACAAATTTATAATGCTTTCATCATTTAAATAACTTGACAATTGAATAATTACTAAACTATCGAACTTCCCAAGGTATCCATATTTAGATAGATGAAGTAGTTAATCTTACCGATAATAAAATGGATTGGTTTTAATACTATCATTAATAATATTGGATTCATTTATATCATTGACACAATCAATAGATTTGTTTAATATGAATTACATATTCTAATAATTAATCTCGAAATTCAAGAATAATTAAGAATTTTTGTCATGTCAATATCCATATTGTCGATTAGTATGGATATATATTGTATCTAACTAGTACTCTTACCCGTGCCGATGGCACGACGCCAATTTGAGAATTTATCAATAAATAAAGTAGATACTGTGGAAATGAACTACCAAAAATATTATTTTCTTTAAAAAAATGACTTTCAAACGGGGCCTCTTTGCTCGGAACGGAGGAATTAATTAATAATTTGTATACGAAATTGTGGACCTGACAAAAATTAAATTGATTAAGTTAATTACGATAACAGTTAAAAAGAAAAAAACAAATATTTCAAATTACAAAACTTACGATTTTTTTAAAAAAATTAAATTTGTATACGAAATTACGGGTTGGAAAAAAATTAAATTGATTAAGTTAATTATGATAACAATTAAAAATAAAAAAAAAACAAATACAAATTTTCGCAACCATAAAACTGTAAAACTGTAAAACCGTAATATCTCAGTAAAATGAAAATGTAAATAATAACTGTAAATCGTCTTTTCATAAGATACAATTAATTTTTAATAAAAACTTTAAAAAAACGATTTTACTTGGTATTTTATTTCGGACGGACTACTTAATAGTTTAAGTTATGAGAGGTGGGGTCCTTCTTTCAAATTAATAATCCAGAAAGCCATACTCTTATTTGCAGCTTCCCATTACAATAATACCTTAACCTCTCTGTAAAGATTATGCAGAAGAAAAGAGAGGAAGAGAGAGAGAATAGGAAGAGGAATAGAACCGGAAAGAATAAGGAGAGAAAGGAAAGGAAGAGAGAGAAAAAGAGATAGAAAAGAAAAGAAAAGAGAAAGTGACTTGAAGAGAGAGAAAGAGAAGATAAAATATGGGGGAAGAGAGAGAGAGAGAGAATAGGAAGATGAATAGAACTGGAAGAATAAGGAGAGAAAGGAGAGGAAGAGAGAGAAAGAGAGATAGAAAAGAAAAGAGAAATGACTTGAAGAGAGAGAAAGAAGAGATAAAATATGGAGGTTTTCGTGAAAAGTAATCGTTTCAAAGTAAATCACAAACCAGTAAAACAGTCGAAGATGAAGAAAAATAGTTCGATCACCGTCGATCATCCTAGTCAGTACTTATCCCAAGTTAATTGCGAGCGTACGAGACTGAGCTCTATTGTATTATAGATTGATTGAAGATAGATTTAAAGAGTTAAAAAGTTAGTATCCCAATATTAAGGAAGAATTCAAAAGATTTATAGATTTACTTATCTAGTCAACCACATTAATTGACATTTTTTTATTTTCAATTTTCAATAAATATGATAGACATTAAAGTGAAGTGTTTCCAAATTTAGAAAATTTATTTTGGCGGGAACTTTCCAAATTATGCACCTCTTCTTTTATATATGTATAGATTTAATTATGGTCACATACTCAAGAGCATTAAAGGAAATCATTCATTTCACCAATATTTATAATACAGTCAATTATTTTTTTCTTAAACGATGTATCAAATATTTTAAAAACGGAGGGAGTAATATTTAAACTATATAGATATCTACTCTTTGCAGACACACACCGACACACACAATTGATTTTATTAGCATATTACTACTCCATCTGTTCCAAAATTATTGTCTATGTTGAGTTAACGCAAGGTTTAAGAAAACTTATTTAACTAAATTATTAATATTAGTTTGATATGTAATTTACTTTAAAGCTCATATATATATGGCTCATAATTAAAATATGATTAAAAAATAAGGGTAAAGTGATAAAAATGTTGTCCTGAAAAAAAAAGTTTCAAACAAGAAAATTATTTTAGGACGGATGAAAAAAGAAAGTATGACAATAGTTTTGGATGGTGGGAGTATAATATATATATATATATATATATATATATATATATATATATATATATAATATTTTGACAAAAGTTGCTCTTTGTAGAGCATAATACGATAAAAGTTGTAAGTTGTGTTCGGGGTATTTACTGTCTATCGTTGGCCTTTATGGTAGAATCAATCAAAGGACCTAAGAGATATTATTACATTAAAACAACTCCATTGGCTTTGTCTTAGCCAGATTCTTAGTAAGCTAAGAATTAAATGTCATTGGAGCTAATTGTTTTGAAATTCTTACATTAAGAATTCTTGATTGAAGATAGAGAGAGAGAAGGCTTAGTTCGTAAACGGAGTATAAGTTTTAATCTAAGTTTTATTCTTTGGTTTTTAATCTTTATTTTGACGTCAATATTTGTATATGTGAAAATGGTTTTAGTTAAAAATGGTTTTAGTAATAATTAAAAATGAGGAAAACCAAAGTATTTATATATACGCAATCGGAATGTGGGTTTAATCATGATGTTGGAGATATGAATTGGGCAAAGAAACACTTTTTCATACCGTTACCCAAAAATATTAAAATTGATTTTATTACCATATTCAAAAAACACTTCAAGTAAGGGAGTTTGAAATGCTTTTTACGTAGAGGATTCAAAAAATAGCAAAAAATGATTCAATCACTAATAAAAATTCATCAACTGAATCATCAACTAAACTTGCAGCAGAATTTAAATAAACAGCAGTAAGCAAAGCAATACTAAAAGATATCAAGTTGTGATTTATGTCTACAAGCATAAAACTTGTAGACTATTAGGAATGAAATGACTCGATTACTTAAGTAACATGTTGAGTTCCCTCCGAGGGTTTTGGACAAAGCATCGTCAAGGTTTGGGATAAGATGGTCACTTGGTGTTGAGGGCTAAGCGACCGCTTAGTCATGTTTTCTTCGGACAGTGTTTCGATAAAATAAGCGGTCGCTTAGTGGTGGCGTGGACTAAGCGATCACTTAGTCTCGTTTTATACAATTTGGGTTTTGTCCGTTTTTACTTGGTTTTGTGGTTTTTATTGTATCCATATAAATAGTTGTATCCCTAGAACGTTTTCAAGGTTGACTCTAATAAAATTTCGACAGTTCAATTCGTTGGCCTCAATCTCTCTCTCTCTTCTTTGTGATTGATCATATTATACTCTATTAATTTATTCGTAAGTCTTCCGCTGTGCAAAACATATACGGTGCCTCATGGCAAAACATCAACTAATTAAAAGATTGAAAAAGAATATGTACAATATGAAAACAAACCGTTTGAGAGTGAAAATCGTTACGAAAACTCCTATGAGAGATTATGAACTAATCAGTCCAACACCCATGGAGTCCAACACCCATGGAAGCACATGCATGGTTGTGAAACGAGAACAAATGGTGTATAACAAAACAGTGAACATCATGTCAACTGATACTCCGAACGATGCTTCATTCACAGGCAAATCCTTGCTCTGAAATATCTCTTATGCGAAAAACTCTCTAAGATTCTCAACTTGGGTCATTATCGAAGTCAATGGCCGTTCACTTTTTTATATAAAACTCTAGAAAACATGTCTTCCAAAAAAATACTTCAATAAGTCAATATTAGAATTAAGAAAAAGTTCATATGTAAATAAACATTTAATCTGCACGCGCCTCGTTCATTTGTTTATATAAAGCTTTAAGAAAATGTTTATAATTTATACTATATCCATCCCATAATTATTTTCCTGTTTAGTTCGACATATAGATTAATGAAAAATAATTGACTTGATTATTAATAATAATATAAGATGTAGTTTTTTATAAAGCCATGTGATCATTGGCTTATAATTAAAGTCCAAAGAAAAAGTAATTGTAAAATTGTAAGTGTTGTCCCAGAAAAAAAAATGTAGTAAAGAAGACAATTTTTTTTGAGATGGACGGAAAAAGAAAAAACAATGCAATAATTTTGAGATGGAAGGAATATAATTTATTTTAATAATACATAACACTCCCTCAGTTTCTAAAAATTTTCATTTTTTTCATTTTTTGTCGGTTCTAATTAAAATAATTACATTCTCTCAAAAATTTGTTTTTAGAATATACTTTTACCATTTTATTCTTATTTTTTTTATCTACTTTAGTTATGATTTTAATGATCAAGGGTATTAAAAAAATCATATATTAGACCAATATTTATAATATATTTAATTATTTTTTTAAATGGTGTACCGGATTAGAGGACAATTATTTGAAAATGAATATAGTATAATTTATGTAACCCTAAAAACGTGACATGCGCTGCATATATACTAGAGAGCTTAATGGTATAAATTGATGAATTAGCGCATGTATAACGGAGGATCGCATTTACTTCTCATTTGATATTCAATTCATTAAAAATGAACATAAAAATTAATTTGATACTCATAAACTACTTAAACAAAAAACTCATACAATACCTTATCACAAACCTCAATAATCTTTTATATCTAAAATTTGTTTTTAGAATATACTTTTACCACTTTATTCTTATTTTTTTAATTTACTTTAGTTATGATTTTTATCATCAAAAGTATTAAAAAAAATCATATCAATATTTATAATATATTTAATTATTTTTTTAAATGGTGTAACGGATTAGAGGACAATTATTTAATATAATTTATGTAACCCTAAAAACGTGACATGCGCTGCATATATACTAGACAACTTAATGGTATAAATTGATGAATTAGAGCATGTACAACGAAGAGTAACTTCAAATTTTGAAAAAAATAATTTGGTTTCAAAATGAGTCAAATCAAATCTATATTTATAGATAAAAATGTGTACATTTAAAAAATAATTTTTTAATTTTTTTGAATTGTAGAAAGGTCAAAAAGGCAAAAAAACAAAAACAAAGAAAAAAAATTAAGAAAAAATTGCGGACCGATCCACTTTTTGAAACTTTTAATCACTAAAGTATACTTTTTTTTATTTTCAGTCATAAAAAGTCACTTTTAATGGCAAAATAAGTATGATACCCTTAATGAACCGTATGTGTGCTACAGAGGTAATTATTTTTGCACCACGATTCATCAATTTTATCGTATTAGTTTTTGCACCACGGTTCAATAGTGTAACTGCTAGTCTATTTTTAAACCGCAATTCATCAATATTTATTTTATTAATTTTGTGCCACGGTTCTATAATGTAACTGCTAGTCTATTTTTGTACCGTGATTCATCAATTTCAGTCCATTAATTTTTACACCACGGTTCAATAGTGTAATTGTTAATCTATTTTTGAACTGCGATTCATCAATTTTAGTGCATTAAGTTTTACACCGTGGTTCAATAGTGTAATTTCTAGTCTATTTTTGCCGAAGCTTTTTAAGAAGACGATATTTTTGAAACAATATTTTGAAAAATGATCTTTTACGATTGAAAAAAAAATGATAAATTTTTGGAATTAAAAGCTTTAAAAAATGAATTAACGATAATTATTTCCAAGAATTAATGGGACCCACTCGTAGACATAGTCACATAGTACCCACTCTTAGAGCTTCCACGATGAGAGTTTTTGTCAACCTTTTAAAGCTACTCTGTAGCCTTTTATTAACATCGGATGCCACAATGAACCTGTTTAAGCCCACTCTATCTCTAAATTTTGCTAAGGCTCACCGGAAATATTGAAGGAGGCTTAGCAGAATAGTTACTCAAATTGTGTTAAAAATATGAATAAAAAAATTGAAAAATATTGTGATAGTTAGGTTTGTTAGTTGAGATGTAAGAGATTTTAATTTTTTAGAAGATTGTATAAAAGGTTATCATTGGAGTGAATTATTTTTTAGAATGTTGAAAAAATATAAAAGAAACAGAAAATGAGATTGATAGAATGTGGTATTGGGTGTTATTATTGTGGTTGCTCTTAGATATGTGTTAGACGTTTATCATGACAAGGCACTGTGGTTGACAGGTAATCTGCACATGCCAAAATTATTATTCTGCGAATTTTTTTCGTTCATACCAAAAAAAATATATATATAGGCTTATTCGTCCGTTTTCTTTTTACTACAACCGATAAGTCACAAGTGTAATTAAAGAAATGTTTATTTTTTCTATGACTATGTTGTACGATAATTAAAGAAATATTTAGAACTTAAAGTTAAAAAAACAAGCTTACTTATCACAATAATTATAATATAAAAACTACTATAAAATTTGAAATGTTTCTTTAAATACAACATGGGTCATTGAATCTCTGCGATTACAATTGACGTTAACTAAAAGGGGCATTTTTAAATAGAGTGCTACATTAGACATAAACCATTTACTAAGCAATGCATATAATAAATAAAAACAAAACGTGTCTTAAAAATATACAACATAATAATACGATTTAAAAAATATAACATTTTTACATTGGGTGACACACAAATCATAATTCAAATGTATATTCTGGTTTTTGTGACACTAATAGAAGGGTAGGACAATCTTCATAATTCGATCAAGCCACAATTTTTATAGGGGTGATGTTAGGGTCACACTAATAGTATTTAATTTTTGGTACTAAATGATGTGGTATCTTATGCGTTATATTGTTAACATAACTTTTTAACTTATAGTGGAGCCCATAAAATGCCAAATAAGATGACACATTGAAAATGACATTATTTGGTACACAAATTTGAGTATTTATTAAGTGGCTCTAGCACTACTCTTCCTACCGTTACTTCCTTGAGGAAAAGTAGCATTGAATGCTTTGTCCTTGAATCAGACGTATGGGAGTGGTAAAATCAGAAGGACAAAATTCTCACTCGTTAAATGTAACATATTTTTATTGGTTGGATATTTTGTGTGTTTTAATACTCCAGTCAATAAGAATATATCACATTATAGAATATCCATATTTTGATGTAAAATAAGAGTGACCCAAGCATTACCCAAAACATAATCTGGTTTAATAATGTCCTTCTCATACAACCCACGTTTGCATCTTTTAGTTAAGAATTCAGTCAATGGTGAAAATATTAAGAGCAATTCCATGTAAAATTAAAAAGGAAACCGATGAAGTGTAGGCAAACACACTGCCACATGCATCTTCTTTGATTTATAATAATGTAATTATCACATACCCAACAATCCTGAGCTGTTTTCAAATGCTCATAATAAAAATTATAATAATAATTCCTTGCACGATAGATAAGTTATAAGTGAACAATTAAATAGAAAATTATGGATTATTAAGGTTTAATGTGTATAAAGCCCATGCGATTGGCCCATAATTAATATGGAAAAGTAAGGTTAAAGTGATAAAAGTGATGTTCTAAAAAGGTAAGTTTCAAAGTGAACAATTATTTTGGGACGGACGAAAAAAAAAAAGAGGACAATAATTTAGGGACGGAGGGAGTATAATAATAATTTCTTGCACGATAGATAAGTTATAAGTGAACAGTCAAATAGAAAATTATGGAGATATCCAAGGTTTTGAATGTGTTGAGTGTGAAGCCATATGAATACGTTGGCGGTAAAAAGCATATAATATGTGAAATTTGATTTCTTTCACAATAATAATAATTTGGAACTCGTCACAGACCTGCCAAGATTATTCACCTTTGAAATTATATACTACGTGAACCTTTTTCACATATGGCAAATCAGTATTGTTCTCCTCTTTAAAGTGAAAATAAAATGTGGAGTCAGATCATAGCCAATCATGGGTTTTATTGATTTCAATAGAATCAAGAGTAACAACTGCCGAATAAATGACTTCTGACAAAAAGAAAAAACCAGAAACAAAACCACCAATCAGATATAAAATTAAGTTGTGAACATCAACATGTAGCAAGAGAATGTGCAACGTAGGTCTTCCGGTAGATCTTGTGTAAGGGTAAAATAGGAAAGGCCTATTTTTATTTGTTTTTATTTTTCTTGGTTAAAATATGATTTTTGTTAAGTTTGTATTTATTTGGAAGTTAGTATTTTTTTTTGTTAGATTTAGTTTTGGTATTTTTGGTATCATAATCTTTACTAGATTTCGAGTGCTTTACATTTGGTAACAAAATCTTTGCATAAATCCTAAGATTCTTGAGTTCTTTCATGTTTGGTAACAAAATCTCACAAGAATGGTAAGTTGATTATCTTTCCTTACACCTAATC
Source organism: Codonopsis lanceolata (assembly GCA_013146195.2). NCBI lineage: Eukaryota > Viridiplantae > Streptophyta > Magnoliopsida > Asterales > Campanulaceae > Codonopsis > Codonopsis lanceolata. The sequence continues at coordinate 74,501,365 of CM028383.1, forward strand.
ATTTTCCTTGTAGTAGTTGGTCTCTTTTGCGTGTTGTGTAGGGCATCGGACAGCTATATATTCAGGAGCAAGGATACGGGTTTTGAGAGAGCTTTAGAGAGAGAATAAAAGCCATACATTTGTGAGCACAAGCAAGGAGATTCTGAAGTTGTTTTCCAGATCTGAAGCACAACAGTTCGCTGGAGTCTGTCAATGTTATAACATTGACAGTAACATTGAGGCTCCGTTTGTTTCACGGAAAATGATTTCCAGAAAACATTTTCGTCATTTTTCGATGTTTGGTAACATTAGGAAAATACAGTCAATGTAAAAGGTTTTCCGAATCAACGGAAAATGAAGGCTTCTTTTTCCGGAAAATGACTTACGGATTCATTTTCCGTAAATCATTTTCCAAATGTTCGGGTACTCTCCGCCCCCTTTCACAATTGCATATATTTACTTACACACACAATATTTCACTCAACAAATAAATTGTTTAGAAATATAAATGAAGTTTGTGCATACTATTTATAAATTATAATTTTAATAAATGCTTACTACGTTCTAAAATTAGTGTCACCTATATTATTTAGGAACATCCTAACCATTGTCAATTTTCTATTTTAAAACGTTTTTTTCATATCAATTATCAAAAAAATTATTTGTAATTGCGAGATTGAAAAAAGATAGACATTGATTTGACACCACTAATGATAAATTGAGGGTTACTAAAGAAAAATTACTTAAAGTTCAACACTATTTTATATTCAATATGTGCATTAACATTAGAATATATTTTTTTTGTATTTATTCATATATAGTTTTCTGTAACATTTTTTAGGGACATCCTAAACATTGTCTATTTCTATTTTAAAACGTTTTTTTTTCATATCAATTATCAAAAAAATTATTTGTAATCGTGAGATTAAAAAAAGATGAACCTTATTTAAAAAAGATGGTCCTTATTGATTTTCTAGGAACATCCTAAACATTGTTTATTTTCTATTTTTATTTTTGCATTTATTCATGTATTGTTTTCCATAACATTTTCCATGTGTTTACCAAATATTCGTAAATGTTTTCTGACATATTTTCAAAAGATTTACCAAACACCTGAAAATGAAATCTTTTGATTTTCCGGAAATCATTTTCCAGAAATCATTTTCTGGAAATGATTTTTCGTGCAACAAACGAAGCCTGAAATTCTGGAAAAACTGTTTTGTCTTCCTATTTCAGTTTAGGAAGCTGATTTTGTTTCTTCTCACGTTTTGTTTAACCTGTTTATGTGGGGTTTTTGTTCTCCAAGATTCTTTGTCTTGTGAGAATATTTTGTGTGTGATTTCACAATTGATTTTGTAAAACAATAATTATTTTTTAGTGAAATCTTTGTGACCTTGAGGCTAGGTCTACAAGTATTATCTTGTAGATTGTTTTTGGTAAACCTTAGGTTCTGTTTTTCTGTTTTGTGCTCTTTTTAAACTATTCTTCCGTTGCTACTATTCTTTACTGTTCATTGTGATTCCCATTGTAGCTAAAATCACAGCTACATTAAAAATCATTTTGAGTTCTTTTGAGAATCCGTGTTATTCTGTTCTTTCACCTTGCAAGAAGAAGTGGTGGGAAAATGTTCAACACGCTAACAACCCTGGGCTATAGTTTAGAAACCTTTACCTTGACAACAAAATGAAAAGAACTAATGTTGTGATTTGATCTAGATTAGATATTCATTATGGAAAAATAAAGGTCATGTGCAAAGACAGAGTACATTCATACGACCACTACATGAGAAAAGTGAAACCCTTTTGCAGCAATCCAAATTCATGCACTGCACCCACACACACACAACAAATAAAACAGAAGTAAACTAACTGAATTTGCAGAAAAAAGAAGAGGAAAAAATTGAATTTGTATTGTTTTTTGTTATGCATTCAATATCTACACAAAAATTTGAGTAATTCACATGAATATGATGGGAGCAATTTTATTTTTTGTTTATACAGTCGCAACAAATCAAGCAAACACGTAGAACAATAACAAACAAACTCAATAGGTGGGAAATAAGAAGGCAAATGATATTACGAGCTAGAGCTTGTAATATTATTATGAGCTATAGGGTTAGAACCGTTGGATAATTAAGTTGGTGATGATATGGAATGTTTATATCATTACTTAAAAAAGAATATATTTAATCTAATGGTGTAGAGATCTAAGTAGATTTGATCTAAAGACACTAACACTAAAGCTTGTAATAATAACACAAGCTCTAACTCATAATATCATACCTCAAATAAGAACAGGATAAAACTCATCCCCACACACTGAAACCACTTTTAGACAAACTGTAAGTCCAGATGGCAACAGTTAAGGCTAGAGGGGGGGGGGTGAATAGCCTTTAAAAACTTTGAGGATTATTTTGAAGATCTTAAAATATTGGTAGCGGAAAACTTGATCTTGTCAGTCAACTGAAGAATTGGTCAGTTAGCTGACACTTTTGAAATTCCTTAAGCTGAAGGAAGTTGGTCAGCTGACTGACACAACAGTTTTTAAAAGAAATCTGTTTAATCGATTGATCACTAAATATGGAGAAGAAATTTAAACACAAGTTAACTGAACAAGTAAACAAACAATTGTTGTTAACTGGCTGGCACTTAATCAGTTTAAAAACTTCTTAAGTGTTAAGTCAGTTAGCAAGAATATAAGAAATGGCTGACAAATCAGTTGAAGTGGTTCACAGATAAACTGCTACGTCCACTACCAAGTTGGTCAGACTTGGATTTTTGAAGTGCACTAATTTTATTAAAAATCTAATTGATCTCTAATGGATCAGAGTACAACAAAAGACCAGTGTTTGGGAGAATGATTGAGGAACAATCAAACTCGTGAGACAAACTGACTGAGTTCTAAATAATTTGAAATAAACTACTCAGTGTTTTGCCTAAACAATAACTAGATAGAAATTTTTAATGAGAAGTATCTAGTTAAAGTTTTTTCGTGAAGACGAAGTCTAAGAGATTGTGAGTGGAAAGTTTCTTGACTTCAAAAACTGTTAAGATTCGTGCCTTCACCAATGCTTCCAATGGGTATTTATAGATAGTCTTTGCAAGCAACCCGTTAGGAACACATTTGAATTTGAAAAATGTGTTATGGCAGAGGCAAGATCTCAAAGGATCTTGTGAGATATTATATGGCAGGACATCTACCAAAAAACACAAAGTGGGAAAGAGTTAGTACACGTGTATGATTAAACAAATAAGGAAAGATGAACTCATGTATTGAGTATGTATAGATCAGCTGAGATAAGTGGCTGACAAAATGATATTCAGCTGACCACATATAATCTATTTTTCTTGGCTGACAATCAAATGGAATGTTTTTAAGCAAATCTTTTTAATTTCAAGATTCAACAATCTCCTCCTATTTGCTTAAAACCATTCACTTGAAAGCAGAAAGCCAAGAAATTTTAAAGTTCCTGCAAAATTTTCATTAGTACCATAAGCAGATAATGTAGTAACTGAAAAACATAGGAATACAAGTAAAACAATGTGAGGTACAAGTAAAACAAGAGTTTAAAAAGTTTGTTCAGAGATAAGAGAGAGAGAGATGAAATATCCGAAGGGCTGATGTGGATCCTTCAGTTGTTTTGGACTGCTTCAACTGATGGACCAACTTGACTTCATTTTTACGTAAGCTTCGGCTTCCAAGTACTTGTTCTGTCGCTTGAATTTCTCCTTCAGTTACTGGATGGGGTTCTGCTTGAGCCACTTACGCTCGTGCCGAGTTACGGTTCTTTTTCGACTTTTTAAATGCCCGCAATGTCGACTTCGGTGTCACTGGCTGATCAGGCATCAGCTTTAGTCGATCCCTGAGAATCTGGTTTTCAGCCATGTAAGCATCAGCTCGAGCTTTCTGCTTCTTCTCCTCCTGAATGGTTTGAAGCATAGCTGCTTCAGCATTGAAAGCACGATTGGACCACTCTTGTTGGTAGAGTAAGAGAGTCCTCCAGTCATCCATATGAGCTTCACGAGGAGCACCAGCAGCAATGGCAGCTTGCACCTCGGTGGTGATGATCTGGGTGAGGTTCGGAAGCAGAGAGGCAACTTGCTGCTGAAGTGTAGCAAGCTGATGTGTCTGACGGGTAAAGGCTGACTTCATATGCAGATGATGAGTATATAAAAGATCGAGCTTAACAGACAGAGACAGAGAACTAGAGGCGGCAGAGGCTTGAGCAGGTGGTTGAGTTGGCTGAGGTTCATCCGAGAATAGCTGATGGGTGTGAATATCAGCATCCTCAGGGTCAGGGGGGAAGAAAACATCCATGGGGTAGGCTGGGATTTGGGCTTCTGGCTCAGGTGAAGGGGTAGGCATGTCTTCAGGAAAGACAATCTTTGTGCCAGTAGGATGAACCAAAGCTTTTGAAATAATTTTGCGTTGTTGTCTAGCTTTCCTACTGGCTAACTGAGAGAGAGTGAGAAGAGACTTGTCCTCAGAAGTGGATTTGGAGGAGTCAGAAGAAGAAGAGTCCATGAAGGTTTGGTCCATAGATTTTTCAGGGGAGAGGGAACCAAAATCTTCTTCTAGGTAAGGTTCGGGAGCAGTAGGCTTGAAGATAGACACTGGGCTGACAGAAAGGGTGTGGGATGTGTGAAGAGAGAGATCAGGCAGAATGAGCAGGGGTGAGGCTTGGTTTGGGTGAGAGGGTATGTCAGTTGTGGGAAGAGGAAGAAAGCGGTGTCGGTAGAAAGAGATAAGGATATAGCTGAAACCACAGTGCAAGCCCGACAGTGGGAAGAGAGGCAGGGATAGTGGCAGTCAAGGGAGGAATGGAAGTAGTGACTGACATGAGGGGGACTGATAGAGGAATGGCTAAAATTTCTGGAGCAGAAGAGGGAGTGGCTGACACAGGTGGAACAGGTTGAGGCACGGCTGACATAGTTTGATCAAGAGTGGGAGTAACTGACACGGGAGAGATAGAAGAGCGAGTGGTGACCATTACGCTTGAATTTGAGGAACCGACAACGCTGAGCCGATGGAAGAGTATTTGGAAGAGAAGGCTGGAAGGTTGATGATGTGGGTAAAGCGGGAAGAGCAACAGTTGAGGTTGGAATGGAAGATGAGGCATCAGTGGTTGGAGTGAAGGATGGAAGAGAGATAGGTTGTAGAGTTGAGGTGGAAATGGCAATTGGCTGAGGTGAGACAGAAACAGGTATGGTTGTGGCTGACACTACGAATGGAACAGCTGAAGGAGTGATATGAGGCGATGGGTATGGATTCAGTAATTAAGGGGATGGTTGACTTGACATAGCATCTGGAAAAGCTGTGTCCATGGAAGCTCCTCCTGGCATGGAGGCCATCCATCTGTGTAATTCAATGTAGGCTAGATTTGCAGCATTTACTGCATCCTGAACATATGTATGGCACTCTCACGGATCTAGCTAACTTGTCTGGCTCAACAGAAGGTTGTTCCCAGTCCTGGTTAAGTTCATCATCTTCAGGGAGTGCAGGTCTGCCAACTAGGAAAGGATCATTTGGGGGGAGAGCTGGTAGATTATGGACTTTGCTATAAATGGTCCAGGCCAGATAGACAAGCTCATCTTGGACAAATCTATCGTTTGAAAGATAGAATCTGTTCCAGAGCAGAGGGAGAGGATCAAAGTACTTGCCATAATTTGCTACTAAGTCTTCTTGACTAAGATTTGGGGTGGCAGGATACAAAACATAAGGTCTCCTTTTCAAATTGTGGTCGATGTATTTGACTGGGTTGACAGGGGGCTTGTCAGTTTTCTTTTCCTCATGGAAGGAGAGAAGAAACTGAACAAAGTATGGTAAATGATCAATGGGAAAGACCCAGTTTTGAGGAATTGGAACAGGATTTGCTTGGTAATAGGAATGCCTAGGATGAAAGGTGGGATTCCTAATTGGAGGGAAAAACTTGATGGGAGCAGTGTTTGGGGAATTTGGATCAGAAGGGGGAGAGATGGGAGCAGGATCAGCTGCAGTAGAGGGAGAGAAGGGGACAAAGGTACCTGGATTCAGCTGAGGATTTCCTTCTTTGTCTCTTTTGCAAAAAAGCGGCCAGCCTCGGCCTCCTCCTCCTTGGTTGCCTTCTTTCAAGAACTTGACCGGCATATCAATGCGGTGGTGCCACCGACCAATCCTTGGCGACCACCGACCGACCTTCGGGTGGTGAACTCTTGTTGGCCGAGCACTTGGTCAGGTCTGACTCGCCTTGCTGACCATCATCACTGGCCACGGATGATGATACAGCAGTGAGTGCTTGGGTCCGAGTTCTTCTTGGTCTCCTGCTAGACTGAACTGGTTGAGCCTCCTGACCAAATCTGCTAGAAATACTAGCTCTCCTGGTATCAGCAGCAACATACTTCTTGATCTTGACTGATTCAAGATCACCAACATTGATGAATATGTGCTGAAGAGCTGGTATGGATCGAAGGAACTGATTTATGATCAGGTGATGAGTCAGTCTTGGGTTTCCAGTTTCCATGTTGTCTTTGTACTTGGCAATATTTACCTTCACACATTCTACCAGAATGGCTCCCCAATTCATTTCACAATTCTCCACAATTCCTTCCATAAGGAACATTTGGGCCTCAGTAATCTTGTCATGACCCCCAGACTTGATTATCAGGCATTTATTTATCACTGTGGCTAGGGCATAGTGGAGTGGAGCAAAGCGATGCTTGTGTGCTGTCGTCAGATGCAAGCTCCATCGAACTTCACCCTCATGGTAATGGTAATCCACGCTGGCCGGGTTTCATCGAGGATGGTGTAGGTTGTGCAGCCGATTGTCATAGAGGCTCTGAGGGAAAGCGGCGATGATGGTCTCTGAGTCGAACACAAGCTGGAACACCTCGATATACCTATGAGAGAAAAGGGATCATTGGGTTTTCTCCATTCCCATAAAAAATTCCTCAGTCAGTTGACAGCTGTAGTTTCGGATGCTGAATGATAGTAGAGGCATTAACCCATTTGCGGTGACAAGATGAATCAACTCGAGCCCTAGAGGTTCTGCATTCAGAGAAGCGATATCGAGAGGCATCGATAAATTGTATTTAAAGCCATCTCCGAAACAATTAGACGAGGTTAAGAACTTTTTGCAAAGAAAGAAGAAGAAGAACTTGAGAGAAATAGAGAGTAGAAAGATTTTAGAGTTAAAATAGTGTTTGAAAGCTTTTGATTTGACCAAGTGCGGTTGTATGCTCGGCGATACCACTCTATTGAGGAATGCTTTATGGGTATCAATGGAGTTTCAAATAATATACTTAGACTTTTAGGGTTTTGAAGGATTTTAGAGAGAGAGAAGGTAAAGAGAAAAGTGAAGGCAGTGAGTGTGTTTTTAAAGGGGATAAGATTGTCTGGGACTCTTATAGTGGGTTTTAAAAGCGAAGATATGGAGTGTAGTGATAAAGTACAGAATTTTGGTTTTTGATAAAAATAATTTATAATGAGATAGTCATTATCACAATGATGAGCCGTTTTTGTGCACGTCATTTCAACGCTTGAGTTGGTGGGATAGTGGAAAGGTCATTTTGGCTTTTCAAGAAAGTTTCTTGAGTTCAAGGAAAATAAATGGCGGGAAATAAATGAGGAATTTTAAATAAATTAGAGATTAAGTCTTAGGCGAGATCTGATCGGCTTTGACTTAAGGCTTAGAGACTACACGACCGGTGTATTAATCACATGTTATCGGTGAGATATGTCAGTGGACAATTTGTCGACTAATAAGTGTCGGTGTGAATGTTTGTCATTCTTGGTCGACATTTTATAACAAATCAATCAAGGAATGAAGAGAAGTTTTGTCGACTTAAAGGTTGTCGGTGAGAAGCTTTGTTGTCTGAAGCTTCATGTGTCGACTCTTGTGACAAATATTCTTGGTGACCATTTGCTTCGATATAAATTATCGACTTTGATGCACAAAAGCTGAAGTATACCTGCATAAGTTAGTCAAGCCAAATGCATCTTTCTATGACATTATAAGCATTCCTAATTCTCCTCTTAAAAATTCAAATCTGTCGACTTGGGGCTTTTGTAAAAATGTCGGCTAATTGAAATTGGTGGAACATATTAGCTGAACATTTCCTTTCAACATGATCTTTCAAAAATGATATCGATGTCTATGTGCTTGGTTTTAGAATGCATGGCAAGGTTTTAGAGGCGATATAGCGAAGTATTATCACAATAAATAGAGGCGAGTTCCCATGGGCATTTCATAGTCCGATGCTATTTGTTCATCAAAAGAGGCGACAGCAGGCAGCTGCAATATATTCGGCTTCGTTGTTGAAGTGGAAGCGAAGCTTGCTTCTTACATGCCCATGAAACCGATGCATTTCAAAAGGCCGACATGTTCCAGTGCTTTTCTAAACTCTGCGGTTGCAAGATCGGCTTATCTGAATATCTGTTAAATTGAAAGAAGAGTCTCAGGATACCAAATGCCAAACTTTTCGATATCAATCAAATATCTAATGATTCTTTTTCTTTGCAATCATATGAGATTCCTTAGGATTAGCTTAGCGAGCACATATACATCTGACAAACATGATATCAGTGCGCTAGGCGTTAAATAAAGAAGAGATCAACTATACCTACGTACTCGGTTGTGATGGCAGCTTACTTTTCATCGGTAACTAGATGACATTGACTCCCATTGGAGTGTTTCTTTGAATTAACTTCTTGAAGATTATACTTCTTGATCGACTCTCTAGTGTATTTAGATTGGTGGATAAAATTCCTTCCTCAGTTTGCTTGATTTGCAAACCTAAAGTATGTTAGTTCTCCGTCATATTCATTTCAAACTTTCCTTTCGTAAGATGCTCAAATCTCTTTGCATAAAATTTCATTAGTTGATCCAAAAATAATATCATCAACATAAATTTGAACTAGTAAAATATTACCTTTGTGCTTCAAAGAGAAAAGTAGTGTCGATTTTTACTCTTTGAAATCCTTTTCCATAAGGAATTTGGATAGGGTTTCGTACCATGCTCTTGGTGCTTGCTTAAGACCATAAAGAGCCTTTCTTAACTTGTATACATGGTCCTTCTTTTGAGGTCAAAAGAAACCGGGGTTGTTCAACAAATACTTGTTCTTGAAGGTCTCCATTCAAGAATGCACTTTTACATATCCATTTGGTATACCTGAAGTCCTTGAA
>CM028383.1:74510603-74565376 GCA_013146195.2 Codonopsis lanceolata
ACCGTAAGACCGACAACTTTCATTGTTCACCCTATCCTTTTGTTGATGTTTCTCGTGCCGATTCTTGTTTCGGGATAAGTAAATGGTACAAAGATTATAGACTAATCCCTTGTCTCTTTTCGTAATCTTAGGTTCACCTTTGATCGCCCGATCTCACAACCTTCATCATTTTTGAGTATCCAAGACCATGCTGCCTCATGATCTTTCTGTTGTCCGATGATAGTTTCTACAAGCAGCTTTTGACTTTGAATAAGTATCAACAACATTGGTCATCGAAGATTTCTTTCTACAAGGTCGCTAATTGGGCATCTCGAGATTTTTGCTTGAGTTTCATATTTTTCATCGAGACTTTTAAGTTCCAAAGAATCTTTCTCGCCGAACTTTGTAAAGTTCATTGATCTTCTTAAGCTCACAGCTTTCTCGTAAATTCTTTCAAAGTCACTAGATAAAGAAAAATGGATTCTTTTAAGTGTTTCAAACTTGGAATACATTTCTTGCATTTGTTCCAATAAATCATCAACACTTGAGTCAAGAATCTCTCCTCCCGCCTTTTGAATCATGAGTTATTTTTAGCCCCTGAGAAACCGACTTGACTTTCTTTCTCGTCGATTATTATTCCTTGTCCATAAAATCCATTTCCTATTTTTACCACAAACCGATCGTGCCTGATGACCTCACATTGGGGTTTGTAATAGGTGAGCTCGATGTACCATTATCTGCATTTTTGAGTATTTAGGACTTGGAAGCTCATTTTCTCAATCATATATAGCCGATTCTCGCACAAGACACAAATTTGTTTTTGCTCAAAATCACAGATTCATCTTCGTAGTCTCGTTTCAATCCAAGTTGCAAGATTTTGATCTTCCGCAACCAAACCCTTTTGTTTTTCAAAATTTTCGGGAGCTCTTTATAATAATTCATTTCTTGTAAAAGCGACGCTTGAAGCAAAGTGACCAAAGCTTTCTCAGCTAAAATCAACAGCTTTTTTCTCAACCTTGTCTTCATTTGATTTGAAGCAAGGTTTTTGAAAGTTTGGAGTAGATGGTTTTGGAAGCTTGGAGAAGGTTTTTGATAATTTGAAGTAGACTTTTGAAAATTTGTCAAGGTTTTTAAAAATCTTTTTGAAAGATTTATATTTTCTAAATTGTCTCAGCAAAGGCAAAGATTCATCTTCATCAAAGTCATCATCCGACCGAGATGTAAAAGTTTTTAATTCTTCTTCTTCACCAAGAGATATTCCCTTGAAATTTTTCTCAATTTCTTGAGTTTTGAGAACTCTTTTTCATAAATTTTTAGACTTGCAACAAGACTACGATATGAGTTTTGTTCAAGTCTCTAGCTTCCTTTATGGCCACTTTTACATGCCATCTACTTCCTAAACCGCTAAGAAAACGCATATTTAAATCTTTCATACTATAAACTTTGCCAAGAGAAGAACATCTGTATTTACCTCGAGAAATCGTCAGAGGCATTTTTAAGGATTCTTTGGGTCCTTCTTGAATGCATCAAATTCTTGTATGCAAATGTGATAGTTTGTTGTCCTTGGTATTCTCGATCTCCTTCTACATATTCTACAAGAGCATCCCAAATTTCCTTTATACACGTACAATATATCCGCTTGTAGTTTTCATCAGTGCACGCGCACTTGACAGATATGTACAACTGCATCCAAATTCATCGGTAATCTTGTCTTCCTCACCCATTCTCGCTGAGGTTTGAGAACATATTCTTCTTCTGCCAGAGCAAGAGGGTTTACGAGATCATCATCCGCAGCCAGAAGATTTACCAACTTTAGTGTTTATTTTCATTGGTTGCATAGACCACCTCTTACACATTCCATCACCGCTTTGTCTATATTGTTCATATATCTTGTAATTTTTCCTTCCAGATATCAAAGTGATCTTCATCAAAAATGGGAACTTGAGTGACATTGTTTGATTGAAAAGCTTTTAGAGTTGCCATGATCGAGCTTTCAAGTTTGCCTAGTCTTGGAAAATGATTTTTCAAAAGCAAAGCTCGATACCAATTGTAAGTCCGTATGGCAAATGCTAAGCTAGAGGGGGGTGAATAGCCTTTAAAAACTTTGAGGATTGATTTGAAAATCATAAAATATTGGCAAATGAAAACTTGATCTTGTCAAATAACCGAAGAGTTTGTCGGCTTAGTCGACACTTTTGAAATTCCTTGTCGAAGTGAGTTGGTCGCTGGATCGACACAACAGTTTTTCAAAACAAATTTATTTTGATGTTTGATCACTAAATATAGAGAAGAAATTCGAACACAAGTTAACTAAACAAGTAAGCAAACAAGTGTTGTTAACTGGCTGACACTTAATCAGTTTAATAACTTATTAAGTGTTAAGTCAGTTAGCAGGGATATACGAAATAGCTGACAATTCAGTTGAAGTGGTTCACAGATAAACTGCTACGTCCACTACCAAGTTGGTCAGACTTGGATTTTTGAAGTGCACTAATTTTATTAAAAATCTAATTGATCTCTAATGGATCAGTGTACAACAAAAGACCGGTGTTTGGGAGAATGATTGAGAAACAATCAAACTCGTGAGACAAACTGACTGAGTTCGAAATAATTTGAAATGAAGTACTCAGTGTTTTGCCTAAACAATAACTAGAAAGAAATTTTCAAAGGCGAGTATCTAGCTAAAGTTTTTCGAAGACGAAGACTGAGAGTTTGTAAGTGGAAAGTTTCTTGACTTGAAAATTTCTTCAGATTCGTTGTCTTCACCAATGCTTCCAATGGGTATATATAGATAATCTTTGTGAGCAACCCGTTAGGAACACATTTGAATTTTGAAAATGTGTTATGACAGATGCAAGATCACAAAGGATCTTGTGAGATATTATTTGGCAGGACATCTATCACAAACACAAAGTAGGAAAGAGTTAGTACTAGAGTATGTTTAAACAAATAAGGAAAGATAAACTCATTCAATAGCAGCGTATGGATCAGCTGAGAAAGTTGGCTGACAATAATATTCAGCTGACCAATTATAAGCTACTTGTCCTGGCTGACAATCAAGTGAAATGTTTTTAAGCAAATCTTTTTAAATTTAAAGATTCAACAATAGCTTTACTGTAGAGTTTAACGAGCCTCCTTTCTTCGTCTGTCCATTCGTTCATGGATTTAGGTATATATCTCGGGTGGTCCACTGGCTACTTCAGCAAGTAGGTTGGGTTTCATTGGAATATAAGGACCTGTTAGAACACATTGCCACAAACGATTGTCAATAGAGTTCATATATCTCATAACTTTATCTTTCCATATTTCGAAGTGGCCTTCGTCCAATATTGGGACGTGGCTGGTATTCAAAGTAGGCAGCATATAGTGAGCCATAGGATCTATTCACAAGAGGTTAAGCTTGGAAAAATGAATTTTCAAAGAATTAAGCTCTGATACCAATTGTTGGTCCCAAAGTAGGCTCAATCTAGGCTAAAAGGGGGGGGGGTTGAATAGCCTAGTTTAGGTTTTTTAAAAAACTTTTCGTAAACACTTCTTAATGATTTATAAAGATGATTTAACTAGAAGTGTTACGGCAGCGGAAACAGAAGAGTTTCTGAACTATCAAGAGTTATGTTAAGGTAGTACAGATTCTGAATAGATTCTAAAACAGTATGAGCAGCTAACAGAAGTTATGAAAACAAACAGATCAAACAGAACTCAGCGTTTTGAAGTGGTTCGTACTGTGAATAGTACTACGTCCACTACTAAAGTGGTTAGGTTTGGATTTTAAAAGTGCACTTGTTTATCCACTAGGTTTAATAGTAAGATCTCTAATGGATCGTGTACAAAATAAGTTTTTAACCAAGTGTATAATGGGGAGAGGAACAATCAAGGATTAATTGTTCTCACACATGCTAAAGTAAATAACAGTTTTAAAAGAAACAAACTAAATGAAGCTGAAACAAATTTAAGACTGGCAGATCTGCAGCTTCAGGAAGTTTGGTGAAGTGTTAGTTCTTGTCCTTTGATCTCTTGAATGCTTGTGTGTTGAAGATGAAGCTTGAGAGTTTAATGCGCAAGAGTTGTTTCTTCAGATCTTCAAAGCTTGAATAAATACCATAAAGATCTTTTGGACCGTTGGACTGAGGCAGAGATAACTGTGTCCAACGTTCTATTGCATTGAATGCAATTCAGCGCTTTGAGAGATGTAAGAGCCACAGTCATCAGAGATGCAGTGTGTGCAGAGAAGACATTCCCAAATAGAGTAAGGTTTCAGACTGCAGACGCTGCAGCTTAGAAAGTCTTCTTAGCCAAAAAGGGTAATGTCTTCAGACTTCAGGTTTCAGGAGACAGTCTGGACAGTTGTTAGCATGTAGAGTTGACTTCTTTAAAGTGAAATCCGATGAAGATATTATGACTGGATATTTTCAAAAATATCTAGATAGGTCTATACGTGTCATAATTTCATGATTTGGCTAATCTTGATTTTTCGCACTTTGAGCAGACTTCAAAGTCTGCTGTTCTTCCAAGGCTGCTGTAGAAGCCTGCTTGACCGCGCCTAAACTAACACTAAACAGTTCTAAACAACTTTGATTCTAAGACAGTTGTCACACTAATCGGTACGCATACCTTTTAGCCACTGTACAATAGAATCAGAAGATGACTCAACCAAATCTAGAGTTATAGGAATCAACAGAATTAATATTTATAATTTTCACAATATTTGAAACAACAATTGAAAAATTCAACTAAAATTTTCAATTATTTTCTCTAAATTATTATATAAAAATATACATGTTTTATTCTGTAAAATAAAAAACTTCATTGCCGTTGTCCCATGGTCCGCATCCATCATTAACACCAACACTGCCTTCTACTTATGTTTGGGATTTACAAGCGGCAATAGGGAGGTGGTGTATGTACGAAGTGGGAAGAAGAAGGTAAATGTCAAGTAATCTCAACTTGCTAACAAAAGACTCAAAAGCTGGCTTGAAGCCTTGAACAGCCCCTTAGTTAGAATATCAAATGTTTGTTTTGTTGTTCGAATAAACGATATGCAAACCATACCATTATCGAAATGTCTGTGGGTTGTCCAACAATTATAGATTGGGGCCATTGGGTTAAGGACATCGATAAATAATAATTTTTAGTTTTTTAGTGGATTCCAATTAAAATCTAATTTTATTCTTTCATTCTCTCTTTGATTTTTTATTTCTTAATTGAAATGTCGTGTATATAAAAAATGTTATAGTCAACATTTTTTTTATTTAAGTTTTAGTTTCTTCTTTTGTTTGATTTAATTGTTGGTTCTCAACAATGTATGGTTGAAGGTTCTACAAAAAATGTTTGGTATCGTATTATTTAATAATTAAATTAATTTTTATTAATTTTATCGTTTTGCTTGAGTATAGTATAATTAAAAAAGTTTTGTTTTTGTGTGTTATCACACGGGTATAAAACTAGTTATAATTAATGGAAATACTCTAATTCCCTATCTCCTCTCATAACATCACTACCAAACACCCCTTTTCATTTAATTTCTTGACTGCTTCTAATTAGGCCAATGGATCGGATTCAGATCGGATCAGTCAAATCCAAATTTAATTTGTTAAGAAATTATCGGATTTGAATCAGATCATATTATCTTTCGAATATTTCAAACCTCAATCCATATCCTAAATTTTCGTATTCTGATTAGATTCATGTTTTATTCGGATTTTATTAGTTCCTTATTAAAATCCTAAATAAAATTAATATTGAGATATTTTTCTTTACCAAATGTCGAATAAAATAAAAAAGTCTTGTATTCATATTACATCAACATGAATAATAATGTTAGTAAGATATTATAATTTATAGTGAACAGAAAAATTTATGTTTAATAGAAATAGTAATGATTAATGAATAAAAACACAGCATAAGTAACTTTTCTATGTACAATATTAATATATATTTTTTTATATCAGATCGGATCGGGTTGCTAATGGATCGAAACACATAAATTCAAATCCGATTTGTTAAGCTTTCTATTATCAGATTCAAAATAAAATCGGGTAATCGAATTGAAAAACAAAATCCATATCCTAAAAAAAACTTCAGATTTAGATCAAATTCGAATTAAAATCCGATCCTTTGACAGACTTACTTCCAACACAAGATAATAGAGCGAATTCAAGCATTTCAATGTAAGCCATTTATAAAATTCAAATTTAAAAAAATAAAGTAAGCTAACTAGAAGATCGATAGACATAAAATGATCCAACCAACCACTGATGCCAATCATTCCACATGCCCGTTAGCTTCACCGTGTAACTTAACGGGGGGATTATGCCGATCAAATGGTAGCTTTATCCGGCTAAATGAACTTGCAGGAACGAGCTTCAAGTTCTCACAGTTACATATCTCGATCATGAAGCCGTCGGGATCATTGAAAAAGAGCTGGTCGATTGCTGCCCCTTCTTCTTTCCCCACTGTTCTTTGTATGAACTTAATGTTGAGTTCCTCCAGTTTCTGCACCACTGCTTCCATGTCTTCACACTGTAATGTGTAAATGAAAAGCTCAAACAAATGTTTCTTTCCAATTTGAGTGTATTTTTTATTTGATTTTTCTAAAAAGTTGAATTTTACGCTATCTTAGTTAGGAAAAATAGCATAATTACGTTTTTATTTATGTTTGAACTAAAAAATAATGTTAAAAGATAAATAGATAATTAGGAAAATAACTTGATTAATCAACTTAAAATAAGCAAGTGCTTTTACGGTAGTTTTGTCCAAATTATGCAATATTTAAGGATGTGGTGGATATACAGAATTTGTATTGGAAATAGCCGCTCCCTAAAACTATCATTTTATTACTAACTAGTTTTACACCTGTGCGTTTTGCACGTATATAGATCTTTTTTAATTAATTTTATTTAAACAAAACAAAGACAACAAGTAAAATTAAAAGAACGAATTGCAACTATTTAAATAAAAATACATCATTATATCGGTCGGTATTAATATGATAAATTCTAAATTCATTATACACAACATTAGTTAGGGGTGTAAGTGGTTCGGTTTGGTTTGGTTTATGCCAAAACCACAAACCGAACCGCCTCCTAGTGGTTCCAAAAATCTCAAACCGAACCGAACCGAGTAAGACTTGGAACCGAACCGAACCGAACCACTCGGTTTGGTTTGGTTTGGTTCGGTTTTGTGGTATATATAAATTATTTTTAATGAAATTAACCAACATTAAAAATAACAATGAAAATACGATTTTAATTTAGAATTAACATCAAAATTAGGAAATAACCTACTAACAACAAATTATCATAACAAATTCTAAAATAAACACAAACAATTGAAGAAATAATAGTTCTCCAACAATCAAGATTTTGTTTGGTTTAGTATCCGTATATATATATGTATATATATATATATGTATATATATATATATGTATGTATATATATATATATATGTATATATATATATATATATGTATATATATATATATATATGTATATATATATATATATAATATTATATAATAAATAAATAAAAATATATAGGGTGGTTTGGTTCGGTTCGGTTTGGTCTGGTTCGACACCAAAAACCACGAACCGAACCGAACCGCGTGGTTTTCCAATTTTTGAAACCGAAACCGAACCATCTTCGATCAAAACCGAACCAAACCGACTGGTTTGGTTTGGTTTGGTTTGGTTCTGTGGTTCGGTGGTTCCGATTTACACCCATAACATTAGTTGTGTTATTTTATTGGCTTTCCTTCTTTATCTCATATAAATAAATATCTTTAGATCAGAACGATTTGTTAACCTAAAAATCGTGAAGCATACTTCAGGATGTTTCCTACATGCGACAATAATTGTCCTTAACTTTTGTTAATCGTAATTGTGCATGATACTACCAATGATTGACCTTAAGTTTTGTTTGACCTACATGCTGGAGTTGAAATTATAAGTAATGGTTTGCTACTATTTTCTTGTTTCTAATATTTTAATAAAAGCAACTTTTGTAGGGACTATCTTGTTTTTACATAAAAGTAAAACTATAAGATTTTTAGAATACATTTTGATTGAAGTCGGCTGTTTAAGTTCATCATCTTTTATCTTCTATAAGATCATTAATTTTTAACGTATGAAATATTATTTAAAAATTTGATCTTGATTTATTAACATGTAAAATAGACAATATAAAATTAAGATCTTACTGGTGTTGAAATATTTTGTTATATTAAATTCGGGTCCGATGAAAATGAAAAAAAATATGTCTATTTATGCTTCTTTATATCTTTTTATAGATTTATCAATGCATTGATTTTACTTTTTGTTTATTCCATTAGATGTATAATTTAGTTTCAAATATGTTAATAAGTCGCCTCTGCAATTATGATGAGGATTGATGCATGTTAAGTAGTATTTCATATGAAATATATTTTTGTGATAAAGTTTTTTTTTTCTTTTTGTGATTTTCCTGTCATCTAGATATAATTTTTTCGTTTTTATTGATGGAGATGATGACATTCTTGGGATAAAGACTTTGTTTTCACTTTTCAATATTGCTTACATTAAAATTTTAGCTACTACAATGTGATATCCAAGTTTTTTACTGATTAATTGGTAAAAAAAATATTATTTGAATTTTTAAATACAAAAATAATTAGATTTAGTGGATTGAGCATTAAAACCCGAACAATTAGTAATATTTTTACAAAAAATCTAGTTCGGATTTGCTGGAGCTTAGTTTGTTGGTTAATGTCAAACGTGTTTTTGTTTGACCTACATGCTCATATTGAATTTTAATAATGGTTTATTTATTTTTTTATGTTTAGAATATTTCAATAAACATACTTTTGTGGGGATTATCTTGCTTTTACATAAAATTAAAAATTTAAGATTTTTATACTATATGTTGGTTGAAGTCGTTGTTTAAGTTCGTCATCTTTTATCTTTTATAAGACCACAAATTTTTAAAGTATAGAATATTATAAAAAAAACTCCAATCTCGATTTTGTTAACATGTAAAATGAATAATAAATTAAGATATTGATGGTGTTAAAATATTTTGTTAATTATATTTTCAAATCATTAGAAGCTTGTTCAGATTCCAAGACAGTATTTGGTTTCATATTTCAAGAGAGTATTTTATTTTCACATTTTAAGGTACTTCCTCTGTCCCAAAATATATGACGTTTTAAGGCTTTTCATACAGACCAAGAATACATATTGTAAAGACTAAACTGTCATTATCCAAATATTAATAAGGTGCCTTGATATTCTTATCCAAAGAGTCAAACACGAGATACAAAGTCAATAAATATGAGTAAAATAAAAAAAAGGAAAAAGTTCATTAAAAATTGCAAAATGTTATCTATTTTGGAATAAAAAACTCTTCCAAAACGTCATATATTTTAGGACGGATGGAGTAATATTTTATTGATTAGAACACATGTAATCAATTAATGTATAATCAAATTTATGTTTTCAATACATGGTCCACCAATTTAATTATATAAAAATGGTTTCTATTTTAGGAAAGCAAGTTTTGGTGAGATTTTACTATTTTTAGACAACCTAGACTTTATATATATATATATACTAGTTTTTTTAACCCGTGCGTTAAACTTACATCAACAAAATTGTACATAAACAAAATAAGGAGGATCGGTTTATTAACAATTACACAAAAGTATACCACTAATCATTATAGATTCTAAAAAATATTTTTATACACAACATTTGTTGTCTTATTAGTTGGTTTTTCATCTTCACTGCATATCAATATCTTCAAACCAAAATAATTTGTTACTGTAGAAACTACGACATATAACTGTCTATGTCTAAATACTGATTTTTTTCTTTCTAAAGGAGACCTGCGTGCAATTATTGACTTTGAAACTTGTTAATTGTTATTGCATATGATACCCGCAATGTAAATTGTCTTCTCTGGAACTTGAAAAACAATCTTACATCGGATAAGTTAATGACAATCAGAGGATAAAAATATTTTCTCAAACATTACTTCCTTTCAAAAAATTTATTTCAACAATGTGATCCCCAAGATTTATGATGGTTAGTCTTGTTCCATTACACAACCCTGCAACATGGTCAATGTTTCTCAATAGCACTACTGGAACACTAATTTTAAGTGTCAATTAATGGCCTGATAACCCCGAACACTTTATACTATTCAAAAACTCTGTATAATGAATGTCTTGGAACAAACTTATTTTTTTTCTGCCCTTCAAATAGAATGTGAACTCAAATAAGTTCTTCCTTCTGAATGATTACTTTTATTAAATTATATTTTTATTTTATGAATAAATAAATTTCTAAGAAAAAAATAAGTCAAAATCAAAATAACGAAATTATTTTTACCGTAAACAAATATTTTTTGTTTTGTAAATTATTTTCATTTTAATAACTTCTATTATATATTTTTTGTTTTATTGACTTCGTAACTATTATTTTTGTTTTATTTTTAAGAATTAGTTTTACGGAAAAAAAAATTACTCCGTACAGCGCATATATAAAGGCCCTAATCCCTTCACAGAAAGGTACGCTCTCATTTTTACGTCCTTACGCTGTCAAATTTCATTCTCTTTGATCATAATCCTCATATTGACTCTCACGCAGGAGGGGATTTGCAGGGCCACCCGCCCTGCTCAGGTAACGTTTGATTGTCTATTTCAGGTACCGATCCAGGTTGGTTAAGCAAATTCCATTGTCGTCCAGCGGTTAGGATATCTGGCTTTCACCCAGGAGACCCGGGTTCGATTCCCGGCAATGGAACCACTTGATGATGCTGAATGTTTTTTCTTCTAAATGTATTTTTAGTTGGGTCTCAGTGTCACCTCACTAGTGTATAAATAAATTAAGACATAAATTAATTTTAAAAAATAAAGTACTTATAAATTATATAATTTATAATTTAACTAGATCTTCGTACCCGTGCATATGGCACAGTGCCAGTATATATGATTTCGTCAATTGAAACGATAATGTCTAAATAAAAATGTGATTTTAAACTCAACTAATAGTTGAGTGGAGTTATTTATAAGGACTTATATGTAACTGACACATGACCGTTTGATCTTGCGACTGGAATCAATCCCCATCACCAGATAGCTTTAGTCAATCAACTGAGCTCTATTGTGAGATTATATATTAATGTAAAAGTGATGTTTTATAAGGGATGATTGATCATAATATTAACTGTAGGGGGTAACTTTGTAATAGTGAGTTAAAAGTAGATAACTACTCTCACACATGTGAATATGAGGGTGAATCACAACCGTTAATTTTTTTAAAATAATTTAATCTCAACCTCTAAATAGCTTTAGTCAATTGCACATGTGTGAGTATGAGCTCTATCGTATATTAGATATATATAGATGAGTTATAAAATTGTCCCTTTCCTAAAAAAAATAATTTTTAAACGAGGATTGTCTGTCCAAAATAGGAGTATATCACAATAAATTGTACGCATATATGATACTTATCATGAAAAATAGAGTTTCGACTCATCAGCCATCTCGATTTATTAACTATATTATTCATTTTGTTTCGTGCAAAGAGTTTCCTTTTAAATATTTAAAAAAAAATTTAAAAAATTACACTTTTAATAACTCTTTAAATATAAGACATAAAATAGAATAGTGTAATTTTTGTTCAGAGTGAAAGAGTATCATTTTAGAGTTGAATAGAAAATGAAATTAGAGAAACAATTAAGAAACATTAATAGAAAAACCTGAAAGGAGATATGATTGTCCATGGGATCCAAATCGTGGGTACTGTCACGAGACAACTTATCTTTATCCTTAACCTGCACCAAGTGTATCCCAACTCCGTAATTAAACAGCCACGCTCCGTTAAAATCAAACGACGGCGGCCGTTCAATCAAAACGAACCCCAGCACCTTCGTATAGAAATCAACTGAATCCTTCACTGACTTACACAACCTCGACACGTGGTTCAGCGCCATCAACGGAAGCTCGCCGTCGCCATTTTCGTGCTTTTTCGTATCTCCTCCATTGTTGTTTTTGGATGAATTAACGTTGTTGGTGTGGGTGTGGGTGTGGGTTTCTTCTTTTTTTTCCATTGCTCTGTTTGTTGGCGGGTTACTAGATTTCAAATTGGGAACAGAGAAAAAGAGAGGCTTGCCCGCTTGGGGTGGATGAAAGGGTTTAGTGAGGTCGGTGTGAAGGGTTTAAGGAAGTGACACGTGGGGAGTGACTGCTTCGGATGTGTAACTAACGTGTATTAACATCAAGGTAGCGCCTGACACTGGTTTTTTTTTTCCTTTGGTAAAAATTTAAGAGCCATCGTCTTACGGTATTACATGTAATATTTGTAAAATGGATCTCCTTATTTAATACTCAATCCGTCCCTAAATTATTATTTTTTTTTCGTTCGTCCTAAAATAATTGTCCATTTTAAAACTTATCTTTTTAGAATATCACTTTTACCACTTTACCCTTACTTTTTCACTATATTTTAATTATGGGTCACATACACATGGACATTAAAGGAAACTACACATTAAACCAATATAAATAATCAAGTCAATTGTTTTTTCTTAAACTGTGCGTCGGGTCAACTAGGACAATTATTTAGGGACAGAGGGAGTATATTATTGGAGAAATTATGGATTAGTCAATTTTTTGAAGTTTTTAATCGTTAAAATATATTTTTTTCTTTTTAAACAGAAAAAATCACTTTTGATGGCAAAATGACTACGATACCCTTAATAAATCGTAGGTGCGCTAAGGAGGTCATTATTTTTGTACAATAATAAAATTATTTTTAAACTGCGATGAAATAATTTTTGAACCGCAATTAAAACAATTTTTGAACTACAATACATAAGTCTTAATTACATATTCCAAATTTGCACCGAGATGAATTAAATTTTAAACTGCGATACATAAAATATTATCTAATCCATTTTTGCACTGTGATGCAAAATGATAATGGACCATACTATGTCATCCATCTTCTTCTTTCATCTCATCTGTCGTAAGCTTTCTTCTTTCTCCTCTTCTTCCGCCTTCGTCCTACTGAAAAACCATTCAATAAAGCACAAATTCATTACAGTTTCTTATATAATGAATAAAAAAAATCATTTACCTTTCAAGGGCGTTGCCCTCGAACCCCCCACGAAGGACGCTGCCTACTCGACACCCGCGACCTGATCGGGGAGGTCGATTCCTGTTTCGTTGCTCAATAATGATGATTTTTGAATTTTATGTGTTCGTCGAAGCTGTTGAAAAAGCCGATTATATTTTTTAAATAATATTTTAAATAATAGTTTTTTATAATTAAAATAAAAAACGAAGTACTAAAGGGGTTTTATATTTGAAAAATGCACGGATCAAAATTTCACCCTATATTGTTTGTTGGTGAGGCTAGATGTGAGAGAGTGGGAACTATACTGACATGGGAGACCAATTCATTTTTAATTTTTTTATTTTTCAATTAAACATGCATGAATGCCAAAACTAATTTTAGTGTAGAATAATTTATACTTTGATTAGTGTAGAATAACCTCCGACCATACTCAAATTTATACTTAAATTATCTCGAAGCAAGCAATTTTTGAGCTTGTATAAATGCTCATAATAAATGTTCCTAAAAAGTAAAAAACAATCATCATTTGTCATCATTTCAAAAACAATTGTTCACTTTATATTTATTTTTTGAAAGTTATTTTTACAGTCTTACCATGATTTGATTATAACTAGCTTTTGCACCCATATATTAAATACATGGCATATATATTTTTAAATTAAATTATATATAAATTAACAAAATGAATAGAAAAGACAAAATTAGAAAATGAACACATTTCTTAAAATGAAAATCGATCAACGCGTATTATGAAATAAAAATCGAATTATTTTAAATTTTTACAGATCAAAATTGTTTCAATCCTTTCATGATTTTACAAGTTTGTTTTAATGTTTGTATTGTCTTGTTGCACCTTGTGTATCAATATTTTTGATATAATGAAATATGATTAAAATAATATCATATACTTTGGTACTTGTGAATCATTGTGTGTTGTATATGAATCATTTGACATATACATCTACTAAATAGCCGGTAAAAGATGTTATTAATTATTACGATGCATGAATATACATCAATATTTCAACCTTTGAAATCATAATAGGATAATTATCTCTTATCTCACATGTTCAATTTATTAATAAACATGATTTTTATATTATAGTATTATGTAGTTATTTCAATAATTATTTGTCATTTATGTGTCTCTATACACACACACACGAATATGTAGTAAGTAGTTTATCAAAAATATGAACTAAATTTGAACAATTTGTTTTGGATGTACTTGAACAAAAAATGAAAATTTGATAAATAAATATGATTAATTAACCTTACCACTATAAACAATTTTTATTTTATTTTTTATCGAAAACGGTACTAAAATTTGCGCCATTTGTGTTTTAAGTACTTCAACCAAAAAATGGAAATTGATAAACAAATATGGTGAATTAATTTTACAACCATAAAATATATTTGTAAATTTGTTTTGTAGAAGTTTTTGTCACCAATTTAGATCACATCAATTGTAGACATAAATTGTAATTTATAGTTGTTTGTTGTTGATTCTTATGTTAAATTTATATCTCGTTACATTAGTTTTATACTTCATGGCTAATCGCCGATTAGCGTGGCAAATAGAACTTTGCCTTGTATAGTTTTTGTAGGACTCTTTTCGAGTTCAATGAAGACCCTTTCTCGCCTTCACCGAAGACTTCAACGCTTAAGATCGGTAGAGACCTCGTGATCGCTTCTACGTGTCCTCTTCAAAGATAGCTATGGATTAATTCAAACTTATTTCTATATATTATTTGAATTAATCCAAGTCATTCTCGACATGTCAAGCCGAAAGCAACTTTCAAAAGGAAGACTTTTCGTCTGAACAATTCCCCCTACTTTCGCTTCATCTCTCGATCGACACCAAATCGCCCACCTTTTTGAAGATCTCGAAATGATTATACGCTCTGGTAGTGAAGACGAAATTCCTTGATCGGCCCATGCATTTAATGCATTTATGAATAGAGTTGAAGCCTTCGCCCTCCAAATTCTTTTGAAGTGCACTCGCTTTAAATACGCTATTGAAGATGGAACAATGCATAACCGCATGTAATCAATCGAACACTTAAAGAATTGCTCGAATCTATACAACTCCAAGTCTTTCACCAAGCATTCAATAGATCCTCAACAGATCTAGAAGTCCTCGTCAACAACAAGAAGTCGCTTCTTCAACATTTATTGTTTTATTCTTCTTGTTGTTTACTTCCATTAACTATATTTAATTAAATATCTTGT
Source organism: Codonopsis lanceolata (assembly GCA_013146195.2). Classification (NCBI taxonomy): domain Eukaryota; kingdom Viridiplantae; phylum Streptophyta; class Magnoliopsida; order Asterales; family Campanulaceae; genus Codonopsis; species Codonopsis lanceolata. The sequence continues at coordinate 74,525,928 of CM028383.1, forward strand.
ATTTAGATATTTAATTCCATAGACAAACACAAGTCAATATTTTGTACACGATCCATTAGGGATATTCTTTGTAATTGATCTAAGTGGAAAACATAGTGCACAATTTAAATCCAAGGTTGATCGCCTTGGTGGTGGACGAGCACTATTTACTGTGAACCATCTCAAAATACTTGTGTTATTTCCTTGTTGTCTATTACTTGAACCGCCTAGTTTCCTTGTTCATTATATCCATTTCAGTAACTTAAGTAATCGTAAAAGGTCTACGGTAGTCCTTATCTGTGAACAATTTTCAAGGTCTTCCGCTACTTGAAACTTTTCATAAACTTCAAGTAACCTTCAAGGAACTTACTTAAAAGTTTTAAAGTGTTAATAAGCTATTCAACCCCCCCCCCTTCTAGCTTATTATTGTGCTCATTGGGACCCATATATGTGATGCGTCCAAAATCTTCCAAGACGCACTGAGCTTTGCTAATTGGATACCTGGCTTTCAATATATTCACAATCTTCAAGGCCTTACTCTGCAAATCAATGAAATGAACCGTGAACTAGGCAGGTGCACTCCCTGCAAAGGCCCTCCGGCGTAAGAATTAGCACAACAATTCACTCAGTCAACAATTTGGCAGAGTAAAGGCTAGTAATTAGAAATCACGTACCTCCCTCCTTCATTTTGAGGGGTTTTTATAGTTATTGCCGGATAGTAATTGTTCATAACTGACCATTAACGTTCATGGCATGAATGACGGGCGTACTATCTGCCCCATTAATTACCCCACTCATCACAATGGTAACAGAGAGTTTTCCGGACATAACCGTCCAAACTCACAATAACTTTGATGGACGAGCATAACAAATCCTGCTCGTTGCGTATTCCTGCTCACTGGTTAAGCCCCCAACTCGCTTACATCCTTGTCGGCTGAAGGCTAAGACCCCAGCTCGCGGTATATTAAAAGCCATTGATCTTTCAGTTGTACTTTTGACCTTAGGATGCACGTGTACTGTTCGAGAACGATGAATATGTGCGTGACCTATCTTGGGCCTATTCGGCCGGGCAGCTCAGTAGCCCCCTACTCCTTGCCTATCGAGTATTCATGCTCGGAGCGAGGAGAAGGACCTGGAATTCACTGACCAAATCGGCCTTAAAACGTAATTAAATATTTCATTGTGTGCATCGAGTTGCCTTCGATCAAAGCTTTAAGCAGATGGCAGCCCAAAAGGATTTTAAAGAAACAAGCCATCACCCGCCGCCTCTTTGAAGAGACAGGCCCATTTTCCAACGAACCATTAATGCCGCCTCGAACCCCGAGCCTCGTAACCCGAGCCCTAATGATGGGTAACCTCCAAGCGACGGTTCCATTGTGTATAATAGCGGGAGTCTCCCCCCTTTCCAACTTTTACTGCTTTGAGAGATTTTCGAGCTGAAAAGACCTTCATTTCTTCATTTGGAAATTTTCTTGGTGCCGATCCTGCTTTTAACAGCATTCAATCCACAGCAAAACTTCCAAGATCTACAACCTTCCTTCCTCGACAACAAACAGATACTTTCTTCTATCTTTGCTGTTATATCTCATCTCCGCTTTTACTGCTTTAATCCCAAATTAGGGTTCCATAGTGTCATTCTCCCATATTCGGTCTCTTGTGTAGTTAATCTGTTGAAGACTTGAATTCAGAGTGTAAACTGTCAAAACGTAGGCTTTTAGGTTCCGATTCCTTTAATTCATCTTGTTCCCCCTTCTATCATTAAACAATTCTAGTCCAAGTAAGGGAATCGAGGAATATTTGATCGGTGCCCTGCTCGCCGATCTTAGGATAGGCTCTTGCCATGGGGTTTTTACTTGATTTATTCTTGCCAAACTACCCGAGCAAGATTTAACATGTGTTCCTCGATTCCTGTAGGATGTCCAGCGACGAAACCCACTCAGAAATCGAAGGCCGTAGCTACGAGCATGGTGCTCCTACCGAAACCGAGGAAAGCTCGGTATCTTTAAGTTCCAGCTCTGAGGAAAGCGAGCTAGAAGAAATCACATTAATTCCGCAGAGACGAAAACCCCAACACCTTGCTGAAGCGGAAACGAGCAAAGACAAACAGAACTTTTCCAGAAATGAGCGAACTGAAAAACTTCCCAGCTCAAGTAACCCCCAAACCAGACAAAACCGGACAAAACCAGAACATGCTTAAAGGCAAACAAGTCGTTACCAACGAGCTCTCCTCGATCAAATGGGACGAACTTGACTTGTGAAGACGATGTCAGCGTTTGGTTTTATTCCTTGGGTATGGACCCCAAGAAGTATCGGGTGAGAGCCTTCGACTTGGACATCAACGAAAACGGACACAATTACCAAGGGGACCGTATGGTATTCTACTTCGACTTCTTCGTTGTAGGACTTCGTCTCCCCCTTGACCCATTCATTGCAGAATTTCTCAACATTACCAATTCCCTCCCCTGCGACCTAACCCTTACAATAGTAAGGTTTTTGGTCGCATACACCGTTGCTTGCAGACTGCTCGGGTTCGAACCCGAGATGACCTTATTCAGGAAATTCTTCCTATTCTCTTTAGATAAGAAATCCGGACATATCACAGGGCGCTCGAACCCTAACTACTTCAAACTTCTGAATGATGGCCCGAACAAGGTAGACTCCTGGGATGGGAAAGCCTTATTAATTGAATCAAGTGTAGGTTGGCCATTTGCTCCCTACCTTCATGACTTTGGGCTCCCCGACTACGACAAGATCGCCTTCCGAGCTGGCGAACCCCAAATAGCCAGGTCTTTCAGATCGCTACTCGGGGTGAAATAAGGACGGGATGGACGAGCCGGACAAGACTGGGTGCTTGATTGGCGAGTCCTTACATCTGACTTACCTCTTCTTCGTCTGGCCAGGATAATAAGTTGGCCCGTGGAAGGAGTCGAGCCCCGAGTTACCATCGACCCCAAACTACCACATCCGTACTGGGGACAGTGTCATGGAAACAAGTTTCCTAGTTAGTGCCTTGACTGTGCCTCAGCCCGTCCTGGCCATGCCCTTGTTCCATACACTGAGGACGAGCTGGAATCTCTCGCTGAAGCTAACGCGGAGAAAGGACTATCACCATGGACCCCCCCTCCTGCTGCTCTAGTCACCATAAGCGAGCTAATGACCCAAATTTGGGCAGCTCAAGCACAGTCAACGGAAGGTGATGAAGGCACTGCTGGTCCAGCTGAGGAAGAGGATGTGATCATTATTGACGCCAACCCTAAAGAAGCAACTGAACCTAATGAAGCAGCCCCCACAATCATTCCCCCCAACGCTTGAAACTTTCTTTTTGGCTTGCGTGTCATGGTATTCAAAAACAATTTGCCCCTGGTCGTTTTAGACAATTTATTTTTGCGGTCATGTAATATTCATAACTTTTACGCTTTTGATTTCACTGCCAATATTCTATTTGTTTGTGTTTTCAAAAATATCCCAACTGTTGATTTTTGAAAAGACAATCTCTTAACGCTCACACCAGCCTGCCAGTTTTGAAAAAAGACAAGTCCCTTGAACACCAACCCTTTCTATGAGCAGAGACACCTCTTGGTCATGGAAAAGAGTAATCGAGAATAACCATCAAAACAAACTACTTGAACACCAACCCTTTGCATGGGCAGAAAAACCTCTTGCCCATGAAAGAGAATAATCGAGATAATTATATCTTAAAGCAACTTACTCGAACTCCAAACCTTTTTCACGAAGTAGCAATACCGCGTGCTCGTGAGAAAGAGAATAATCGAGAATATTATCGAGCTTTGTATTGAACGATCTAAACTGAACACATATGCTTACTCATTCCATCATCATTTACAAAATAAGAGGGGGAGATAAATGAATTACATACCACCAATCACCAATAGTATTTCTTCAGGTCATCGGCATGCCACAATGTTTCAGCTCACTTCCATCCTCTGTTTGCAATATATAAGTCCCTTCCTTAACAATTTTGACAATCTGAAAAGGACCTTCCCAATTTGGAGAAAGTTTCCCCCACTCTGCTCGATGGCCTGTTGCTTCAATTTTGCAAAGAACCCAGTCGCCCACAGCAAAAGACCAACCACGAACCCTTTTATCATGATGAGCCTTTGCTCGCTCTTTGTAATTGGCCATTCTCAACTTAGATTCCAGTCGCTTTTCCTCCAACAAATCAAGGTCGGCTGCCCGAGCTACACTGTTGGATTCGGCATCATAATGTAACACTCTATGATTAGGCAAGTACATCTCCACTGGTGCCATGGCCTCAGATCCATAGGCCATAGAAAAAGTCGTCTCCCATGTGGGCCCTCTAACTGTTGTTCTGACTGCCCACAAGGATGAAGGTAACTCATCCACTCATCTTCCTGCCTTATTTTCAAGATTTCGCTTAAGGACATGCATGACTTGTTTGTTAGCGGCCTCAGCTTGCCCGTTACCCTATGGATATGCCACCGAGGACTGCCAATGCTTCACATGCATCTGCTCTCATGCCTTTGTGAATTTTTCTGAGAATTATGTCCCATGGTCAGACACTATTGCTCGCGGAACTCCAAAACGGCACCATATGTGTTCATGAACGAAGTCAATCACATTGACCTCGCTAATCGTTGTCGAAGGCTTAGCTTCCACCCACTTTGTAAAATAATCAACAACCACCACTGCATACTTAAACTTCGAACGAGCCAAGGGAAATGGGCCAATAAGGTCAATACCCCACATATCAAAGGGCCACGATGCCACCACTAGAGTCTGCTCGGTGGAAGGTAACCGAGGTATGTCGGCATAACGCTGGCACTTATCACAGCGCCGAACATATATTTCTGCATCCCGCCTCAAAGTAATCCAGTAGAAATCCGCGGCCAAAACTTTCTCCGCCAAAGACCGTTGGCCTGGATATCCTCCACATTTTCCCTCGTGAATTTCTCCCAATATGCCCTCGGTCATCTCTGGTCGCACACACCTGAGCAAGGGTCTAGTATATGACCGTAGATAAAGTATCTTGTCCAGAATGATGTAACGGCATGCCCGCTTCTGAATAGTCCGAGCTTCTGACTTGTCCTCGGGCAAGGTCCCCTGCTCGAAGTAAGCCTTCAAGTCATCTATCCAACACTTTGCAGCAGGCTCTATGTCCATGATCACCGCCTTTTCTATCACTGGGATCTCCAAATATTCAATCATAACCCCTGGGTGCAAAGATTGAATTTCGTCTTCGGCCATCTTGGATAAATAGTCTGCTCGCATATTATTCTCGCGACCTATTTGCACCAACTCCCAGTAATCAAAGTCCTTCAAAATCTCCTTCACCATAGCACAATAGCGAACCAAAACTGGATGGTGAATAGCATAATCGCCCCTTACTTGATTCACGGCCAACTGCGAATCACAATAGACAATCATTTCTCGTACTCCTACATCCCGCGCTAGCTCAAGCCCGGCGATCAAGGCTTCGTACTCTGTTTGGTTATTGGATGCTGGAAACTTAAATCGCAATGCCTTTTCAAACTCCACATCCTGCTCGGGCGGAACTAACACTAGACCGGCTTCACTTCCAAACCTACTGGCTGAACCATCCACGTGCAATTCCCAACAATACTCTGGCCAGGGCTTTGGAATCGGTGTACTCGTTGGTGTTGTCTTGGCAGAAACCTCTTCTCGGATGAGTCGGTGAAACTGGTCTCAGCCACAAAGTCTGCCAAAGCTTGCGCTTTAATTGCTCGTCGAGGTTGATAGTCGATATCAAACTCAGTTAGCTCAATGGACCAGGTGAGTAAACGACCAGAAGAATCTGACTTGTGCAAAATTTTCCTGAGAGGCGTGTCCGTGTACACAATGATTGAATGTGCAGAAAAGTAAGCTCGAAGTTTCCGAGCAGCAACAACAAGCGAGTAAGCCAATTTCTCTGCATTAAAATATCGTCCCTCCACTGCAGTGAGGGCCTTTGAAACATAATAAAAAGGCTTTTGCAAATTACATTCTTCCCCTAACTAACACAGCGGCTACAACTTGCTCCGTGGCCGCTAAGTACACAAACAAAGTTTCACCAAAAACCGGGCTGCTCAACAAAGGAGGCCGTCCTAGATATTCCACTAACTGCTCAAAAGCCTTTTGACATTCAGTTGTCCATTCGAACCCCTTGTTCCCACAGAGAACCTTGAAGAACGACAAGCATCTTTCCTCCGACTTAGAAATAAAACGACCAAGGGCTATCACCCTACTGTTGAGCTTTTGAACATCCTTGATGCACCGAGGAAGCTTCATAGTGACCAATGCCTTTATTTTTTATGGATTGGCCTCTATACCCCTTTCAGTTACCATGAATCCCAGAAACTTGCCGCCTTCACCCCGAACACACACTTGCTCGGGTTAAGCTTCATGCTATTCTTTCTAAGGTTGGCAAAAGTTTCTCCCAAATCAACTGTATGCTCGTGCCCTTTGGTCTTCACCACCATGTCATCAATGTAAGCTTTGACATTTATTCCGATCTGCGAGCTAAAGACCCTATTGACCATTCGTTGATATGTAGCTCCAGCATTCTTCAAGCCGAATGGGATCATTTTGTAGCAGTACAGCCCTCCCGCTACTCGGAAAGCTGTTAGGGGCTTATCCTGCTTCATTCTTCTTGACTTGGTGATACCCGGAATACGCATCAATGAAACTCAGGAGTTCGAACCCTGCTATAGCATCCACCAGCTTGTCAATGCGAGGTAGGGGATAACAATCCTTCGGACAAGCCTTATTCAAGTCGGTGAAGTCAACGCACATTCTCCACTTGCCATTAGACTTTTTGACCATAACAACATTAGCTAACCAAGTGGGATAATGTATTTCTTCAATGATGTTTGTGCTGAGCAACTTCTCGGCCTCTTCCTTAATAGCTTGATCTTTTTTGGCAGAATAAACTCTAGGTCGTTGTTGAATTGGCCTAAAAGTCGGATCCACGCTGAGACAATGGAGAGCCACATCCTCACTTACACCTTGCATATCCTCTGGTCTCCACGCGAAAACATCCAAGCTGTCTTGAAGCTGCTTAATCAAACTTGCCCGGGCTTTGCTGAAAGGGCCTTGCCAATTTTTATCTTCTGCTCGGGATAAGCAGAATTGACAACAACCTCTTCAAGCTCGTCCTAAGTTGTGAATTCCGGTTCATCTCGCATCTGGAGTGTGTCACACTCCACTTTCTCTTCCTCTTCAGCCTGAGTCTCCACCGGATCAAGCTGATCTACACCCATGTCTATCGCTGTTCGGCTTGTCCCCCCGACCCCAATGTCGGTAAAGGACCAACGATCTTCTTGCAGTTTTCATCTGAAACCAGGCCCACCTCGGTATCCTGCTCGACTTGTTCCGCCGATCCCAACGTCGGCAAAGGACAAGTGTCCTTCTCACCATCCTCTGCAGCTGGTACTAATCCAGAGTCAAGACCATGCTCACCTTCATTGACCATAGCAATTGTTGATGGTCGCACAGTCACATTAGATGTTTCCTTGGTGCTAATGGTGATTTTTTGTTCGTCATCCTCCAAGTCAACTTTTGCTTCTTCTTTTGACTATCACGCACATACTCAAGCATTGCCCAGGGCTGACTCCTTAGGACCCCCACTCCTTGATCTGTGTAAAATTTTGCGCGCTGGTGGGGAATGGACGCGACCATTTGAAAAATTTGGTCATGCTCGGTACCCCCAAGATGATGTTGTAAGGGGACTTCAATCTATCACCATAAAGGTGATTTTTTCAACACGAGTTCGGCTTCCTTCACCAATAAAAACTTCGAGCTCGACTATTCCCTTTACAGGTACCTTGTGATTGGTGAAGCCCTCTTGCGTCCCCGCATACGACTTAAGGCGGTCATCACTCAGTTCTAGGCCCTAAAAACACGAATAGTACATCACGTCCCTGCAAGCTCCTGTGTCCACCAAGATTCGATGTACCACCCAACCATCCACTAAAGCCGAGACAATCAAGGACTGTTCCCTTGCCACATTGCTCGTCAGTTCACTACGAGTAAACTATATGGTCTCCTCCCCTGCTTGTAAAGTGGTTGGCCGACACCTTCGACAAGGAATAAATTTGCTTGCCGAGCTGAGTTGGTGTGGGCTCTTCATCCATAATCACGTTTATTACCCCCCTGACCGGGGGTGCATCTCTTCGGGGAACGTTTCCCCTGTTTCCTCCATCTCTCTTGAACCGGTCTAGCCGACCTTCATTGATCAGTTTCTAAATGGCCTTTTTCAGCGGCCAGCATTCCTCTGTTGTATGCCCGTAATCATCATGGTAGGCACACCTCTTACTTCGATCCCTGGAATCCGCCGTCTCGGGGTTCATACGCGGTGGTCGATGTGGGTCCCAATGGGCACAATAATAAGCTAGAAGGGGGGTTGAATATCTTATTAAACACTTAAAACTTTTAGTAAATTCTTTGAAGGATGCTTGCAATCTATTGAAGAGAATGAAGTAGCGGAAGACCTTCAAGATAGTTGTTCCAGGTCTGCCGATAAGGACTACCGGTAGACCTTTTACAAGATACTTAAGTTCTGCTGTAAATGGATAAAGATAATCAAAGTAATGACTAGATCAAATGACAAACTAACAGATAAGAAATAACACAAGTATTTTGGGATGGTTCACACTATAAAGAGTGCTACGTCCACCACCAAGGCAGTCAACCTTGGATTTAAATAGTGCACTATGTTTTCCACTTAGATCAATTACAAATAATATCCCTAATGGACCGTGTACAAAATATTGACTTGTGTTTGGGGTCTATGGAATTAAATATCTGTAAATACACGATATTTAATTCGTGCGGAAGTATAGTAAATGAATGTAAACAACAAGAAGTTAAAAACAATAAGTGTTGAAGAGCAGCTTCTTGTTGTTGACGAGGACTTCTAGATCTGTTGAGGATCTCTTGATTGCAATGAGCTGTAAGACTAGGAGTTATGAAGTTTCAGAGCAATCCTTTAAGTGTTCGATTGATTCTGTACAGTTGCTTGTTTTTCCAGTCTTCAATGGCAACATTTATAGCATGTGCACTTCAAAAGATCCGTTGGAGAAGACGAATACTTCAACAGCTCTTTTCAACAATGCATTAAATGCATGGGGCTGTCAGTCAAGGATTTTCGTCTTTCACAGATATCTAGAGCAGGGAATGATTTCTGAGATCTTCAAAAGGTGGGCGATTTAGGTGTCGATTGAGAGTTGTTGCGAGAAAGTAGGAGACGATGCCGCTTTTCACCTTTCGTTCGACGAAAAGTCTTCTGCTTTTCGGAAAGTTGCTTTCGGCTTGATATGTCAGGGAATGTCTTGGATTAATTCAAATAATGATTAGGATAAGTTTGAATTAATCCAATGAGTCATTGCTGGATAGGACATGTCATAGAAGATTAGGTGGACACGAGGTCTACCGTTTGTGGGCTTTAAGCAGGTCTTCCGATAAAGCTTGTGGAGAGGTCTTCCGCTGAACCTGTAAAGTCCTATAAAAACTATACTGGGCAAAGTTCTATACACAGTTGCCACGCTAATCGATACGCAGCCCGATTAGCCACTGAAGTATAAAACTAGATGTAATGAACTGAACATATATAAATCTAACATAAGAATCAACAGTCGAGGTAGTTCATCCCGGACTTCATACATGATGTCTTCCCGCAAGGTATTAAGCGGGGTCAGATCAGCTTCCCGAAGAAATTCTCTTGGGCGGTCATACCGCGATTTGCTTTTATTGTAACCACCGCCTTGTTCTGGCCATTACCTTTGGGATTTCCCCCCAACTTCAATGCGCTCCTTCTTCTTTTCTTTCTTCGCGGTCTCCCCCGCACACCACTTCTGAGCCCGCATTAACATCTCTGCATGCGTCTTAGGCTCGCGCATGCTTATTTCCGACCTCAATCCACCTTCTCATTCGAGCAGACCCGTTTCAAAGCACAAGGTCACTTCCTGCTCGGTCAACCCGGGGAAAAAAGTGGTCCCAAATACCTTTATTTGGGAAGGCTAAAAAACGGTCCCAAATACCCATAGTGTGACCCTTGTTATTTGGGAGGGCTAAAAAACGGTCCCAAATACCTTTATTTGGGAAGGAAGGATTAACGGTCATAATTATATAGTATTTGAGACTATTGTGTAATAGCCTTCCCAAATACTTGTGATTTTGGGACCCTTGTGCAACCCCGTACTAAATTTCCTCTTTGTTATTTCGCCCGCGTTCCACTCCCGCCATACAGTTTTCCCCCAAAATTTCCCCATCGTATATATTAGAAATCACGTACCTCCCTCCTTCATTTTGAGGGGTTTTTATAGTTATTGCCAGAGAGTAACTGTTCATAACTGACCATTAACGTTCATGGCATGAATGGCGGGTGTACTAACTACCCCATTAATTACCCCACTCATCACAATGGTAACAAAGATTTTTCCGGACATAACCGTCCAAACTCACAATAACTTTAATGGACGAGCATAACAAATCCTGCTCGTTGCGTATTCCTGCTCACTGGTTAAGCCCCCAGCTCGCTTACATCCTTGCCTGCTGAAGGCTAAGACCCCAGCTCGCGGTATATTAAAAGTCATTGATCTTTCAGTCGTACTTTTGACTTTAGGATGCACGTGTACTGTTCGTGAGCGATGAAGATGTGCCAGACGCGTGACCTATCTTGGGCCTATTGGGCAGCTCAATATGTATCTGTCATGACTATCAAACACTGAAACATTTGATATGTAGTGTAAACCAATTATTTGTCTATTTATCACTTTGCAAATACAACAATAGATGTTATATTTTTAGATTAGATAATTAATAAAAAAGAAAATCATAATATATAAGAGAAATATAAGTTTTATACTTACCCCGATATCAACAATGATCAAGGTCATAGTATTTTTGGTAAAAAGTAATGTGAAAATATCCAAATGATTCAATTAAATTTATCTTTCAAAATTTTATAGACTACTTTTGAACGTTCACTAATAAGTAACACACACACACACATATATATATATATATATATATATATATATATACGGAGTGGAAATATGAAGGGCCAGAATGCAAAAAGTGTTGAGAATCTGGACAGAATACAAAGAGTTTCAAAAGATGTATTTTTTATACAGAACCCTTAAATGTTACACCGAAAAACCCTAAATACAACATCACTTAACATATTAAGTTACCAAAATATCCTCCTTCTATTTTTTTTTTAAAAACACTAAACTTAAAAATAACTTTGTTTACCAAATTGCCCTCCATCCATTTTAAAAAAACACTCATTTACTAAACTAAATCAAATTAATAGGGATAATTTTTTTTCAAACCCCCCTTTTTCATTAGTCCAACAAATTGCTGCCCTGTCTTGCTCCGGTTGTCCGTTATCATGATCAGAGATTTACGCCGCTGGTCAGTAGCTAGCCGGGTCAAGCACTAGCAAATATGGGCTTCCCGGTATTTGTTTCCCATTTTCTATGCCGTTTTTTCTGTGAATGGACATATAGAAAAGTGAGTACTGGTGCAGTATAGGAGAATAATTTTGAAAGGACAACCGAGAGCGCCATTCTTTGTTATCTTATCTGGTCAACGAAACGGGACAATGAGACTTTGATGAAATAATCTGTTAAAAAGAAAGAGAGAATAGTGAGAAAAACTTATTTCAAATTCAATTAGACTTTTATTCAACCCAACTTTTCTACAGTTGCCTCTTTTTTTATATAAAAAATTGACAAATCGCCATGTCCTTTAAAGAGTTTTAAAAAAAGTCGCCACTTTTGTTTTTAAAAAAAGACAAAAGTCGCCAGGTTTTTAAAAATAATTTGAAAACAATCGCCACCTTTTCAAATTTTTTTTGAAAAAGATCGCTAGCTTTTTAAATTTTTTTTTGAAAAAGATCGCTAGTTTGTTCCCGAACAAATAATGGGTATGGGTGACAATGTTTGACATATATTTATACGAGGATGAGTCGATAATTATTATTAATTGAAACTTTTTTATATAAAAGAATAAGGATTAATTAGTAATTAGAGTTTAGGGTTAATTGCAACTCTTTTTTATAAAAGGATTAATTAGTAATTAAACTTTTAAATGAATGTGGTATTTAGTGTTTTTTGTGTAGCATTTAGGGCCACTCTTTTTATATATAGAACATTAATTGTTATTAAATGTTGTTGATTATAATAATTTTATGAAGATTCATTTTTAAAAAGTTAGTTTAGGCGGGAAACTGTCATAAATAGGAGGGCTATATGCTTAATTAATTTTTTGGTCCCTCAATTAAAAAATTAATTTGTTTGGTCCTACATGTTGACATTTACGATCAGATTTCCCCTCACCTAGCTACCGTTCAACTTTTCGTCAAATTGGTTTTCAAAATGCCGAAAGTACCCTCTCTCCCTCTCTCATCTCTTGTACACACAGTAACAAACCAATCAATTGCATATCTTTTCCCCAGCAAAAATTTCCTACCAAGAAAAAATTTCAGATCCAACAAAAATTTCAAACCCAGCAATGTGAACGGAAGCTTATCGTTGCCTTAATGTCTGCAACTTGAGTTCTAGAGCTTCGTTAAACCTATGATTTTGAATTTCCAACCTTTTGCCTTGGAGAATGACCTCAACTCCTTATCTAGTATCCACACATAATGAACACTGAATTCTTCGTATTTGAAATAGGCCCCTCGAAGCAGATATTGCACTGGAGCCCAACAGACTTTTTGAGATGGCTTTCTCAGGAACATCGAAATCTCGTGAGTGAAGTCGAATGGTCTGCCTTGTCACTTTCTGGATTAGTCTTCTTTGAAAATCTCAAAAGCAAATAAGGAGTCTATTAGAGATTAATTTATTGACATTATTTAATTATATATATATATATATATATATATATATATATATATATATATATTGTTTAAATTAATCTATTATTAATTTTGTCTTTCTTGGTTGTTACTAATTAATTATTATCTTTTAAACCTTTTAGAGAAATGTTATTCTTGGAAGAAATAATTTTTTTTAGGTTTTTGTATCTTTAGGATTTATATTGTTAAGAATTTTATAAATTAACTTTGTTTTAAATGTTTATATAGTTAGAATTATTTATGTGTTTTAGCTTTCTTATTATTTATCTTGGTTAATTATTTATTTATTATACCTTTTATAGAAAGGATATTTTAGAGATTTTGTTTTTAGGGTTTGTATATATTATTTTATGTTTCTAGGGTTATGTCATGTTGCTAGTTTCCTCTACACGGTTGTCCTATGATTGACATATTTATTAATGGTATAGAATCCATGTAAATATGGTAAGTGAATATAACTTTGTATTAGAGTTCTTATTTAATACACTAACCTACTAATTATTTATGGTAAGTATGTTTTCTTGTTGTACAAGGTTTCTAAGTACTATTGATACCAACGAGCTCTAACTCAACTGGTACTGCTTACTTCTCATAACGGAGAGGTTGAGTGTTCAAGTCTCACTAGAGACACATTGGACCTCTTAATAGAGAGGTTGGGTGTTCTAGCTTCTTCAGAGGCATCGTTGTTATTCAAGCCTTATCCAAAGGCCCAATTAAGCTACTCACTTATCTTTACGTAGAGGTCGAGCGTTAAAGTCCTACCAGAGGTACCCTGGTACTTAACTACTCTCAATCGAGAGGTCGGGTGTTCAAAGTCTCATCATATGTACTGTTTGTTCGAGCCACACACACACACACACACACACACACACACACACACACACACACACACACATATATATATATATATATATATATATATATATATATATATATATATATAATTGTAGCCTTTCAAGACATTAAAATAATAAAAAATTAAGGATTGGGGTACAGTCTATGTTCCCTCAAACCTTTGAAAAAAAAAGGTACTCTTGGTACATATAAATACAAGAAGACATTCACCATTGAAGAATACGGAAGTAACAACTTAGAAGAGAGAACACAATAGAGAGAGAGAAAGAAATTTCGTAAACTGGTGCTGCTCCTATCTTGAATGAATTATTGAATGAAGCTTTATCTGAGCCTTCATTCATTCTGTCACTAGTATTGTTTTTCTGTTTACGTCTCCTACTGTTTTGTTATACGCTTTTTAGCGTATATCAATCTAGGTAGTCTGAGGTGTTAGTGTTATTCAAAGTCATATCTACTTTATAAAAAGTTTTTTATAAATTTCATTTTGTTAGTCTTTCGAGTTGTATCAAGATTAAACATATATTTTACTAGTGGAATATTTTTAGCCATGAGGCTCGAGCAATAAGTGATTTACTTATTGATCAAAAGTATATATATTGTACTCAGTATCTTTGTCATTCCATCATACTGCTTTTATTTTATTTCCATTGTTTTTACTTCAATGATCTCTTCAATGAACTCTTCATTGAACAGTTCATTGACAGTTTGTATTTAAAACATTTTTCAAACCTTCTGTTATGCTTTTCATTGTTCTATTTTTTTTTCTGTTTTATTTCAGTTTATTAGTTAACTTTTATAGTTCTAGCTACAATCAATCTTTCAAAGTCTTCCTTCTTTAGTGTTCAAGTTTGCACCTAATATTTCAGAGTCTTCCTTCTTCCGGCGAAGACTTGTTTACAAGTCTTTCCTCATACCTGCAAATCCGAGACCTAGGGTTTGGAATTCGACCCTCTTTTCCCAGATTCAAGTAAGATGTATCTAATTTCATTTAAATGGCTAGGAAATATGTTTTAAATTGAGGTTGGGGTTTCAGATCTTGACAGAGAGAGAGAGAGAGAGAGAGAGAGAGAGAGAGAGAGAGATGGAGGAGGGAGGGAGTAGAGTGCAAGAGAGAGAAAGGGGCGACAATGACGTTGTCCGTTGAGAAAGCTTGGAATTTTATTTGATTTGGGTAGTTAGCATGATGAAGATGAAGAATGAATCCAAAAATTACAATAATACCCTCATTTGTGTATTGATATTGGTATGAATACTTTCGGAATTTTGAAAACCAATTTGACGAAAAGTTTAACGGTAACGGGGTGAGGGGGATATGATGGTAAATGTCAACATGTAGGAACCAAACAAATTATTATTTTTTAATTAAGGGACCAAATAAATGATTTTCTTAAAGTCGAGGGACCAAAAAATTAGTTAAATCTTATTTAAATTGATGAACTTACCCACACATGAATATCCTTAAAAAAATACACACTATATTTTAATATTCCCTCGGTTTTTAAATTATTGTCCTCTTTGACCCGGTACACTATTTAAGAAAAAATAATTTAATTGTATTATAAACATTGGTGAAATGTGTGGTTTTCTTTAATGCATCTGAACATGTGGTCATAATTAAAATATGTAGAAAAAGTAAGGGTAAAATGATAAAAGTTATTTCCTAAACGGAAAAGTTTTGAAAGGAGGCAATTATTTTATAACAAACGAATAAAGAAAGGAGGGTGATAATTTAAAAACGAAGGGAGTACTTATAATAAAATTAACGGATCAAACAAAACAACTTTTGGACATCAGGAGTACCTTTTACTTGAATTCAACGAAAACCACTTTTACCTTCTGCCATGTGCCGACCGCACTTGATCAATTTTTCTAAAAAATTATCTAATTGGGTATTGGATAAATTGGGCTAAGCGATTTAACCAATCAACTCAAAATATCCATAACATATTCACAATTTGAATGTGATGCAGTTCTTACTATTAACGCCCCCATCCAATTTTGTGACCGGATAGTGATGTGGATTAACGACCGGACATTATGAGGGATATTTTTGTCGATGCAATTAATTTTATTTCTTTTATCTATTATACTTATGTTATTTGAATAATGAATATTGTTTAAATACTCATTAAAATAATATTCCTTCATTCCAAGCAAAGGATTGGATCTAAATCGAACGACTTACACTCCAACAGTAAACCGCAAGATGGACCTATTATGGGGCCTTCAAATGTATATTTTTTCCAAATTAGCAAGGACTTCTTGCGGATATTTTCTAAGTAGGTTACTTGGAATGGTAATTTTTAACTACGATTTTGGGTGGGTATTTATTGAACCATGAGCCGAAACCGAGTGAGACTCGGCTGTCCAACAGGAAAGAGCAATCTAAGCTATCGAGTACTCTATCTTAGTATTTGTATTTACCTCTTAAGATACTCCTCTATCTATATCACAAGTAATCATTATCTCTCTCAATTGTATCTCATTGCCTTGTCTCAAATTGATGACTACGCCGGTACTGATAGTGTTCATATTGGAAACAGTAAGGGTCTCCCTATTGATCGTACTGGTTCATCTTCTATCTCTACTCATTCTCCGTCATTTCATTTAAATAACGTACTTCACGTTCCATCTATATCCAAGTTACTACTTTCTGCTAATCAGTTCACAAAAGATAATAAGGTTTATTTTGAATTTCACCCTTCTTTCTTTTGTGTCAAGGATTAGGTCACGAAGCGCACTCTCCTCTCCGGTCCGAGTAAAAGACGGATTCTACACACTTCCATCTCCTACTGTTCCATCTGTTCACAGTACCGAGCATGTCTCTTCAGAGTGTTGGCATTGTCGTCTTGGCCATCCACATAATTCAATCAAATAAATTAGCTTGCTCCTCCCGCTCTCTTAGTTCATTATGTAATGCTTGCCAACTTGGCAAGTCAGCTAGGTTTCCGCTTTTATCAAATAAATTTTCTAGTTGTTCAATTCTTGATTTAGTCTTCATTGATGTATGGGGACCCTCTCTTATTCCTTCTTCTGATGGCAATGAATATTATGTTATCTTTTTGATGATTTTTCCAAATTTATTTGGTACTAACCTATGCAACAAAAATCGGATGTTTTGCATATATTTAAGCAATTTCAACTCTATGTTGAACGCCAATTCGGTACCAAAATAAAAAGTGTTCAAAGTGATTTGGGTGGCGAATATCGTCCTCTTAATTCCTTATTTAAATTGTGTGGAGTCCATCATCGTATTTCCTGTCCTCATATTCATGCACAAAATGGTTCAGTTGAGCGATGTCACCGCCATATAGTTGAAACCGACCTTTCTCTTCTTGCTCAAAGTTTGGTTCCCTTTAAATTCTGGGAATTTGCGTTTGACACTGTTGTATATCTAATTAACAGAATGCCCTCTCGCGTGTCTTGCAATTTATCGCCTTATGAAATCAAACCCGATTATTCTTTCCTCAAAATTGTCGGATGTCTATGTTACCCTTATCTACGTCCTTACAATCGGCACAAAATGTCTTTTCGTTCCTCCCCGTGTGACTATCTTGGGTAGAGCTCGAACCACTTAGGATACCATTGTTATGATCCTACCATCGCTCATTTATACATTACTCGTTACATCCGTTTCGACAAGTTCACTTACCTGTTTATTGGTCCATCCATCCTCGGTCCCAGTCCTAATTGTTCTCGGTTTATCCTTGGTCCTGTTCTCAGTCCGCCTCCTTCTAATAATCTCCCTTGGACAACTGCTTCATTACCAAATTTTACCTCTCCCACTCGGCCCACTCGGCCCACTCACATTACCAACCCACTTCCACCATGCTCCTCTCATTCTTTAGTGGACCGTCTCTTAAATACGGCCCCATCCCCTACACCTTTATTCTCCCAACATCTTCCCAGTCAACCATCACAAAATATACTCCCAGCACCTCCCTCCCCAATTGTCCAAACTACAGCGTCCCCACCCATCTCCGGTTCTTCCAGTCCACCTCGCCAGCAAACTCATACCATCCACCAAATATTCTCCTTCACTAAATGTCTCTGCTTTTACCATCTCTAACCCCATTTTCGAACGAACATGTTTTTCGAGTTCAAATAAATTCCCATAGTGGCATCATGCAATGACGGATGAAATCAATGCCCTAATTTATAATGGTACTTGGACCTTGGTTCCCTGTACACGGTCCATGAACCTCGTCGGTTGTAAATGGGTGTATCGTGTTAAACATTGTGCTGATAGTACCCTCGATCACTATAAATCACGTCTTGTAGCCAAGGGATTCCATCAACAGCCCGGCATAGACTATTATGAAACAATCAGTCCAGTCGTCAAACCAACCACCATTCTCACGGTACTCTATATTTCCGTTTCTCATGGTTGGTCCATTCGTCAACTTGACGTTAACAATGCCTTTCTTCATGGTTTTCTCGATGAAACTGTCTACATGTTCCAACCCCCCGAGTTTATCGATCATGTATGTCAACTTCATGGCTTGTTGTATAGCCTTAAGCAGGCCCCTCGTGCTTGGTTTCAAATGCTCACCACATTTCTCACATCTCTTGGTTTTGTCCCCTCCAAAACCGACCCATCTCTCCTCATTTTCTCTCATAAAGGCCTTCTAGTCTATATACTTGTCTATGTTGATGACATCTTGGTCACTACTCACTAGCAACTCCTCCTCTCACATACAGTCCTTGATCGGATAGTTGTCTCGTGAGTTCTCCCTTAAGGATCTAGGTCCTCTTCACTTCTTTCTCGGTATTCAAGTTCATAAACACCCTTCTGGTTTGTTTCTCTAGTAGCGCCAATATATTATTGATCTACTCACCCGAACCATGATGCTTGGCACTAACGGCTAAACCATGTCTCACTTCTCTTTGTACAACCTAAAAGCTATCTAAACATCATGGACTTCCCTTCTCTAATCCCACTAAGTTTTGCCAGACGGTTGGCGCTCTTCTATATATAAACACATGCACATGCTCATACGTTGAGTGTGGGATTATTATGTTATTTGCATTGGTTTAATATTCTTGGTTTAACTGTATTGTTGAAGTAATCTTTTCTAATCATCGTGGCTAATAAATTAAGATTTTGTTACTTTGGTTTTGGTACTGCTTTAGAAATACTAGAAATTACAATTAGAATTACTAAAGAATTATAATATATAACAATATATGTAATTAAAAAATATTAGAAATGTGGTTCGATACTGAAGGGACCCGACCTAAACCCTCCTACGTGGAAAGACACGTGACCGCCAGCATGACCTTGAGGGGCCCATTCTCCAACCACGAATCATACAGTAAATCCGACCATCTACTAAGATAGGCGAGCACGGGAATGCTAGGAGTCTTCGATATCCGTAGAATAGGTCGAGCATCGAGCATGGCCGACCATATGACTTAGGAGCATTGATGCTCGACAAGTAGACTCCTCGACATCGACATCCAAGCGTTAGCATCGTATTATGTCAGGCCAGGTGTCACCATCCGATTGGAAGGACTCGAGCGTGTTCTGTACCAGTCGCAACTCGTTCCACTTACCCACCACCTGATACTGAAAAGTACCACAGAAAATGTACGAGCCAATGAGAGACCGCCAGCTAGCCGACCAACGGCAGATCGGTCTCCACGTTCCTACAATAGCTTTGGCTTGACGCTCAAGGAAGGCCTATAAATAAGATGTCTTCTCATTTTTGCCAAGTTACACACTATTCACTCAAGAAATCACACGCACACACACACTCTCTCTCTCTCTCTCTCTCTCTCAATATCCAAGTTATCACCGGCAACTTGAGGGAATGCCTGAGCTCCGGCACATATCATCCTCGTTACTGACTCTCACACCGGAGGGCTTTTAGCTGGGAAACCCTCCTAGCTCCCTAACGGTGTTCCTTCCATTCCAGGTCACAGTCACAGAGAAGAACTCATAAAGCTTTCCATCGCATTCCCAAGACAACCGTAGTCATACCAATCTCATTTCAAGAAGAAACCAAGTTCAGGCATCCTACTCACCTCGTACACATCATCTCTGGTCCATTACGTGGACTGCTAGCTGTAGACACCCCAATTTCGTACCCCTGGTATGTGACTCTGACATGTGATATCAAGAACTATTCAAAATTAACAACTATCAAGTTACAGGAGTCGAAAATGCGAAAGGCAAAGCAGGATGCGCAAAACAGTGAATTGCGTGGGGTGAAAGTGTCAAATTTGGAAGTTCAATAGTATCTTGGCGCGGCCTAAAGGAGGATTGGGCGCCGCGCCAAGGGTGTCACTGTAGCACTAAGACTTAACGCATTGTGCAATTCGCGAAGCCTGAAGTGCAATCCGATGAAGCCGGCTGAAGAAATTCGGTAATTCCCGATGACTCCCTCGCCCCACCTATAAATAAGAGTGCTGGGCTCCTCATTTCAGCGTTCAGAAAAATCGACAACGAAGCTCTGATATTTTCTTCGCGTCGTAAGAACGCCGAGTCTTAGTGAGAGGTGCGAGATAGGTGTGTGTAGCTCACCAAAGACTCCAAACGCCGTCCAAACTCCGCCAAAACTTAAATCCACCGGTTATAAGTGATCCCTAGCCTAGTAGTTAGGTATCCACCTCACTTCCCCGGCCCAAAATTCCCAAAGTAAGTCGTTACTCTGCCAGAGTAATGAGCTAAAATACACAAAAAAATAAGTCGGTATTCCGCCCAACCAAAAATGCCAAAACCTTCTGAAATAAGCTGTCACTCTGCTCGAGTGAACAAGCCAAAGTCACCCAAAATAAGCAGTCACTCTGCCCAAATCAAAACAACAACCACACAAAAAAAAAAAAAAAAACTCCCTCTCCTTGAAGGACAGAGTGAGCACACTACCGCTCTAAAAGGTAATATCCTTTAAGGGCATTTTATTTACCCGTTTATTTATTTATTATTTAAAGTTGTTATTTAAATCCGGTACAATGTAGTCAATATAAGCCGTTGTGCTGCCCGGATTAGAATATGAAATATTATGTAAAAGAGACGTTATAATGACCAAATATTTTTTAAATACATTTGTAATTATTGTAAGGAAATGACTGCAAGTCCGTAAATAATGTAGCCACGGATGTATTTGTTTTATTTTCCTGTCTTTTAATGTTTTATTTATCTGCTAAATAAATATAAAAATAAGCATACTTTAGCCAAAAACTATTTTGAGACCGAAAGGGCGAGTTGGGTGCCTAGCACCTTCCCAACTCGTAACTTAGCCTCCGAACCCGTTTTCTCTCTCTGGTTTTCTTTTCATTTCTGGTTTTGTTTTATTTTTGCCTTAAAATAAAGATGTCGACTCTAAAACTTTTGGATCCAGTGGGGCCTCGCAACACTCCTTCTTTGCACTTTTCTGTTTTCCCCTAAAAATGGGAGAATGGGAATGGAAGGGTGATGTATTCACATATCCTGATATCCCCTAAACAACTTGATGCGGGAAACTCAAAGCTCCCATAGTGATCCAAAACGGGCCATAAGGCTATTTTTAATAAAATCCAAAGTGGGGGCGTCGCAATATCCTTTTTTGCACTTTTTTGTTTTCTTCTAAAAAAAGGAAAATGGGAATGAAAGGGTAATGCATTCCCATATCATGGTATCCCCTAAAAAAGGGATAACTTGATGCGGGAAACCACAAGTTCCCATACTGGATCAAAAATTCACTAAAGACAACGGAGGCGCATTCCAACGCGCTATCTTAGACAACACTCCTCTCGCACTTTTGATTTCGTCTTTCCCTAAACAAGGGAGGGTGGAACGAGAGCTGTGGTGTCCCGTATCCGCACGTACGCGCACCCTTATCCAAGTGCGCGCGGGGCGGGGGCACACGTCCCGGGAACCCACAGTGGCAACTCTGCTAGGGAGTTGTTTTATTTTAAATAAAATGGAAAGCTAGACTCATAAAATAAAACTTTTTTGTTTTTATTTGTTTCTGCCTAAAGTATGCTTGTTATATTAATTTATGCATTTGAATATTGCGTTTCTATACATCCATGTCTATATTTGTGGATATGATCCTCCATCTTGTAGCAGTTTTCGTTCCGATAACTGTTACAGGTGTATTTAGAAATATTCCTAAAAAAAAGGGCAAAAAAAATTTTCAAAAATAAAAATCCGAAAATAAAAAAAAACATATTATATTAAAAATTCCGGGCAGCACAATAAAAGGGTCAGAGCTTTATTTTAATTATTGCTTGATTTCCGGCTCTGTATTATTATTTCTTTATGTTCATTTTTTCTTTTCTATTATTTTGTACATTTGTACATATTTGCATTCATTCTGTCATTTTATTTTGGGGACATAGGACCAAATTTGTAATTAATAGGGATAAATAGTTTCCCCACTTTTCTTTTTATTTCTTAAATGTGATGTCCTTGCTTGCTTGCGCTCAAACTAAAAAGTCGAGAAAATCCACACATAACAGCAAGACATGTCATATCTGTTATATTTTTCCTGTTTATATATCTGTAAATAATAAAGACTTTACTGTTTTCTAGATACCGCACACACGTGCACGCATATAGGTATATTCCGAACTGTTACCCTATACCATGGCCAGCCTACCCCCTGCATAAGCCAACGCTAGAATGCATATAGCTTCTCAGGACACTTCATAGACCGACCTGTTTTTGCATCTCCGAATTGTGAGTCAGCCCCTGCAAAAAAAAAGAAAAATGATATATGAAAATGATGAAAAAAAGAGAAAGTCAAAAAAAAAAATGCGCAAGTTAGAAAAAATAAATAAATTAGTGCGCGTATTAAAAAAAAGTATATATATATAATAAATAACAAGTAGGGGCTGATTAATCATTCTCAGATGCTTGACCTAGACCATTCGCCTGGGACCAGTCCATTCTGGGGAGTCGAAAGGCAGGTGGAATACGTTGCTCCTATACTCTGGAGAAAGAATCCACTGTTCCAAGGAAAGTCCTGAGACTGTCAAAATAAAGCGGGTGCTTATCCGGTCAATTGTAGGGAACAAAAATAAATAATAATAAAATATACTAATAAAAGGCACGCTGTACCCCCGAGCCCAGAAAGCCTCCAGCCAGCCTTTTGATACCTCCAAACCCATTTTCCTCAGAAACCTGGCCCGAATTTGGAAAGGCAGAGATAGTATTGGCCGGTTGATACAGAAAAGTAGTGCAGAAATTAGATCAGAAGATATCAGTTTTAGATCAGACAAGGGCAGAATTGGTTTAGAAGGTTCAGATCCGAGCAATATGGCAGCCAAGAACAAACAAGCTATGGTAAGGGCTAGCGATAATTGGAACAGTTGGGAACCAGAAGGGAAAACTCCTGTGTATGCACCTCTTCCTGGGCTTGAGGCTTGGTTAAGAAAGGAACTGGACGCCCACACGAAAAGAATAGTGGATTAGGTGGTAAAAGACCTTTTGGCCAGTTTTTCAGAAACCCTTGCCACTTTCTCGCAAAAAGCCAAGACCCCAAAGTGCATCCCTAATACTTCCCATTCTCCTGAAAGAAACTCCCCTGATACTACAGAAAATATCCTTTTCCAATCCTCCAGGAAGCCACCAAATGCCAGCCACCAGTCCAGTGATGACCTCCTTGCCCAAGGTGATATGATTTCTAATGCCCATAGCTCTAACCCATATCCTCCAGAAATCAACCTTGATCCTCCCCACCTGAATGCCTACTATCACGACCAAAAGAATCATTCCCCTTTTGATCCCTCAGACACCTATTTCCAAATGACCCCGGGGAATTTAAAAAGAATCATTTGCATACCAGAAAAAGAATCCCTATTGGGCCAAGGTCAAGTCAAGCCAATTTCGTTGCAATTATATCCAAAAGAGAAAACCCCGCTCAGTTGCCTGACCAAAACCCGATCTGACCATGTACCGAAGCCAAGAAGTTGAAAAGAAGCAATTTCAAGACATTACGATGACCTGCCCGCCCCAAGATCTGAAATACTCCAAACACTGTGGGCCCATGGGATATTGAAGCCCATGGATAATTACCGACCACCCAAATCGTTATCCATTACTTGGAACCATGCCCAATATTGTGAATATCATCGATGCAACGGTCATCTTACCGACTAGTGCTATATGCTTAGAGACGCAATTCTGGACCTCATCGACAACGAGGAAATCACGGTGGCAGGCACAAAAATCTTTGAAACAAATCAAGCCAAGGAGGTCTAAGGGAAGTAAGTTAGTCTAATTAACCATAAATAAAGGTGCTGTAAAATATGTTGATCAATAAAGGAGTTTCCAATAAGTGTTCGGAGGAGACAGTTTTCTGGGTATGATAAACGGAGGCACTCATTATAAAGAGCTCCCTGCTTCCTTTGAGTCTATTGCTGATAAGCCTCTGCAGAATTGGTATACCACGACCGACCCACTCCTGACGCCCGCAGACCTGGTGGACCGCTTTGGATATACTATTCCCATTCCTTTTCCTAGCTTTACGGATTGGTCATATACCGATCCGCTACCTATAGTTGAGGATCTCAAACCCCAGGTCCTCAACAATGTAATAAACCCTGTACATAATGCTTTTAATGATTATTTAAATGTCTTTGCTTATTCCTTAGTTGCACCTACATTAAAAGACGCATTAAATAATAATTAGTCATTTAATGAAATGGACCCAAAAGATAAAGATTATCTACTTGAGCTTGCAAAGTCAGTTGAGTACCGAGAATGAGCCACTCATCGCCAAAGAATCTACTATCAATCTGGGGCTGGACAATGAAATCAAAGAAGTCAGAATTGGCAGCTACCTCCAAGGTCAAGAAAGAATGGCACTTATTGATCTCCTCAAGGAATTCGTAGACATATTTGCTTGGTCATACGAAGATATGCCCGACCTGGATCCAGCTATAGTCGAACACCAGATTCCCACATATCCGGATGCTCGCCCAGTCAAGCAAAAGCTCCGCCGCATCAAGCCAAAATGGTCACTACAAGTCAAAGAAGAAACCATGAAACAACTGCGCGTCAACTTCATTCGGGTGGTTGAATACCCGATCGGGCTGTCCAATATAATGACCGTTCCCAAGCCCAACGGGAAAGTCCGAATCTGTAGACTTCCGCGACCTCAACAAAGCGTCGCCCAAAGATGACTTCCCTCTGCCCAATATTGATATTGTGGTAGACGCCGTCGCGACTCACAAAGTCTGATCCTTCGTCGACGGCATGCTGGGCTATAATCAAATCAAAATGGCAGCAGAAGACCAGGAGAAGACCTCATTCATTACTCCCTGTGGTACTTGTTGTTATACTGTGATGCATGCCATTTGGGCTGAAAAATGCCGGAGCCACTTACCAGAGGGCCGCCACCACCCTCTTCCACGACATGATCCACAAAGAAATGGAGGTCTACGTTGATGACATGATCATGCATTCCAGCGACGCCAACAGTGCCCATATCAAAGATCTTCGAAAGTTCTTTGAAAGATTAAGGAAGCACCAGATGAAGCTCAACCCCACCAAATGCATATTTGGGGTTACCAAAGGCAAAGTCCTGAGATTCTTAGTAACCGAGCAAGGAATCGAGATCGAGCCAGCAAAGATTAAAGCCATCCTAGAAATGCCACAGCCGAAAACCCCAATCGAAGTCAAAAGCTTCCTAGGCCGGTTGCAGTACATCAGCCGTTTCATCAGACAGCTGACCACCACATGTGAGCCCCTATTTAAACTCCTAAAAAAGAATACTGACCAAGTCTGGGACGAAAATGCCAGCTAGCCTTCGAGAAAATAAAAGCCTACCTTACCAATCCCCCTGTGCTAGCTCCACCTCATACACACAAACCTCTCCTCATATACTTAACCGTCACAGACACGTCAGTAGGGGCTATGCTCGCTCAAGAAAAGGAAGATTCCTACATCAAAATGCCATATACTTCATAAGTATGAAGCTACCAGGAAGCGAGCTAAATTATTTAGCGTTGGAGAAAAACTGCACCGGCCTAGTCTGGGCCACTCAAAGGCTCAAAACCTATCTTCAAGGAAGGTCCATCAAACTCATATCCAGAATGGACCCCATCAAATACATCTTCGGTAAGCCATCAATTGTCCAACAGACTAGCTAAGTGGTCATGTTGATTCTTTTGTTAGATTTATATCTGTTCAGTACATTACATTAGTTTTATACTTCAGTGGCTAATCGGGATGCGTATCGATTAGCGTGACAACTGTGTATAGAACTTTGCTAAGTATAGTTTTTATAGGACTTTACAGGTTCAGCGGAAGACCTCTTCAAGCTTCACCGGAAGACCTGCTCAAAGCTTAAGAACGGCAGACCTTGTGTCCACCTGATCTCTTATGACGTGTCCTGTCCAGCAATGACTCATTGGATTAATTCAAACTAATCTAATCATTGTTTGAATTAATCCAAGACATTCCCTGACATATCAAGCCGCCGAAAGCAACTTTCCGAAAAGCAGGAAGACTTTTCGTCTGAGCGATGGCGAGGATAAAGCGCATCGTCCCCTAGTTTCTGCAAGAACTCTCAGATCTGACACCTAAATCGCTCACCTTTTTGAAGATCTCAGAAATCATTACCTGCTCTAGATATCTGTGAAGATGAAAATCCTTGACTGACAGCCCCATGCATTTAATGCATTCATAAAAGAGCTGTTGAAGTATTCGTCTTCTCCAACGGATCTTTGAAGTGCACTGCTATAAATACGCCATTAAAGATCGGAGACACAAAGATCGCATGTAATCAATCGAACACTTAAAGGACTGCTTTGAAACTTCACAACTCCAAGTCTTACAGCTCAGTGCAATCAAGAGATCCTAAACAGATCTAGAAGTCCTCATCAACAACAAGAAGTTGCTCTTCAACACTTATTGTTTTAACTTCTTGTTGTTTACTTTCATTAACTATACTTTTGCACGAATTAAATATCTTGTATTTAAAGATATTTAATTCCCTAGAACCCAAACACAAGTCAATATTTTGTACACGATCCATTAGGGATATTCTTTGTAATTGATCTAGTGGAAAACATAGTGCACTATTTAAATCCAAGGTTGACTGCCTTGGTGGTGGACGTAGCACTTTTCATAGTGTGAACCATCCCAAAATACTTGTGTTATTTCTTACTGTTTGTCTTTCAATTAAACTGTTTATTTCTTATCCTTATCTTTATCAGTTTACAGCAGAACATAAGTATCTTGTAAAAGGTCTACCGGTAGTCCTTATCGGCAAACCTGGAACAACTACCTTGAAGGTCTTCCGCTACTTCTATCTTTTCTATAGATTGCAAGTACCCTTCAAAGAATTTACTTAAAAGTTTTAAGTGTTTAATAAGCTATTCAACCCCCCCCTTCTAGCTTATTATTGTGCCCATTGGGACCCACAGGTCCTTTCTTCTCAACGAGTTTGACATAACTTATGTCACACTCAAGTCTATCAAAGGAAGCGTCATTGCAGACCACTTGGCCGATCTACCTTTGAAGGCCGAAGATGCGACTGAGCCTGGTTTCCCAGATGAAGGTGTCCTGGAAATCACTGACCATGACACCTGTTGGCAGATGTTCTTTGACGGAGCCGTAAACAAAAGAGGCTTTGGCATAGGAATTTTGCTAATTAATCCGGCTGACTCTCATACTTCGTTGGCTATAAGGTTGGAGTTCGACTGTTCAAATAATACAGCGGAATATGAAGCATGTATTGCTGGCCTAGAAGAAGCTCTCCAAAGGGGAGCTAAAGATCTCGAAGTCTATGGAGACTCTGCCTTAATCATAAATCAAGTCGAATGAAGATGGAAGACCCAGGATCCTCGGCTGCAGCTCTATCATGCCAAATTAACAGCACTTGCCGCCCAATTTGATTCTATCTCGCTTCATTATCTGCCACGAGATAGGAATTAATTCGCGGATGCCCTGGCCACTCTGGCATCCCTAGTCCAGATTCCCACATAAACTAATATTCAGCCATTTATAGTTGGGAAGAAGGTCACTCCGGCATACTGTTTCAAGATCAATGCAGCCCCTGAAACAGATCACGAGCCCTGGTACGCTGACATCTTAAATCTGATCCAGAAAGGTCTCTATCCTCCTGGCTTAGATAAAAGAGGAAGAGTCTCCCTGCGAAGGTGGGCCTCCCAATTTGTGCTCAGCGGTGGCAGCCTGTATAAGAGGCACTATCAAGGCCTCAACTTATTATGTGTCAATCAGGCCAAAGCTGAGCAAATCATGGATCAACTACACGGTGGTACCTGCGGGCCCCACATGAATGACCATATGCTATCCACGAAAATCATCCGACAGGGGTACTATTGGAGTACGCTCGAAACTGATTGTAGCCGGTGGGTGTGACATTGCGACAAATGTCAACGCTTCGCCAATCTGTAGCATGTGCCCCCACACGTCTTATATAACTCCACAACCCCCTGGCCCTTCTCAACATGGGGAATCGACGTCATAGGCCAAATTCACCCGAAGGGATCTAATGGCCATGAATACGTCCTGGTAGCCGTAGATTACTTTACAAAGTGGGTGGAAGCCTCTTCCTACAAGATCCTGAATGCCCGAAAGGTGTCCGAGTTCATTCGCACCAATATTATATACCGCTATGGGGTACCTTTCGAGATAATTTCCGACAACGGCTCACAATTTGAAGGGATGTGAATCGTCTACTCGACGAGTTCAAGATCCAAAGACACAAATCCTCCCCCTACCGACCGCAAGCTAATGGTGCCGTTGAAGCAGCCAACAAAACACTTGAAAACATTATCAGAAAAATGGCTGACACAGGAAGAGACTGGCCAGAAAAATTGCCACTAGCCCTCAGGGCTATCGCATTTCACCCGCACACCGGGCTACCCCTTACTCTCTGGCATATGGCATGGAGGCGGTACTGCCGATAGAAGTGGAAATTCCATCATTAAGGGTGATGATAGAATCTGATATAGTAGAAGTTGACTGGGTCAAAGGGCGATACGAAGAATCGGCCCTAATTGATGAACGACGCCTATTAGCCTTAGAGCATACCCGGGCATAACAAAGGTGCATCGCCCGAGCTTTCAATAGAAAAGTCAAAGGCCGCGATATCCAAGTTGGAGACCTCTTACTTCGAGAAAAACCCCCTAGTTACGTTGATACTAGGGGAAAATGGAAGTCTCCCTCGATGGGACTATACATCGTTAAGGAGATCCGGTCAGGAGGTGTTATGCTTCTTACAAACCAGGATGGGGAAGATCTTGTCCAGCCCTTCAACCTCGACAAACTCAAAAGGTACTATGCCTGAGCCATTCTATCCAATGGTTGCTTCCCTCTCCAGCCCGCTAGGCTGAAAACCCGAAAGGGCGGCATAGGCAAAAGTTAGGGCACGTAAAAAAAACACAATAAAAGGAGAAATAAAGGCTCGCTATGTTGAAAACCCGAAAGGGCGGCCTAGGCAAAAGCTAGAGCAATAAAAAATATAATAAAAAATAAATAAAGAAATAAAAGGGAGAGGGAAGGCATTACTTAAGTCCTCAGCATACCACCTCCAAGTCTTCAGAGCACCAGAGGTTCAACTGACAGGAAAGAAAAACCACGACAAGAAGCTCACATTTAAGACACTAAAATATAATTTTACAAGTCCTAAGGTGCAACTTAGGAATATTTACTAAGACATCTATATTATACATTGATTGCATTGTACATATCTATATATACTGCCTGTACCCCCTTTGTTGTCCCAGAAACAATTCCTTTTCTTGCAGCTTTAGCCCCAGAACGGTCCATCAATGTCTACGGCGTCCACCGAACCGGGCTCATATACTCCTTCTGCGAGGCGCAGAAGAAGCCCTAGACTCACCAGCATGTGAGCCACCAGAGGTGTCTCCTTCCTCATCGTCAGCATCCCCGTTCTCCTGAACAGCTGTATTGCTCGGACCAACTCCATCATCTCTGAAACCAGTACCCCATACAGGCGGGGGAGGAGGAGCAGCTATCTCTTGTTCCCATGGATTTTCCTGCCTGCTTGCCATGCTCAGCCGTGGAGGATCATTACCTCCAACTCTCAGAGCCGTGCCCCAACCAGTCTGGGGAGGAGGAGCAGCTACTTCTTGTTCCCATGGGTTATGCTGCTGACTAACATTGCTCAATCTGCGGGGTGCATCACTGGGACCCGCAGTACTCGGTCCAGGGGCCGTTCGAGTATCAAGGCCGTGTACCCGCCTGAACTCTGCCTCCAGAGCTTGAGGAACAACTAACCCCGAGCTATCAATGTCCTCGCCTATCTCCATCAGGCGAGCACCTACTCCGTTAGTAATATGGCGGCCCAACAAATGTCTCAGTCTGTGCCTGATAGTGCGAGACGGCCCCTCAGCAGCTACCATGACCCATGCCAAATACCCAGGGGACAGAAGCATATAGTCGGCAAATGGATAGGCAGCTTCCAGCCTCTCAGAATCTCTGTGCCACATACCCTGAATGGTGGGACCCAAGCCCTCGTCTGTATTCTCCATGCCCATATATATAGGACGAGTGGTGTCCGGGATCATCTGTTCTCTCCCGAACTGCCGCAAGATCCGGTCCGGTTGATAAAAAGAGGTTCGATGAATACCCAGCATAACTACTTGGCTATATTCATCGGAATGTCAAAGGAAACGCCGGATCTCCCAATGGCGAATGACCTAGATTATGTCCATCGAGCCCCGGCGATAAAAGTGATCAGCCCAATCAATTTCAGAATAATTGGTCTGAGGAAAATGCCCTTGCATGCCATAAAGGGATGGGTCATAAGGTGCTTCATGCGGCACGGGAGCCTGAACCCAGAGGAAATGCTCTTCTAGCCAAATATGGACCAGAATGGGGCTACCGGTAGGGAACAATTCATCACTGGCAAAAAGCACCCACAAAGGTCTTCGCCAAAATCACCGGAACAATATTCCACCGACGATCTCGAGCCTGTAATGCCAGGTCAATGACCCGCACATCAATAAATCCGGGTAGACACACCACCAGATACCTCCCTACCAAACAGAGAAAGAGCGCCGTCAGCCTACGCCGCAGATAGTCCACATCATCCTCCCTGTATTCTGTGAAGGTCCCAGGGAGGACCATTAAATTAAAAGTTTCCCCATTGAAGAAACCTGGAGTAGGACTGCGGGTAGAGTTAAAAAGCTCCTGGATAGCCATATATGGACGTCTTCTGACGTCAGGTACTACGATCTGACGAGAAGGTGCCACCCCCAGCATCGCGTAGAACTCCTCAAAAATAGGACACATCTCATTCATGCCGAAGTTAAATAAATGGTCCTGAGGAGACCAAAACCTGGCGGCTCCCCTCAACATGTCCCAATTTATAATGACATTCTGCCAGGACAGTAGGCACCTGAACCCAAAAAGATGATCAAACCAGTCCCGCTCGTCGGATCGCAGGGAAAGAATCCAGAAATCCAGGGCATTCTCGTAAATCTCAATTTCCAAAGACGTGGGAATACGTGCGGCCATTTATAAAAGAGATGCAAGGGATTTTATACGGCTAAAGAAAGCAACGACAGGACAGAAAAGAGAGCCTGAGAATCGTGAAAGAGAAGGATGAAATGAATTGGTAAGAAATCAGGCTGATCTCCGTCTGAATTTATACCAAAAATTGAAGAAACGGACAGTTCGGTGCACAGTACGTGAATAGTAAATGAACAGTGGTTGCACAGGAAGAGCCATGGCGCCACCAATAGGCTCCCTTGGCGCCGCGCCATACCCCCTATGGCCCCCATATGGCTATCGCCAAGCCGGTATCCCGTTTAATTGTCCGATACTCCGCTGTTCCTACGTCTGATTGCGAGAAGGAAAGAAAGGCTATGAAAGATGGCTATGAGCACGGGTTCAATAGTCACAGGGCACCGAAAGAATAAGGGAAGCAACCATTTCTCTGTTCTTATATCACCAGAAAAGCCCACTCCGATCCAAAGGTGTATTCTCATAAACTCTCTTTCTTAAAGTACAGCGTGCCATTACCTTTCAGATGTCTGGTATAGCTTTATCTTCTGTGTGAATTTAGTTTTGCATGTATAACATATTGCATCATATACAATTATATTGCATTATATAATAATGTGTGTACATGTTTCCTTTACATAAAAAAACAAAGAAAAGAAAAGACTAATATTCGCAGGGATCCGAAGCTAATGCGCTCGGGACGACTGACTTCTATTAAGGCCACTACCCATGACCCAGGGACCCGTTGTGCCACCAGCTCTGTACCCCCGACCTCTGCCCCGGCCGCGGCTCGACCCGACATCATTATCACCTCGACTTCTGGGCCGCCGCGCTGTGCTGCTCCCCCTGCAAGAGAACTCATCAGCAAGTTTTTGATAAAGTTTGTTGATACTGAAAAAGCGTCGCAACAGCTTCTTGTAGGTCGACACATTCACCTATAAAAAAGAGAGTGAAAAAAAAAAGATGAGAATGTGTTAGTCTCCAAAAAAAAAGATATAATAATAAGTCTTCAAAAAAAATGATGAAATATATATATATATATATATATATATATATATATATATATATGTGTGTGTGTGTGTGTGTGTGTGTGTGTGTGTGTGTGCATGAGTAAAAAAAAGAGAGATGGATACAAAAAATAATAAAAAAAAAAAGAGACAATAAAGGTAAATGTGTCTACCGAACGAGCCTGCTCCGGGACACGATGCTCCTAGGGAATCTCGACATCAGGAAGAACATGCTCTACCGTGTTACCACCCCACTGATACTAAAAGGTAGAGAACATATCATCAGACTCTGTGAACATCAGGTTCTCGTCGAGATGAAGTAAACTGACCCTTGGCCTCGACAGAGCATCAGAGTGCCGCCTGGGCACGACATGAGCAGGAAGAGGGGGATGCAGCACTAATCTCGTGAAATCACAAATGCGCCATCATTGGATAATCCGGCATGAGGTATTTCGCCAGGTATTGATACTTGTTAGGCAGTCGATCGGGCTCTATCACCCAGAAGGGAGGCCGAGGAGGCACCACTGGAAACACTAAAACAGACTGATGCTGACGGTTCACCCGCTAGCCCATGTATAAAGAATCCACCATAATGGAAACCATCAGTACCCGGCAGCGGCTGAGTCCCAAAGCAACTGCGAAATGCCCCTCCAGACCCTCCCAAGGAATGAAGTGCATTATACCAGGACTCGAGCTGACAATCCGTTCCAGCACTCGTTCCTTATCCTTGCAACCACCGTCCTGGGTCGGATAAACCCTGTTATCGTCAACATACTGGGACAAGTATGGAGGCTGGTGAACTTCGCCGAATGAGAGGACCAGTGAAAAAAGCGAAGGCCGGACACTGCAAAAAAAATGTTAAAAAAAAATATAGCAAAAGAAAAGTGTGTGCTAAAATTAAAAAAATAAGAAAAAAAAAGAAAAAAAAAAGTATACATAAAAAAAATCAAAAAAGGCAGGAAAGGGCATATACCTCCCACGCCGGGGCAAATCCATTTAGAGTCGGCGAATCATTCCGGCAGGCTCTATCCATGGAATCATACAACTTCGCACACTGTCCCCAGTCATATAAAGGGATCCGCTCAAAGTCCGCTAAGCAAGTCAGGACGGAAACTCTCAGGGTGGTAGAAGAGTTGGCAAAGAGCGATGGGCCAAGAAAGAAAAATAAAAACGCTCTAGCCACTCGAGTCACGACAGCTATATCATTGGCCGGCACCCGCCCTGCATTGCTAAGAAGCCAGTTCCGAACGTTGCCAATAAGAATCTCATCCGTCGATTTAAATCTCGGCTCAAAGCCCAGGAGGTCCACTACCTCCTCCCTACGCCGACGGAGAGTAAACTCTGGGGCCAGGGTCTCCCCAATGCTGGTAGGGATGCCCGTGATCGTGACAAAGTCACACGGGGTCATGGTTGCCTCCCCCTAACTAAAATGGAAGGTATGGGTGGTGTACCACCAGAAGTCCCTGAGCGCATCAATGATAGGCAGATAGCTGGGTTTTTTTTTTTTATATATAAGCAGGGACAGTACCCTGCGGGATTTTATTAAAAATAAAAATGGAAGTACAAACTTGAGGGGGACAACCAGCCTTGCCCTTATAACGGGAGGACGGAGGAGCCTGACCTCGAAAAGGAGATACATACCAAAAGCTACATCAACCAAAGAAAAATAAGCATACATTAATTTTTCCTAAAAGAAAATAAACCTAGAGCATCGTGTTGTAGCACACGTCGAACCTCTCCTGGAAGCTGAGTCACTGACGAAAATAACTGATCCGTCCTAGAAGCATGAGCCACGTCAGCTAATCTATCTGCAACTGCATTGCCTTCCCGATAAATGTGACCAATCTCATAATTGCCCAAAAGATTAAGGCACCGACGGAGATCATAAGTGAAGAGCCAAGGACAACTGTCCTATCCTTAATAGCCGAAGCAACAACCAAAGAATCCACTTCCACAATCACCTTCTCATAATTCTGTCGCGACATAAAGTTAAACCATCACAAAGAGCCGAAATTCAGCATAAGTATTTGTTCCTTGCCCATAAAAATGGGAAAAACTACAAAGGAAGAAACCATTAGAGTCTCTAATTACTCCCCCTCCAGTAGCTACACCCTCTCTAGACGACCCGTCTGTGTTGAGTTTAACATAATTTGGTGCCGGGGGTTGCCAACGAATCTAAGAGCCTCTTAGAGTGTTGATCCTTTTAACTGTCAAGTCCAAATACCGCAAACAAAAAATACCTCTAGCTGTGTCATTGGACTTAGGAGAGAACTTAAACAAAACTTCCTTCAAACCACTCATAACCTGGTTGTAGATCACCTCATTGGACATGGGAATATTTTCAAAAATAGCTAAGCATCTAGCTTTCCAAATAGCCCAACAACCATGAAGAAGGATACCTACAGGCTCCCCAAGCGAGATCGAGCAGAAACATTGGCCGGCCAAACTTGAGCAATTGAGCAATAGAAACATAGCTAACAATTTTATTGAAAGGAAGAGCCAACCTACACCAAAGTTTTCGAGCCACTTCAGAATGCAAGAACAGATGCTCGATAGATTCTCTCTCTGGATTATTAATGCAGCAAACACATCGAGAAACCAAAGGAATACTTTTGGAATGGAGCCGTAAATCAACGGGAAGAGTGCAAAAATCATCTTCCACCCGAAAGCGATTTTAGTTGGAAGCCATGGCTGCCATATTTTTTTTGCCCAGAATAATGGAGGGGATCTCGCGCGGCAATGATTCCAGTACGCTTTAGAGTCGAAATTCCCTGAGGGAGTCAAACTGAAGATCAATTTATCCAAGCAGTTGTCTTGAAGAAATGTATTCTTGATGATGTCATGATGCCGATCAGGGATAAGAGGGAGCAGATCCGGCAGTTGAGAGAGAGCATCTCTAACCGTAAGTTTAATATCAATAGGAGCTGGTCCTTCCAACCTTAAACCAACCCAGTTATCATTCCAAAAAGAAACCTTACCATCACCGATAACCCACCTCTGAGGCGGCAGTTTTCCATGTGAGTTTGTGCGGCCACGCCAAACATGTGGCCATTGCGGTTGGAACCAAATACTCACCGTTTTGATTGTATTTCATATTGATAAAGCGAGCCCAGACCATTGCCTTGAAGAATACTCCAAGCTAATTTGGCGTGAAGCGTGTCACAAACTGATTCAAAGAGCGAACACCAGACCCCTTGACAAGCGGCGGATTTTAGCCCAAGACACCCAATGAATTATGTGATTATCGCCGCTACCCATAAAAAATTTGCCATCGCATTCTCAATCTGACGAAGAACTCCCAAAGGAACTTTAATGACAGCCAAAGCATAAGCAGGGAATGCTACTAGGGCCGGATTTAATCACAATAATTTTACCACCGAAGGATAAAAGATGAGACTTCCATCCATCTATCGGCTCAGAATCCTTGCTTCCAAAACTTCAAAGTAATGTCTCTGAGCGACCCGAAATAACGGAAGGCCCAAATATGTCATTGGAAAAGCACGATGAACGCAACCAGACCATCTAGCAATTCGTTGAATCTTAGATCGAGAACATTGAGAGGAAGTGTAAAAGCCACTTTTATCTAAATTAATGTACTGACCAGAGGAGTTTTCATACTGAGATAAGATCTTCCTAGCGATAAAATTGTATTCTTACCCGCATTACTAAAAATGATCATATCATGCATACGAGAAGATGAGAGATAATCATCTTCCCGCCCATGATTATAAGGCACAGATTTCCCTTCATAACCTCTTCTAATGGCGGACGATAAAATTTCTGAGCTATGATGAATAACGAGAGGAGATATATGATCCCTTGGCGAAGCCCACGGTGAATTTGAAGAAGCCATAATTGGAGCCATTAATCCGTGCAGAATACCGGATATTGTTAATCATATTTTCTAAAAGGCATGAGCTTGATTATCAAAACCAAAGAATTTAAGAGCCTTTAAAAGAAAAGGCCATTCCATACGATCATACGCCTTGACATATCCAACTTAAAAGCCACATTACCACCAAACGCTTTGCAATTAATTCTGCTAATTAATTCGTGCGCCAGAGCAATATTCTCATGAATTGCCCTCCCTTTAACAAAACCAGCCTGCTCCAGGGAAATGAGCTTAGGTAGGATACCAACCAACCTGTTAGCCAGAATCTTTGAAATAATCTTACACGTAAAATTGCAAAGGCGATGGGGCGGAGATCCCAAAATGGCTAGGATTAGCAATTTTAGGGATGAGCACCATAGCTTGTAGAAGAAATACCCGGTAGAGAGCGTACCTCGGAAGAAATCTGAGCTGGCTTGCCACAACATCGTCTGAATAATATCCCAACATGCCAAAAAGAAATGCCCGGTGAAACCATCGGGGCACGGCACTATCGCATTTAAACCCTTCACCGCATCCCATATTTACGAAGCGAGAGGAATCATAGCCATATTATGGTTATCATAGTCATTCACCTTCTTGTGATCCTTGAAAATAACTCCTCTTCTATAGTAGGATTAGAAGTAGTGAGCAATTTTGAAAAATAATCCACAGCCAAATTACCCAAACTAGGATCATCCGTGCACCAAGAACCGTCTTGCAGTTTAATTTTAACCATATTTCTTTGAGCCCTATCCCGAATAGACGCATGGAAAAAGGATGTATTACGATCTCCATCACAAAGCCATTTGTTGCGAGATTTTTGTTGCAGCAGCTCATCCTCCCACTTTAGAAACTGATCCAACTCTTGATGAGTCTTAGCTAAAGAGCTAGCTACAGCATCATCCCAACCCAATTGCAGTGAAAATCCGGTAGAGTAATATTGTCTTGAAGCGTTGCAATCTTTTTTATGAACATTCGAACAACTTGTCCAATTCCACTCTTTAAGAGATCGGCGAAGCAACATTAATTTTCGATGCAATATCTCCATGGAATTTCCCTCACAGTTACGAGACCAAGCAGCAGCAACAAAGTTCTGAAAATCCTGATGTTCAGTCCACATACGCTGGAACCTAAAACAGGCTTTAGGTTTTGGAGATATATGAAATTCTATAAGAAGAGGCGAGTGATCAGATTTTACCCTACTTAGATGAGTGACGCACATAGCAGGAAAATGAATTTTGAATAAACCATTTGCTAAAACCTATCAAGCCTCTCCCAGTTACGGTTCCATGATGACCATTGCACCAAGTATAAATTGAGCCTTCATAGCCTACATCCATCACACCAGCCTGTATCATGAAAGAATTAAAATCATCTATACTGCCAAAGTCATAACCATTGCCCCCGAGTTTTTCTGAAGATGAAGAGATGGTGTTAAAGTCCCCTCAATGAACCAAGCTTCATTAATTCGGACTATATCTTGCAAATCATACCACAATAATTGGCGCTCCCTCTCATGCACTTGGCATAAACAATTGTGATTAAAGATGTCAAATTATACGGGCCGTAACTCTTCTTGTCTGGCGAGAAGATGCACTATGAAAATCAACACATTGTTGTTCCAGGACCAACCAAATATGATTATTAATTGGTTCATAATGCATACTATTAAAGCGAAGATTTTTAGTCACCTTGGTGAGGCGAGTTCCTTCTATTTTAGGCTCCAAAGAGCGACCCGAAGCGGTTTATGTTGAGAAATCAATTTTTGCGAGATAAGAAATTGTTTTCTTGTTGCCCACGCCACGTACATTCCATATAATGATCGACATAAAAACGATTAATTAGAAGTAACTCGGGCCTTAGCTTTCGCCCTAGTTTGACGTCGGTTGGAAGGAGCCACCTTAAAAGTTTTTTTTTTTGCTTCTAACTCTGATTTTATCCTTGCATTCCTTTTGAAAAGCTTTAACAGAATCCGGCGAGTGGGGAAAATCACGTAAATCATCAAAGGAGGCTGATCGGGTATATTTGAAAGGAACTTTCGGAACATCATATTCCACAGTTTAGAATCCGAACCCTCACATTCCCCAACTTATCCTCTTGAGACCACGGTATTAATTTTAGCGAGGCACTTCCACCTTCTTTGGTGTAACATCTTTGTCAATATTTCTTACCAAAGGGCTCGGTTGCTTCCTTCAAAGTGATTATCCTTAGCGAAGAGACATCCCTTGCCTCCTCAGTGAGATCAACAAAGTAGCAAAGGTATTAGTAAGCTTAATGCCATTATGTGTGCACCAGTATACCGAATTTCAAGGTCGGATCATCACATTTTTTATTGCCTTCATTGTAGAGCTACCAACCTTCACACTTCATTAGATTTGTTTGACATTAGAGAAGGATCTCGAATAGGGTTTTCAATATCTTAAGGGCTCCCATCTCATAGTAGGTGGCCGACTAACTTCAGCTTGTGGAGGATCCACCACTTCTTTCCCCTTAAAAGTCGGCTTAGTCTGATTCATCATATTTGCAGAATTGTTTCCTCGATCTCCCTGAGACTCGTTCGTAAATTTTGTAGCCCGTCATCATCGGCATTCGCGCATGCTCATGATTTTTCTTTAGGCCTTTCCGACAACGATCTTTTGTATGTCCCAACAAACCCACGACCCACACGGTATAATATATTGCCTTCAAATTCCAAAGGTTGCCAAAACCATGCTCCTTACTTGTACCAATCCAAAGAAATCTCGTTAGCAAAGTTTTAGATACATCAACTTCTATGCAAATTCTAGCAAAAGCTGGGTGAGAGAGAGCCAAAGTTTTCTCATCAGTTCGCAAGAATTGCCCTAGAGAGTTACCAATACATTGTAGAAAAGAAGGGTTGAAATATGTCAATGGGAGTTGATGCAAGCGAACCCACTGACCCTTTGTTGTACTATCTCTACGGAAAGCAAAATGGAGACCATCTGAATGAGCGAAACATGCTCGATTGAATCATATGAGATTCTTTGGATGAGGGCAATAATCATATCTTCGGTAGAAGACAAAGCGGACCATTACATGTCGAGGGTCTAACAAGCCTACAACAAAGGGCTCTTTAAGCTTCCAGAGCGTGCTATCTCCTCTTGAATAGCATAAACCGAGGGCCTCCCAGTAGAAATTTCAATACGATAGTATTTGTAAATTGTTTATCAGCAGCCTCAATCTCTATCGGTGAGAATAGACAGCCAGGCTCGCCGTTCACATTCGTTTGTTGTCTTGGCGCCAAGGGTATTGCATGAAGAACCGGGTTAGAGTTCCCCACAAATCCCTTAGGTTGAGAGACTATGTTAGCGTATGATTTGGGAAGGGGATTGGGTGTAGATACTGGAGGTGGTTGATGAGTAGAACTTGAAGGATCGGTAGGTGCCGGCATGCATTGACCGCCTCTCCATCCCGGCCATAAGGGAGAAACCACAATTAGGGTTAGGG
>CM028383.1:74565476-74601877 GCA_013146195.2 Codonopsis lanceolata
CCTCTTTGCTGCCCCAAAATGAATTTGACTCGGATCATGCATAAATCTTGTCAACAAACTTGCGCAAACATTATGTCGACCTTGTAAGTAAGATACTACAACTTTCAACCAAACTTCTATAAATAGAGGCATCAACCTTCTTTGCATCATCATCTTTCAACAACTTCTCATTCATAATGAGAGGTGTTTCAAACAGATTGCAATCATCCATCCCAAACTTCGCCAAAAATATTTTCACAGCATATTTCTTTTGACAAAAGCACACCATCTTCTTTTTGATAAATCTCCATACCAAGAAAATGATATAGCAATCCCATGTCATTCATCTCATATCTTTTCATCATATCCTTCTTGAACTCAAAGATCATTTTCTCATTGTTCCGGTATAAAGCAAATCATCAACATAAAGAGCAACAATAAGAATAGAGTTACCTTCGGTCCTCACGTACAAAGTTGGCTCACTTTTGCTCTTTTGGAACCCCTTTGAGCAAAATATGAGTCAATGTTGTTGTACCAAGCACGAGGTGCTTGCTTGACCCGTCTGATGCCTTCTTCAACTTGTACACCTTCTCTTCTTTGCTTTTTTGTATGAAACCTTGTGCTCATAGATCTCTTCCTCAATTCTCCATTCAAAAGCATGATTTGACATCAATTGATAAAGCTTTCATGATTTTTTGAGGCTCTATGGAAATGATAGCTCTAATCGTATCAAGGCAAGCCACTTAGGTGCAAATGTTTCATTGTAATCAATTCAGTACTTTGTGTATAGCCTTTAACAACCAACCTTGCCTTCTTTTTTGATAGATCCATCCGAATTCAGACTTTACCTTGAACACCCATTTCACTCAATGATCTCCGTCATTCGGCTTCTCGACTAGCTCCCGAGTCTTGTTCTTCTCTATGGCATGAATCTCTTCCATGGCTTTTCTCCAATCTTCCTCCTTGTCGACTTCTTCAAAATTTTCGGGCTCGGACACAAAAATTGCATCTTTCATAAATATCACTCAAATCCATCAATCTTATTGGGGTTTTGGGAGAAGATGAACTTGATCTTGGACTTGAACTTGAACTTGCCGAAGAGCTAGAAGATACATGTGGGTTGCTAGGTGGACTTGAATGAACTTCAACCTCACCATTTTCTTCTTCAAGATCTTCATCATCATCATCATCTATAAGAGCTATACTCTTCTCGACTTTTTGTTCTTCCAATCCCAAGAAGCATTCTCATCAACCAACACATCTCGGCTAATAAGAACTTTGTTGTCTTTCAAGCTCCAAACTACGTACCCTTTTGACATGGTACTATACCCAATAAAGATACATACTTCTTCTAGCTTCATCAAGCTTCCTTCTCTTTTGTTTTGGAACTTGAGAATAACAAATACTCGAACACCTTCAAGTGCCTCAAGGATGGCTTTCTCCCACTCCAAGCTTCAAATGGAGTTTTGTTGTACAAAGCTTTTGTTGGACTTCTATTAATCAAGTACAGTGTATTCACGGCTTCACCCCAAAAACTCTTTGGCAAACCCTTTGCATGAAGCATAGACTTGCCCATTTCTTCCACCGTTTGATTCTTCCTTTCGCTTACTCCGTTTTGTTGAGGAGTATAACGAACAGTGAGCTGCCTATCAATGCCTTCATCTTCACAAAACTTGTCAAATTCATTGTTATTATTTCTTTTCCTCTATCACTTCTAAGGAATTTAATAACATGACCACTTTGTTTTTCAACTAGAGCTTTAAACTTCTTAAAATATAAAACACCTCGGATTTTTGTCTCATGAAATAAACCCAAGTCATGCGAGTATAGTCATCAATAAAAAGAATGAAGTATCTATTACCGCCATGAGTTGGATTCTCCATAGGACCACACACGTCGTATGAATCAGCTCAATTTTTCCTTGGCACGCCATGCAGCCTTTTGGAAAAGATTGTCGATGATGCTTCCCAAGAGCATCCTTCACAAACTCCATGGATCTCCTCAATTTTTGGAAGGCCTTGAACCATGTTCTTTTGTTGAAGTAGCTTGAGGCTATGAAAATTCAAGTGCCCAAGCCTTTTATGCCACAACCACGAATCTTCAAGAATGTGAGCTTTT
Source organism: Codonopsis lanceolata (assembly GCA_013146195.2). Taxonomy (NCBI): domain Eukaryota; kingdom Viridiplantae; phylum Streptophyta; class Magnoliopsida; order Asterales; family Campanulaceae; genus Codonopsis; species Codonopsis lanceolata. The sequence goes on from CM028383.1 coordinate 74,567,574, forward strand.
AAAGCTACATTTTGAACATACTTGAAGACAAGTGGGAAACTTTCGGTTTCTCTCCATCTTGATAGAAGCAACCAATTCTTGTGCACCATTTTTATCATAAATCATGCAACAATTATCTTTGAAATTCACCATGTATCCATGCTCCACAAGTCGCCCAACACTCAATAAATTTTGATCCAACCCTGGAACAAGTAAAACATCATGAATTAATTTCGTACCTTTCTTTGTTTGCACACGAATCGTACCCTTTCCTTGCGCCTTTGCCAATGCTCCATTGCCCATCTTTACTTGTGATTCTATGGAAGTATTCATAGCTACAAAAATTGATTTGTCTCCCGTCATGTGATTGCTACAACCGCTGTCCACGTACCACACATCTTTCTTGTACTTGGTTGCACTTTGACAAGCATAAAACATGTTACCTTCACCTTCTTTCTCCTCCAAGAAATTAGCTTTTTGCTGCAGTATTTTCACCCTACAATCCTTCTCATTGTGGGAAAATTTTTCACACCGAAAACACTTCGGTTTACCCTTGAACCAACAATTTTCGAAACTATGACTGTTTTTCTCACAAGTGTTACAACTTTGGGAAATCTTGGAATTTCCTCCACGAACAAAATTATGTCTTCCTCCACCTCTTGAGCCTCTACCTCGACCTCTACCTTGGCCGCTACCATATCTACCTCCTCTAAATGACTCCACCATTCTTTGATCACTACTTTCACCACTTTTCTCAACATCTTTCGAGCCAAAATTCAACTTAGATTGGAAAGCACTCTCATCGATTTTTCGAGTGTCTTTCTAATCTCTTCTCATGAGCCTTCAACGAACCCATCAAATCTTGAACCGTCAACGTAGAAAAATCTTTTGTTTCTTCAATAATGGACACCATACCATCAAATTTAGGAGGCAAACTAACAAGAATCTTTTCAACAATTCTACTATCTGGGACAACTTCACCAAGCCCTCTCATTTGATTAATGATATTTATCATCCTTGTATAATAATCTTTAACACTTTCAGAATTTTTCATTTTCAAATTCTCCAACTCTCTCCTAAAACTTTGAATATTGACATTCTTTACCTTTAAATTGCCTTGGAACTCCTTTTGAAAAATCTCCCAAGCTTCTTTCGCCTTTGTTGCTCTCATAATTCTAGAAAACAACTCCTCAGACACACCTTCTTTGTAGAAGCGAAAAGAGCCTTTGCATCCTTCTTTCGATCCTCCTTCAATTTCTTCTTTCCTGTATCCTCCAACTCTGCTACATCTTCGGGTTCTTCAAACCCCTCTTCAATATACTCCCACAAATCTTTGGAAATGAAGATTGTTTTCATCTTCACGACCCAGTGGTCATAATTCTCACCGAAAAATATAGGGATAGTTTCACTCGAGTTAGCCATTCTAGACTCACACACTTTTGGATAATTTTTGGGATAAAACTACCTTCTACAGAACAGAAGCTCTGATACCACTTGTTAGGATCGGAAGGTAGTAATATGAGGATTATAAGTTCTGAATTTTATGGAGAGAAATAGAGTAGGAGATGTATAAGAGAAGGCTTATATTTTGTAACTCATATATTTCTCACATCTTGGCTATTATATCAATGCCATATTTATACTAGAGTGATGAACATTCTAGACTCAATCTTCTACTTTAACATTAACTAGAACATAAATAAGGGACAACTAAAAGACACATATGAAAACTAAAAGACTTTGGAATGTGAAAAGAATGACTGAATTTATCAGCACATTAATCTCAATAGTTCATCAAAAGGATTGCAATCATAAAAATTTAAAACTCTTGGGATCCAATTTTAACAACAAATTATTAAAGGACTAATATTAAGAATGACCAATATTAACAAAAAACTATATATATATATATATATAGTTTCCAAAGTGAGTTTTAAAATTAGGTTTTTATACTTGTGCTTCAATGTGCAAAAATTAAACAAAACATACTATTTACAACTAGTGTTATCAATAGTGTTACAACTTGTCTTGTGAAAGACAAAGTTGAAAAGTCAACTATGTCATTATCAAGGCAAGTTGTATTACTGGTCGTAGCATTACTCGAAATTAAAACCACGGATCTCAAAATATGATGATGGATATATAGTTAAGTGTAATTAACCCAAACATAAGTGCATCATCATCAATTGACTTCTGTACTCAAATATATTCAGTCAGTGGTGTGAATTTTTACAACTTTAAGAAGAAACAAATGCAAAGAAACATTTACAGCCTTCCATCTAGCCTACAACAAAGCCCATCACAACAGGGCATACATACCTACAGGCTACAGCTGAGACTTTTGCTATAAGAACTGGAATATACATCTAATGCACATCACAGTGAACACACAAATTTTGGCCCCTGTTTATATTGTTTTCTCTCTATCTCTCTCTTACTTTTTCATCTAATAATTACAAAACCACGAAAAAAAAACCAACAAACGAAATGTCTGTCCAAACATAAATCATCTTCTATATGTTGTATTGGCTCCTCTCTTAGAGAAGAGGCCTCCTGTCACAAAAAATCTCACTCTTACAGCTCAACTCACCAACACACGGTAGGTCGGGTCAGAGAGAACCTTCTTACGGAAAATACCCGTAAGACGATATTTTCTAAGTTTTTGCCTCTTAAATCCTGACAGGCAATCCATAATTGTGGAATGTTCTAATCATACCATCCAAACCAGCAGTCACAATGACAAGACCCCAAGTTTCTGATCCAGAGCTGCAGCCGTGGTGGCCATTACTACAAAGATCATATTCGGCCTCCACCGGTAAACCCCATGAAGGGAGTTTCTCCTCCGGCCACGTTGCGGAGCTCCCGTCTGCGAAAAAGCAATTCGCTAGAGAAAAGCGTTCTGACCTTTGTAGGCAACGCTGCTGATTGCCATCGCCACAGTACTTCATTGTCATGTCTGACCATGGTACAGCTACGGTCACACCTTCAGAGAAGAAATGCTCACACGAGCTTATAGATCTTTGTTTCGAAGATTGGATGCAAGAGTTTTCATGGTTCCAAATGTAAACACGAGAGTCTTCGCCAACTGATATTATGTGTCTACCATTTGATGTAAATGAAGCTGACATCTGACTTCCTGATTTTGAAAGACCTGCAACGGAATCATCTCATTTAGAAAGATAGCAATCGAAAATGACAATTAAGGTGTTCATTGTTCAAGTGCAAAACCCCGAAATTTACAACCTAACGTCAGATTCATTTATCTACTCAAAACCTCGAAAGTTCAGAAACTCAGAAAGTCTAAAACCGCAAATTTTAGACTAGAATACTTTAGAGTTGATCAGCACTTACTCGTGAGGGATAGGGGTGGCATGTGGCCCGGCAATAGCAAAACGATGCAAAACTCAGCGACACTCAAAATTATAAAATAACACGATACAAGAGACAAATGACACGATAAACAAGCACACAGACAACTTCACGAAAAAACACGAGGGAATCGAAATCTTAATATATTCAAAATAATATTTATTATTATATTTATGATCAAATAAGATAGATAATATGAAAACACGATAATGAGGCACGAACACGACACGATAGCACTAATTGCCACTCCTAGTGAGGGACCCTTTAAACAACATACATGGAAGTTGAATCATGAATGTGTCGGGTCGCATTAGATTAAGCAAGTGGTTATACTGCAAATCATATGCATGGGCCAAAGCACAGGAAATCGGACAAAACAGAGAAAACTCAGAATCCATGGAACTCAAAAAATTTCTGGAATAATAACCACATAATAAGTGGATTTCAAATTGTGAAGTCATACCAGCCCATCAACTACTAGCATAAGACTCGATGAGGAGTACGGAGAAGGAGCTTCTAAAGGTAGACATGGACAACTATTTACTATTAATCTTTAATTGAGGCTAGACTAAATTTGAGGCAAAAGATTATCGTAGAAAAAGAAGTATTAATTTCAATGTCCAACTGAATAAGACCCACTGAGTACGAAGAGAGAAAGGGTTGACTTTGATGCAAAAGTTAAGCCCATCAGAGTCAAATGAGGCTAATGAACAAAGTTCTTGGCGAAAGCAGTTGACTTATGAAGAAATCTAATGCTGCGAAATGTCTCAACTCAGCTTTTGTCTCGATTTTTTGGGGTTGTTTATAAAAATGCAGAAAATGTAGTGAGAAAAACATCTTCAACTGCAGTTCAAAATGGAAAAGAGAAAAACTCATACTGAAAGTTGAAGGACGAAAATAAATATACCTCTGTATTTATGGACAACATTGATCCCATCGAGAATACGCACTTTAGAGTCCTCTGATGTTACCATAACTCTACGGGAGTTGTCCTGTAGGAACTGCAAAACGAGAACAGGACTACGGTTTACTATTTAACTGAGACGAAAGTAACAGAAGATATATAGCAGCGAGGCCACGAGAATAAACCTGAATGCCACTGATTCTGTTGCCATAGGATCTTTTTCGACCATCAATATGTATTTCTGCAGTAAGCAGCAGATCACTGCCTATTTAACCAGAAATTCAGTCAGATACTTCATCACGAATTTACAGAAACGATGTTCATTATACAGAAACAAGATCACAAACATGGGGAAAACATGTACCTGATGTTTCATAGAAGCGGCAACTGCCAGTAAGAGAACCAACTACGAATCCCTGCTTTCAGTTACAAGAAGATACCTAGTTAATTATCATCAGCAAAACATGAACGAGTTTCCTAAGAGAAACTTATTCTGAGTTTATAGTTATATACCTTTCCATTCGACTGGTAACATATAGCAGTTATTACGTCTCGTGCATCAGCCCATCTCACCACTCTCTTTGTGGACAGTTTCCACATTCGAACTTTTCCATCAACGGAGCCGCTGATGAAGTAGTTTTCGTCAACAGGATTAAACTGAATGCATGTCACTGATTCCATCCAAAGAAGAAATAAGTACTTGTTATTTCAGAAATAAATAGGCAGCTGGAACCACGACAAGATCAAAACAGAATTTCAAAATATTTGCTTACCATAATCGTTATGATGGAAAACGCTCAAGCATTCATCTCGTCCAACCTTCCACAAACGAACACTTTTATCCTTCGATGAAGAAAGAATACTCTGCAACCAAAATTGCATTGAACTTCATTGAATATTTGCAAAATGTAGTAAACTATTGACATCATAAAGTATATATTGAGAGCTGACTATAACTTACATTAGAATTAGACCAAGCGAGGTCCAATACATCGCTGGTATGGCCATGAAACTCATGCAGCGGCAGCTCCTCGACCTTAAAATCCTTATTAGGAATGACAACTGACACGGTGCTTGACTTTTTTGTTTCCGAGCAGGGTTTCCCTTCTGCCCTAAAACCATCGGATATACTTTTGCAGGAGGTGTCAACTGATGTAACACGCCAAATACGAACCACCCCATCTTCACCACCACTAGCCAAATACTGACCGTCAGGGCTAAACTTCATCGACCTAACTATACCTTTGTGAGCACAAAACTCTTGCCCAACGTAAACTGCGCTGAACTCCATACACTTTTTTTTGTTCCGTCTAACCTTAATCCTACGCATTTCACCATCACATTTCAACACATCTCGATTTCTCTTGGTCTTGCTTACAAAGCTTTTCCACCAACTCTTTAATCTTTTCTTCTTATCAAACCTCTTACATTCTTCTACACGACCCTGATCTTCCCAATGTTCATATTCTGAATCATCATCACCTATAAAATTGGCTTCACCGTTCATTTCCCTATCGTCACATTCCATACTAGTGGCATCAGCTACAGAAGACTCAGAACAACCCGAGACAGCTTCATTAGATTCCACGATCCTTTCCAAATCGATACTAGTGGTTTCCACACTGGCTACAGAAGAGTCGGGAGAACTCGAGACAGCTTCACTAGCCTCTACCACCCTTTCCAAGTCCACCCTTTCAGGCTCCACGTGAACAAGATCATGATGCAAAGAAGTATTGGTTTCAAGAAGACGTAAAAAATTTCTTCGACGTTCCTCAACACTCTGCGGTTCACTGATCCAAATATCGTAACCTACATTTAAATTGCTGAAACACAATGACGACAAGCAATCTGCAGTGTCAAAGAAGGTCTCCTCTTCTACTTCATCAAATGTCAGCATAGTCTCGTCTTCAAACTGAATTGAACAATAAAAATCCACATCAATAGTGAATTTAATCTTTAGATAATACTTGCAACCCTTTTTATTTAGCAAATCACCCAAATTCACGGACCGCGTTTTAATTAACTAATATTATTTTTAAAAAAATTGAATCAAGGGGGTTGAGCTGTACAAGCTCACATTAAAATAAGAATGCTACACATTTTAAATAAGAACCCTACTTTTCAAGTTTTGCCACAAGGTCCGTAGGCTCAAATGGACGGGCGAGCGAACATACATGAGTGCGTTGTGACTTATGAATGAGTTAGTCAGAGACAATGGACGTCCATTTTTACTATGAGAACCAGAAACATTTTTACCAAAAAGGAGTTACATATATATATATAATTATATACATATATCAATCAATATTCAAATACCAAAAAGGTAAACGATAACAAATAAATCTTGACTAATTATAACTCGAAAATTTTGACTATTAAATAAATTTTGACATTTCTATGGGCGCGCTGTGATGGTATTTGACTTTTATCAGCACAGGCTGGTAATGTCCATTAAAGATTTGTTGATGCTTGTACCCATTAAAAGAATAAAGAGTAGGTCTCATGTAATTAGGCCTGACAATTATAACCCATTATCCATTAACCCATCCAACTTAACCCACTAATTACCCAACTTATTAATATTTTTAGGTTGAAGTGGGTAACCCGTTTTGACCCAATAATATTAACGGGTTGAGTCGGGTCGGGTTAAAGCATGTCGGACCCGTTATCCATTTCAACCCATAATTTTTTTATGCTATAAATTTATGTTTTTTTAGGGAACTTTTTTGTGTTGAGACGGGCCGACCCGCTTTAACCCGTTACCCGTTTCAACCCAGTCCATTTCGACCCAACCCATTTTAACCAATTTAACATTTGAGTTCTAATGAGTTTCGACCTGTTTTAACCCATTACCCATTTCAACCCAATCCAAATCCAACCCAACCCATCCAATTGACAGGCCTACATGTAACACATGTTTTACGGATCCCAATTCGTAAGATAAAACCCGACTCACTCTCTCACAATTTAACTCACAAGCATAAGGATTATAAAATTTGACCAATTACAGATATCCGTCTTACAAAAGAGAAAAAAAACGTCAAACGGTTTTTCCAAAGTTTTTGTCAAAAATAAGATGACCCAAGCCACCTCAACACTAGTTTTTTCCTTTGATTATCAATTTTTTTTTTTAAAAGGGCTGGGTTCTAGGTACCTGTTAGTTACCGACTCAAGGAGACCAGAAAATGGCAACAGTTGGCGGCAAATCCGCGCAAGCAAAATCTGAATTGAGATCCGATTGCAGTTTCTGAACATATTAAATGGTTTATGGTGCATTGTGAAATTCTGCCCTACACTTATGAAAGAATAGATTAACCAATGAAGATTCAAATTTGTGTAATTAGTTGGACGTAATTTTTTAATGCATTTGGTAATTTTTAGGCAAAAACTTAAAAAAGATCGTATTACGGGTATTTTTGTAAGACGATCACGGTTTTCGTAAGCAAAAAGTGATAATGACGACGTGGTATCACACACCTATGGCTATTAAAAAGAATCAAATCATCAACCTAACAACTTCCATCATCGTAACTTTGTTATCCACGTCAACAAGGTTGCTGATTCGATGCATTTTAAATTATCGATAATCTCATGTCAGTGATAACAAAGACACTTATTAAGATTGCTCAAAGAAGAGTATTTACAAAGATTTTCAATACCATAAGAAAAGCTTCAAAGGTTGAATGGGCAATGCATGTACCTCGAACTCCCAAGTAAAAATTCAAAGAATATGACCGACCCTCCTTTGATTCTGGCGTCTGCTTTACTACCCCACCTCCCTTTTTATCTCTTTTCAGAGTCAATGGTTTAGTAGTATAAAATTCAAATGCTCTGTATTGAGCTTTGAGGTTGGTTTTTGGTGCACAAGGACAGGAGAGAAAATGGCGGAGGAAGGAAGTGGCCGAGGTCGAATGTATTAGATTTGAAAAAGGGTTTCTGACTTTTAAACTTGTGAGTTTATTAGGATTAATATAATGTCTGATCCCTCGACATGTCGAAAATCAATGTTTTGGTCCAAAACCCATAGGGTAAAACTAAATAAAGCTTTACCATTTATTATTGATTATTTTTGTCCATCAAATAGTTTACCATTAGAATATCAGAGTAGACTTTTGTATACGTGTAAACTCATCAATACACATTTTTGCACCACATTACCTGAAAAACAGAGTTCACGTTGTAAGTTTTGATCTAACTAAACGCACGCGTGAAAGACGTAAGGGCTTGTTTCGTAATTGGGTAGTCATAAGTAGTATTTTTGAGTTATGTACCATTAGAACCCTCACTATTAATCCCGTAATATATATTTCGTGGGTAATTTTGAAATCAAAAATATTAATTTCTTTGTGTTTTTTTAGCGAAAGCGTTAATGACACCACCCGCTTCATTTATGTAATTAGCAAGGGGTTGATTTCACAGACTATGAATCTTTGTCGCCAATTGGGTATCAGGGCAAGTCAAATGGTATGTGTCAAAACCAAATTTTGATACCTATTTAAGAGTATTAAACTCTCTAATGATAAAAGTAAAAGATATCAAAATTAGGTGTGGTACTAGGGAATGTAACAAATTTGATACCTCCCTTAATACCACACCTAATTTTAATATCTTTCATTTTGACCATATATTTATGTCATAATATGTGTTGGTAAATTATGTATATTAACATTTTAATTTTCTTTTTATATTATGATATGTGTTGGATGTAATTTTTTTTAAAATTATTATTATATCAAATTTTTTATATATATGATTTGAGATAATTATTTGAGACCAATAAATAGTAACCAATAAGTATCAAAATTTAATTTTGATACATGTCGGCTAGTATAACAATTGGATTTGTCAAACATCTAAAAATTCAGCTTACTAACTTATTTATCCTCGATCCTGACTACCAAACGGTTCGGTAGAAATCCTCCACCCCTTATGGTATGGGGATATGCAAGTTACAGTCATGTAGTACAATGTTAGGCACATAACCCTCTTATGGATTATGTAAAATGAGATGGGTTATAAACTTACTAGGCTATAGTATACGGGTTTAGTATAAAAATGAGATGGGCTCCTAAGGATATTTTGGTCATTTAACTAGTTTTGTTAACAGATTAGCAGAGTTAATAAAAGCAACAAGCATTCCCCATAAATAACGACAGGGCTTTGAGGCTTAATAATGTACCAGTGTTATCTGCACATCAACCAAACCATAGGGGGTTTTCTGCATTTTACCCGAAAAATATAAAAATTCCTATCTGGCTAGCATTAAGAATTTGCAGCCGCACGAGAGAACAAGCATGCAAACACGAGCGGCGCGGCGCAGTACAGCAGACACCACCATTAATGAAGTGTCTATGAACAAGGAAGCATCCATGTTTACTCAGCTCTGCTTTGTTCACAGCTGCTACTACTGTACTGCTATTTTAACTTTCTTTATTGCTAGCTACTTTTCTTTTTACGGCTTGTTTGTCCGAATATTCGTATTTTCTATTTTAAAATGGTTTAATTAATATATATTTTTTAAATGTGATGTTCTAGTACAAATTTTTTATTATTTTTCTTAATATTTTATTCATCTCAAATTATTGTCTTGATTTTTTTTTTCGTTCATTTTAAAATAATTATCTTGTTTAAAATTTTTCTTTTTAAAATAACATTTTTACCACTTTATCCTTACTTTTTTATTTTATTTTAATTATGAGTCACATAAACATGAACTTTAAAGTAAACTACGCATCAAACTAATATCAATAATTCAATCAAATATATTTTCTTAAACCATGCATCAAACCCAAAAAATAATAATATAATTTAGGGACGGAGGGAGTATATCTTTTGATTTAATACTATCATTATTCTACATTGTAGATAGAATAAATGTAATGGGTACATATGTAATGTGAGAGAATGTGTAATGTGTATTATTGTCACAACATATATTACAACACATCATTAATTATATTTTTAATTCATAAATTTTATCCACTAAGAATATTTATGCGGGAAAGAGCGAGAGAGTATCAAACTATAAAATTGAAAAGAAAAAATAAAGAAATAATACTTCATTTGTTTTCAAATTATCGTCCTTTCTGACTTGACACGCTATTTAAGAAAAATAATTGATTATATTATAAATATTGATCTAATATGCGTGGTTTTTTTTTAATGCTTTTGAAAATGTGTTTCTAAAAATGAAAGATAAAGTGGTAAAATGTTTTTAAAAGGAATGTTTTGAAATACGATAATTATTTTAAAACGAAAAAAAAGAAAAAACAATTATTTAAAAACGAAAGGAGCAACTTTTTTGGCATTATTAAATTTTAAATTGAACCTCATATCTTTCATACAAACTTTTAGTCTATTGGCTCATAAAAATTTCATTTGTGAAATCCCTAAATATTAGTGTAGGTGTGGTAATTTGTACTATCGTGTTTTTTTTTAAAGACTTCTATTATTATTACCAAATGAAGATATGTATTATACATTGGTTAGAGAGTGATATTTATTTATTTTTCTCCTAAGTGTTGTGATTTTGTACTATTGTGTTGTATTTGTGTTTTACTATCATATTTTCATATTATTTATTTTATTAGATCATAAATATAAAAATAAATATTATTCTAAATATATTAACAATTTCGTGTTTTCGTGTCGTGTCGTGTGGTGCCATTTGTGTGATGTTAGCACGGCTTAATGAGAATTTCATTTTGTGAACAAAATAACATGGGATTCTATATGTTATCTTATTTAACATCTTATGGGACCAACCCAAATGGTTAGGTCTATGAAAATTTAAATTCAGGACCAAACCAAAATATTGGATCGGTCCAATTTTGATTGGTTCAGACAGGTTCCATTGGATTGGCCTGGTTCTGAAAAACTTTATCACATCCCTATCGTCTTACCAATTAGGTGTAATATTCTCATCTCATATCGGGTAGGTGTGAGAATTATGCAACTTATAAGGTCGTCACACTCTACTAATGGGTATCAATATCATCCATGGACTTTTGGATCTACTTATGGTGGGCCTGATGGCTCAAGGAACGGTGTGTTCAGTGGGCCAGTGTGTGGACTAAACGTAGCATGTCGGGCTTATAGACCCTTGAGACGGTTTGTAACGGGCATAATGACCCAAGATACTGCGTATTCAGTCGGTCACTTTGTAAATTAAACGTAATGGACCAAGCTTTCGAACTCGGGTGTTACATTAGGACCCTTAAGGTCTCATAGAAGACTTAGTCCAATCTTAAATACAATAATATGTCCTTGAAGAATTGATTATCCGCAAGTCAGATGATCATTTAATGATGGACAACCTAACCAAAAATGGATGAAAGGACCAAATCTGATAGCCTTGATTTAAGTCGAGGCACTAAATTTGAAGATGATCATATATAGAAACCATTTTTGAAGTTTGCCCTTAAAAATATTTGAAGTGCAAGTGATGATCATTCAAATTATGGTTTTGAAATGCAAATGGTGGTTGCCGTTAATTAGTTGGCCCTAAGTAGTTGCATTACATTACATTATATTACTACAACAAAGAGGTCAAGGCCCAGAATATCCATTGTTTCAGTTATGCGGCCTCTCAATTTAGTTTAATCGGATTTCATTTCGTGTCCGTGCCACAGATACAATGACAGTATATATTAAATACGTAATTGAAAGAGTACATTGCTTCAAGTGGTAGTTGAGGGCGCTATTCGAACTCGACTCATAATTGAGGGGGTTGTTTGTAAGGGGGTTATTTGTAACTGACCCAGAACTGTTTGATCTTACGGTCGGATCGATCCAAACCGTCGAATAGCTTCAGTTAATCGACTGAGCTGTATTATATAGTTAATTAAGGTTTCGTTTGATGCAGTATTTTGAATAAATACATTTTTTTCAATACGTAACATTTTCAAAACTCTATTTTTAAAAACAGAGTAGATGTGAAAAATGTTGCAGCGTTCTAAAACCTATATTTTCCCTGACCACTCCAAATTGAAGCGTTTCTAAACACGACATGTTTTTAAAACGCTGCGTTTTAAAATAGTACATAGAAATTCTTTAAAAGAGAAAACACTTCATCTTTTTAGTCAAAACGCTCTACCAAACAAGCTTTAAGAGTCGATATAACATGGAGTGTGACCAGGGTGAGATAGAAGATTTCTAGTCCAGAGCTGATGTGCCTTGCATGATGCCTCTATTATTACCAAGATAAAGATAATTAAAAAAATACCCTGAATAATTACTTCATCCAATTCCACATTAATTTTGGACGAAAAACAACGAAAAAAACCCTAAATACCTCCCAAAATCAAGCCAAATAATCAACTGCTTTAAGTTGTGATTGAGAATATGTGAAGGAAAAAAGAGTTAACTTCATGTGGTTGGAAATTATAGTAACGCAACGAGTAGATTACTTAATCTATGAAACAATGAAATAACTACCCGTTTGATGCAGCGTTTTGATAACACAATTTTTTCAAAACGTATAGTTTTCAAAATGCTGTGTGTTTTTTTCTTCCTTATAAACAAGTTTTGTAAACTATTTCAAAACGTTATTTTCATAAACAAAGTAGTTGTAAACGTAATATATTTTAAAGCACTTTAAAAAAGAAATCACTTCATTTTTTATCAGCGTTTGATCAAAACACTCCACCAAACAAATACTAACATAACATAATAATTACGTTCAAAGCATAAAGATAGTTCTTGTCAATAACAACCTATAATATCAAACATGTACATAGTGACATAAATTTTCCGTTAACTAATTATGAACATCAAAATCTAGGAAATTGGGTTAAACAAGCATATATTTGCAGAAACTAAATTCTAAATTAAAAATAAAACAAAATCGAGCGAGAAGGGACGGAGTATATACTAACCTCAAACAACATTTGTTGTATATATCGATCGCAAGTGCGGGCGAAGAACATCTGCTGAGACGTTAAACGTAGAAATGGTGCCAATACTTCATAATATTATCGAGAGAGAGAGAGAGAGAGAGAGATCGCGGGCGAAGAACATCTGCTGAGATGTTAGACATAGAAATGGTGCCAATACTTCATAATTTTATCCAGAGAGAGAGAGAGAGATCGTGTTTAGCAGAATAGACAGTTCAATTTGCTAGCTTTTACTAAGTATATACAAGTGCATATATATATATATGTGTGTGTGTATGCTGGCAATGTATGAAGAGAAATAAAAAGGACCTTGATGAGCTGGGGAAATCGTATCTCTATACTCGGTCACGAACCAAATAAATAATGAAAGTAAAGATCGTATATCCCTGCTTGATTTCCTCTTATTTAAAGCCAAAAGCTAAACTTTGTCTTTTACTACCATCTTCTTTATAATAATCTTGATCAAGTGATATAGTGGGGCAGTAGGTATCTTGTGGGACCAGCGGCGAATTCAGAAATTTTTTTGTTGGGTTTATAATTAATATTAAACTATTAAAATAGTTTGTTCTTACAAATATTACACGTAATTATATATTATAATTTAAATAAGTACTTAAAATAACAAATCCTCAAACCCAAATATCACAAATTCACCCAAATAAATATGAAAATTAATATTTCTCAAAATAAAAAAACCCTAATTTTGAATATAACATCATTAACTTAAGATTCTTCTCAAACGAAAAAGTCATAATTTCAACTTCAAATGTTGTTTACTTGTTTTTCTACACAAATTTATCCCTTAAATAAACTATTTTTACCTCAAATTAAAAGGTCTAATTCAGATAAAATAAAGAAAGAATTGAGAGTTTCAAGTTTACGAAAATGTTTGATAAATTGATAATCTTAATTATCAATTCTCTCTCCTTTCTCTCTGATGTAGTCGAGTAGGGAAACCAAAGATTTGGAATTTAGGTGGATCATCAGCTATTTTCCCATATACTTACAAGAAGAAAATTAAAAAAAATTGAGTGCTCACACCTACGGGCAAAGCCTTATACTTGGGTCCGTCTATGTGTAAGATAGTCTTATGGATCTTAATTCGTAAAATAGAGTTATACTCTCTCACAGCTCAACTCATCAACACGCTGTGGGTCGGATAAGAAAGATTCGTCTTACAAAAAATAGTGACCTAAGTTTTTTTCATAGTGGGTGACCTCGTCAATGTCCATGTGGGTAGAGCAAAATGGTGATGAGTGGTATTAATTATATTTGGGTATACGATGGCGATGATGATGATGATGATGATGATGGATATTTGGCTTAACATTATCTCCCATTTATGATGTAGAACAAGTAGTTGAGACGTACTTAAGCAAGGCATTTGGGAAGAGTTCGAAGTTCAGGGGGTCCAATGGCGCTTCGAAAGTTGGGTGCAGCGGTTCTCCGTTAGTTTCCGTTAGACAATAGTAGAGAGCACCTAACGGTCGGCAAAACTTTAACGGAGCATAACTTTCGCGTCCGGATGAGTTACGAGATCCACCGCATATCAAATCGAAGTTCTCGATGAGATCTACAAGACTCACAAGATTTACTCTGTGAACATTTCATTTTTAGCCCAAAAAACGCTGTTTAAGTACTGTTACGGGCCTTTGAAGTTTTCGGGCTTTTCGTCTTTTTTGTTTAAGACTTTTCCTTTTAGGGTTTGGATTGTTAGGGCATATAAATACCCTATTAAACATTATTTCGGCAGTTTTTAATAAAATTCGAGTTTTCTTGCTTTGTGCTTGAACCCTAAGCCGTCATAGGCTTGTTCTAAGGAATTTCTCGTTGAAAGTATGCCCGGCCTTGAGCAGGTGCAACATGGGCCTTCGCACAGGGCCCAAAATTCTAGAGGGTCTAATTTTAAAGAAATGTAGGCTATGTTTTAAAAATATATTATATACCACGTAACTTAAATATATGATTATCTTATTGGCTCAATGGAAATTGTTGGGTAATGTGAATAAGTAGGTCACGAGTTCAAGTCTCTACCAAGCCTTCTATTTTATTTCATTTTAGGTCCACTCTCTTCTTTGCCAAGCTATTTTCCTGCCCATCCATCTCCCATAATTTAATTATTACATTTCAAGCAAAAATCAAATTTTTTTGTTGTTGCTATTTGACTCATTTTTACTGCTTATGTTTCTTTAGTTCTTAACTTTATTAGTGATTGTTTTTTTTTAAACTTGAATTTTTAGTACAAACATGTTATCAATAAAATATATATCCGGAAGTCAAAAAAGAAAAAAGATTGATGGGGTATATCATTTTTGTCAGAAATTGTTTAAATCGATGCAAAATAGTAGTTTTCAATAAAATTTTAATGCTTATTTTTCTTATACATTTATAGGTATTGTACATTTTCAATACTATGAACGATAAAAAGTAAAAAAAAAAAGTATTCGTCTAAAAATTATATTTTTATATATTTTTAGGGGCATTTTTCTTTTGCCCCCTAGGTTGAAGAGTTCTTTTTAATTGTTTATTGTCAATGTAGTACCTTCTTTGTTAAGAACAAATACGGTTAGGGAGTCGCGACTTGACAAATTTTCTAAAATGGAACATTTTATTCCGTTGGGTTTGCCCAGGTCTAAGTATGGGAGATATCCTATATTTGTTGTGCTTAACAGATTTTTTAAAATGAAACATTTTATTTCACGTCACAAAACCAATGATGTTTCCCACTAGGGGTGTAAGTGGTTCAGTTTGGTTTGATTTAGGCCAAAACCACAAACCGAACCGCCCATATTGGTTCCAAAAATTTCAAACCGAAACGAGCCGAAAAATGATTGAAATCAAATTCAACCGAACCACTCGGTTCGGGTCGGTTTGGTTTTGTTCGTTTTTGTGGTTTATGTAAATTGTTATTAATCAACTTAACCATCATTATGAATAAGAAAACAAATAAGATTTTAATCTAGAATTATAATCAAAATTAGATAATACATCAAAATATCCAAAATGATCTAAAATTTTAGTAGAAAACGTATTAATCATATTATTTTTATGATAATGGAATATGAACGTGAGTGAGTAGAAAAATTGATTAAATATATTTATTACTAAAAAAAATAAGTGTCGTGTTTGTTGATAATTAAAATGTTAAGAATATAAATAGAATAATTATGTTATTCATTGATGTTTGATCAAAAAAATAATGTTAGAAAGTAATTAAGAAAGTAACTTGATTAGTCAACTTTTAAAATGGTAGTTTTGTCAAAACATATATGTATTTGATACAATAATTAAGGATGTAGTGGATACACAAAATTTATAGTGGAAATAGCTTCTCCCTTGTTTTTAATCAACTTAACCATCATTAAGAATGAGAATAAAAATAAGATTTTAATCTGGAATTAACATCAAAATTAGATAATAGCCTAGTAAAATAAAATTATCCTAAAGATTACAAATACAAGTTCCAAAATAAACACAAACAATTGAAGAAATAATAGTTCTCTAACAATCAAAATTTTGTTTGGTTTATTTTATATATATATATATATATATATATATATATATATATTATGACTAAATCAAGATGATCTAAAAGTTTAGAATAGTTAACAAATGATATATAATATACTTCATCTATTTCGGGCAAAGAATCCACTATTCCATTTTGAGATGTGTTACTTAAAGAGCTTACTTTAAAAACTTTAAGTATAAAAGTATCATTTTATTGTTAATAAGTTACTAAAAGTAACATTTTCTTTAAAAGTTTGACTAACGTAGGCTCTTTGTCCGGAACGAAGGGAGTACATTATACAATAAATAAATAAAAATATATAAGTTGGTTTGGTTCAATTTGATTTGGTTTGGTTCAATACTAAAAATCGTGAATCGAACTGAGCGATTTTTTAATTTTTGAAACTGAAACTTAACTATCTTCGACAAAAACAGAACCAAACCAATCGATTTAGTTAGGTTTGGTTTGGTTCCGTAGTTCGTGATTCCGATTTACACCCCTACTTCCCACGGTCCCATCATGTTTGATTAGTGATAAGAAATTCTTATAAAGATACTAATAACTATTACTCCCTCCGTCCCTAAATAATTGTCCTGCTTGACCCGGCGCACAGTTTAAGAAAAAAGTAATTGACTTGATTATTTATATTGGTTTAATGTGTAGTTTCCATTAATGTCCATACATATGTGGTCCATAATTAAAGTAGAGTGAAAAAGTAAGGGTAAAGTGGTAAAAGTGATGTTCTAAAAAGGTAAGTTTCAAAGTGGACAATTATTTTGGGACGGACGAAAAAAGAAAGGAGGACGATAATTTAGGGACGGAGGGAGTAACAGATATACTAATAAGTATTAGAAATTCTTATATCGATAATGAGGAGATTAAGACAATCATAGTTATAGTTAAAAAATATAATAATAAAGGGGTCGTAGAAGAATCATTAATGATGGAGACCACGTGATTATATATTTGGCTCACCTAATACACGATTTTTCATGACTGTTCAAAACTTATTATTGTGAAACAATTAGGTTAAAGTAGATCCGACAAATGGGTGGGTTACATTGAGTTTGAGTTGAGTGGGAATAGATAATGAGTTAAAATAGGTCAAAATCTATTAAAATCCAAATGTTAAATGAGTTAAAATATGTTGGATCGAAACGGGTAACGGGTTGACCCATCTCAACCCAATATTTCCCCCCAAAAAACATTATTTTTTAGCATTAAAAGACACGGGTCGAGATGCGTAATGGATCCGACATGCTTTAACCCGACCCGACTCGTTAATATTATTGGGTTAAAATAGATTATCCGTTTTAACCCAAAACTATTAATGGGTTGAATAATTATGGGTTGGATTGGATGAATTAATGAGTAGCGGATTGTAACTGTCAGACTTAGGTTAAAGTATCATCGATGCAAATGTGAAACTCCAAAAAAATGAAAGTGTCACTTAAGATTTATACTAGCTTGAATTAAAAAAGAAAAAAAAAACTTCAATGTAATCTGTGGGTAACGATTGTAAATATTGTGTATTATCAAAAAAATTCACATTCACGATAATACTACTCCCCCCGTTCCTAAATTATCGTTTTTTTTGTCTGTTTCAAAATAATTGTTCAGTTTAAAACTTACCTTTTTAGAACATCACTTTTACCACTTTATTCCTTACGTTTTCATTCTACTTTAATTATGAGTCACATACACATGGATTTTAAAGGAAACTACACATTAAATCAATATAAATAATCAAGTTAATTGTTTTTCCTTAAACTGTGCGCCGGGTCAACTAGGACGATTTATTTAGGAACGGAGGGAGTATTAATTTTTTATATTTTAGCTGAGGATGTGAATTCATCCTAATCACAATTTGTTTTTTAAAAAAACTATTTTTACACTTTGGTTTCCATTTCTTTTATTTTAAATTTTATGTCAAATTTCATTTTATTGATAAGATCCATGTTGATCAAATTAAATTTATTGTTGCATTAAAGATGTCTATTTTGATTGAATGTGAATGAAGAAATAAAAATTATCACAAATGATTGAGGGCATTGATTACCCACCTCAACATGATATATTGATATCAAATACATAGTTGCATTGGTGATATTCCTTGGATCAAAGAAGCGGATTAAAATCCTTTTGAGTAAGAGACTGTCTTAAATATCTCTTAAAACATAACTTTACGCTCACATTTTATTATTTTAACTCAGCTACGCACAATGGATTGAGTTGAATGTATCCGTCTTACACCAAATACAACACCATTTTCTTAAGTTTTTACCATTTTCTTTAGAAAGTCATCAAATTACAATAACAAATTACTTCCTCCGTTCCTAAGTTATCGTTTTGGTGAACTTAGCGCACGATTTTAGAAAAACATATTTGACTGAATTATTAATATTAATTTGATATATAGTTTAATTTAAAACTCATGTGTACGTGACTCATAATTAAAATAAGATGAAAAAATAAAGGTAAAATGGTAAAAATATTGTCCTAAAAAGAAAAGTTTCAAATAAGACAATTATTTTAGTACGAATAAAAAATGAAAGCATGATAATAATTTGAGAACGGAGGCACTTGTTTAGCTATATCACTAAACTCAAGACTGCAAGAATCCGGCCCACTATTCGGTATGAGTAATGATAGTTATTGACTAGACACATAAAAAAGTGATCATAAACGTAATACCAAAAATCTTAAACGTAAACCATTTAATACATAAGATGACCTAAATACCCTTATGAACAATTATTAGGAAATGCTACAATTTACTCCTTCAACCAACCACCACCCTCTCAATCCAATACTACTCCCAACTGATTTGAAATCACTCTCATTATTCTCAATCTATTTCCCTCACAATCCTCTTCATCTTAAAAAAAAAAAAAATCTCCAAACCCTCCACCCAACTCATAATGGGTTATGATTGTAATCCTAATGAAGATTAAAATGCTAACAAGGATGATTATTTTCAGGTAAATGTTGATTTTTAAATATTTTTTCACTGAAATTTTGAAAAAAAATCGTAATTGGGCAAAACATCTGCTAGAGCACAACGGATGTTTAGCCAAAGTGCCGCGATCGAGTGAACAGTGGATGTTTTATTAAACATCCGCAACAGAGTAGCGGATGTTTAGAGGTAGATTCGTTTTTTTAAAAGCGGATTTTATGTAATAGGCTCGTTTTTTTGTAGCAGATGTATTTAATTAGGACCGTTTGTCAGTAGCGTCTATATATAAAAATAACCGCTACTGTGTATCGACTCTTTGGTTGAATTGCTGGAAATTTGTTTTTTATATATTATTAATTATTAATTATTAATATGGTTTTTTGTTATTTGTTGATAGAATTACCAGTTTGAAAACGAGAATAATTTATTTCCCGATGTATCTTATTTTTTTGTGACAGATGAAAAATTCATTGAGTGAGAAGCTGCAGAAAAATGGGTTAGAGATACCGGACGTGCCGAGGATATGTACTTTTACGTGTCCAAAAGTAAAACTAAATTTGATAACACTCGTAAAGTTTGGTTGAATTGTGAGAATGGTAGAAAACCTCAGTACGATGGTAAAAAGGATTTGAAAGATGTAAAGAAAAATGGTTTGAAAAAGCTTTTGTGTAAATTTGAAGTGTGTTTGCAGGAAGTAAAAGATGATGGTTGGAGAGTTAAAGTTAGCGAGTTTAACAATGCTCACAACCATCCACTTTCAATGGGAGAAAAATAGCACACTTCTGTATTGAAGTTGACAAAGGCTGAGATTGAAAGGGTTGATCAACTTTATAGTGCTAATGTGAAGCTGAAACATATATTAAATCTATTTAAAAAGGAAAATCCTGATAACAGAAGTTCGAGAAAGCATGTAGAGAATGTTTTGGTAGGTATAAGAAAGAAGAAATGAGAAATAAATCAAAAATTGAGTATTTTTTAGATGAGATGCATCGACATGAATATATTTTTTGGTTCAGGTCAAAGAAACTTGTCCAAAAAAATAAAGCTCTATTGACTGATGTTATGTTTGCTCATCCGAAGGCTGAAGGGATGTTAGCCTTATTTCCGTATGTTCTCCTTATGGATTCAACATATAAGACTAATAAATATGATTTGCCGTTATTGGAAATCACTAGAGTTACATCTGTGGGGAAGAATTTTCATGTCGCATTTGTATTCTTGAAAAATGAGAAAAGTGAAACATTTGGTTGGGCATTACATCAGTTGTGTGCTTTATTAGTTCATGTTTGTCCACTCATGAATGCAATATGAGATTACTTTCCAACGTCTCAGCATATGTTGTGTAAGAGACACATAGCGAAGGATGTCGAGAAGTAAGTAAGGAACCTGTTGGGAAGGAGAAGTTATGCTGCAACATTTATGAAGAGGTGAATCGAAATAGTTGAGTCCAAAACTAAGGAAGAATACACAAAAAATTGTCGAGATATGGAGGAATCGTGGGCAAATATTCAGGCAGTTGTTCGATATGTTAATTCAAATTGGTTGGAGCCCCTATAAGGATATATTTGTTTGTGCTTGGATCAAACAATACATGTATTTCAGCAATCAAACGACGAACATGTAAAACTTATACATTTATGAATGCAATATATTTATTGTTTATGAACATTATATAATTTTTTTGTAACTGTGCAATATGTTACAGAGTTGAGAGTGCACACTCCCAGATGAAAAGATGGTTATGCACGTCAGCTGGGGGTTTCGATCATATATTCGATCAAATTCCCGATGCTATCGAGCTACAGTTCAATGAGATCTTGACTATATTTGAAAGGACTTTGAATGTAGCCCATCCTTTGACATCTTAAAATTTTTCTTCTCTGTTGATTGAGATTTAAGGTATCTTCTCATGCCCTTGAGTTGCTACAGTATGATTGGAATACAACACATTGTATAGACGAGCCAGTTGAGGGTGATTCTCAGAAGTGTGGGTGTTTGTTGAGGACAAGTTACAGTTTACCGTGTAGTTGTCAAATGTGGCACATACAACAGATAAATGTCCCGATTGAACCCCATGATATCCATGTGTTTTGGAGGACGTTGTCTATGGGCGAAGTTCAAGATATGAGTATATCAAGGGAATCTGCAACTGATTTGATTAAAAACCTTTTATCAGATATGGACGGGACTCCTGAATCGTAACAATATCACTATGCTAAACATTTTTTTGATGTTGTACATCCCCCAACTAACATTTCTGAACCAGAAATAGTGCGACACAAAGGGCGTCTAAAGAAGAACTCGACAAAGAGAAACCTCTCGGTTTAAAAATGTTAAATGTTTACGCCATATTACTTTTTACATTTCTTTATAGTAAATGATTTATGCTTTAATGTTTATAATTATTTTCACCTAAATAGGTTACGAACATGCTAACCGTCAACCAGAAAGAGAATCAGGAGACATAGGTAATGGTAGAGGTAGAGGAAGAGGAAAAGGACGTAGTTCATTAGTATCGACGGGTAATTCCATTCCAACGCCTCTCACCTTCCACCATTGATGATCACTTTCATATCAATTGTTATAGATGTCAAAGCAGATGGAAATTGTGGTTTCCGAGTTATTGCCCACTTTATTTATCACGACGAAGAAAAATGGGATCAGGTGCGTAATGACTTGATGTAGGAACTTACTGACTACTGGCACTTCTACGTAGCCATCAACTTCTTGGAAGGTGACCTTGAAGGATCGTTGGTATGTCTGAATTGGCATACCTCTCTGGCTCCAACTGAGCATTAGTTGGATCTGGGCATGCTCGGTTTCATCATTGTTACACGGTATCAGAGGATTGTGACTTGTTTGTCTACTATATCAATTGGTTGCAATACATGGTTGTCGTTGCAAGCCCAGTCTGTTGATGGACAACTGCCACAACCCTGGACCACAAGTATTGACCTTGGGTGGGTGAATTGTATCCACTTCATAGCACTTGGAATGAAGCCTTCAAGTCCCCTGCCTCGTCTGCCCATTATTCTGAGGTGGGAAGATTCTTGTCACCCAACGATATGACATTGGCTGCCAATTTGGCATGATCGATTTACTAATTACCTTAGCGTAGAGGGTTAAAAATTATTTTTTCACTTTATTTGATGTAAAACATTAATTAATTATGAGCGTTAATTATTATTTTTGCAATAGTTTATGAGGTTAATTGTTATTTTTGCAATAGTTTAGGGGGTTATTTGTTTTTTTTTGTCTAATATAGTGTATGGGTTAATTGTTATTTCTGCAATAGTTTAGGGGGTTAATTGTTATGTTTGCAATAGTTTAGGGTATTTTTGTAATAGTTTAGGGGGTTAATTGTTATTTTTGTAATAGTCTAGGGAGTTATTTGTTATTTTTGCTATAGTTAGGGGGCTAATCATTATTTTTGCAATAATTTAGGGAGTTAATTGTTATTTTTGCAATAGTTTAGGGGGTTAACAGTAAATGCATCACAACGATACGACATAAACTTTTCTAACAATGGTGTCCAAACAAATACATCACAATGATACGACATCTACCATAAAGTATATCACACAAACATAAAGTATATCACAATACATCCTCAAACTGTTGAACAACTTCGTCAACAGTAGTCATATAAGTACCCTGGACCGCAAGTACATCTCGTTTGGAACGATGGAGTGCCCTAAGTTGAGGAAGTACAGCTACGACTTTATCCTTAGCCGATCTACGCGCAAATGCGACAACTCTCGATGGATGAGAAGGCCTTTGGGATGCCCTATGTGACGGCTGCACGCGATCGTGGGTGATCCACGATGGTTGATGATCCCCCATCACCTCAGTGTCATCATCATCATCATCAACCGGCGGCGTCATACGATAATGTGTTCACTCCCGAAACCACTACTTGTAACCATCTACGGTGGCGGATGGAATCTTGGCTCCCCTTGATCCGGCCCTCTTGGGGTTTATAGAATGATGCTCCCATTGTTGGAAATTGCGAAGCATCTCATCGTGGACACAAATGTACTTCAACGGCTTTGGACCTCTATAAACCTTCGCCGGCTGGAATACATGGCCGAGAATCATTTGGATATTTCCAAACTGTCTTAAGCAACGATTGGGCATGTATGGCTCAGTGATTTTACGACAATGAATTATGCCCGAGAACAAACTGATTGGTACCTCCTCTGATGGCCTACGTGTAAAAGGAGTCCAAATAACATGGAAAAACAAATATTAATATAAATATCCAAACTTTTATTTGATACATTATTTATAAATGATAAATACTTACGACATCAACAATCATCCAATCGAGGACTCTACGATACTCCAACAGAGTTTCGAGATCATTTCTTCTTCCACAGAGAGAAGAGGCCCATCTCTTAGCGTATGGCTCTTGAGGGGTCCATGCCACTGAACAACTTGGTCTGAATTGAGGAAAGTATTCCTAGATCCAAACCTACAATAAAATAAAATAGCGTCAAATAAAATAGCGTCGAATAAAATAATTTAAATTTTACAGTATCTAAAGGATAAAGTAGTAGAGACAAGCACCCAACCATCTGTCTACAACCAATCCTCGATGCTATACCGAGCTGACGGTATAGAAATGATAAAGTCGCTGCACCCCAAGCGTGATTGGGCATATCACGGATATCCATCACATACGGTAGAAATTGAACATTTACCCGGTTTGACGACTTGTCTATGAACAATGTCGTCCCCATCAACCACAACAAATAACCAAACGTCCTAGGTTGAGCTAAAATAGTCTCGCCACCCAAATATTCTTGCCATGCCAAAAATCTAATACCATTTCCCCTCACCTCACTGTCCACCTTGGTAGGAGGCATGCGTAGGAGAATGGCTAGAGATGACTTGATATGGGCTAACTTGGTACTTGCCAAAATGGGTTTCTCGACCACTAGGATATGTAAAATGTAATACACATCGTGCAACGTCAGCGTCATCTCCTCGAATGATAAATGGAAACTGTTAGTTTCCGGTTGCCATCTTTTCACGAAGGCTGATATCAATGGCATGTTCAAGTGCTGTAACATACACTCCCTCAAGTGTCTCAGGTTACTCCTAGTGATCCATTGAATAGTCTCCATATCATTTATAGTCCAAGGCAATGTTGTTCGGCAGTCCACGGAGCTATGACAACTCGATACTGACCTCTCCTGTTGAACATAATAAAATAATCCCTCATCAATATTAAAACAATACTACGTAGTCAATTTAATAAATTTGAGTAAATACTATCATCGTCAATATAATAAATTACCTTACCATTCCATATTGCAGATGCAATATGACCACGAAATCCAGTAAGTAAATCTATGTTCTCGGGTCCACCTCCATGTGGCTCCATCAACATCCAACCATACCCATCCACTTCATCGTTTGAATCATCATCGTCATCATCACCACCATAACCACGACCTCCTACTGTGGGTCCCAACGGGCACAATAATAAGCTAGAAGGGGGTTGAATAGCTTATTAAACACTTAAACTTTTTGGTAAATACTTTGAAAGATACTTGCAATCTATCGAAAAGATTCAAGTAGCGGAAGACCTTCAAAGTAGTTGTTCCAGGTCTGCCGATAAGGACTACCGGTAGACCTTTACAAGTTTACTTGAGTTCTGCTGTAAATGGATAAAGATAATCAAAGTAATTATGCAGTTCAAATATCAAACAAACAGTAAGGAATAACGCAAGTATTTTGGGATGGTTCACACTATAATGAGTGCTACGTCCACCACCAAGGCAGTCAACCTTGGATTTAAATTGTGCACTATGTTTTCCACTAGATCAATTACAAAGAATATCCCTAATGGATCGTGTACAAAATATTGACTTGTGTTTGTCTAGGGAATTAAATATCTCAGAATACAAGATATTTAATTCGCCCGTATATAGTTAATGAAAGTAAACAACAAGAAGATAAAACAATAAGTGTTGATGAGCTACTTCTTGTTGTTGATGAGGACTTCTAGATCTGTTGAGGATCTCTTGATTGCACTGAGCTGAAGGACTTGGAGTTATAAAGTTTCAGAGCAATCCTTTAAGTGTTCGATTGATTCTGTACAGTGTTGTCTCTTGATCCGCCTTCAATGGCGATTTATAGCGTGTGCACTTCAAAAGATCCGTTGGAGAAGATGAATACTTCAACAACTCTTTTCATCAATGCATTAAATGCATGGGGATGTCACCAAGGATTTTGTCTTCACGTATATCTAGAGCATGGAATGATTTCGAGATCTTCAAAAGGTGGGCTATTTAGGTGTCGATCCGAGAGTTGTTGCAGTAAACTAGGGGACACCGCTTTTCCTCGCTTTCATCGCTCAGACGAAAAGTCTTCCTCGCTGAAAGGTTGCTTTCGGCTTGACATGTCGTGGAATGTCTTAGATTTAATTCAAATAAAGATGTAGAATAAGAATGAATTAATCCAATGAGTCGTTGCTGGATTGGACACGTCATAAGAGACCAGGTGGACACAAGGTATGCCGTCCTTAAGTTATGTTGTGTCTTCCTAAGTGAAGCCGTGAAGAGGGTCTTCCGCTGAACCTGTGAAGTCCTATAAAAACTATACAAGGCAAAGTTCTATACACAGTTGCCACGCTAATCGATACGCAGTCCGATTAGCCACTGAAGTATAAAACTAATGTAATGAATTGAACAGATATAAATCTAACATAAGAATCAACAATCTCCTCCTATTTATATCCGTCATCATTACTACAAATGAGGGCTTTAAAACAGACTATTTGATAGATAATAACATGTCTGAGAAATTTTATATAGAGTAACGAAGACATGCCTCTATCAAACAGAATAACACCTCAAATGTAAGGGACTAATCTAAGTGCATACAAAGGTAAGAAAATCATAGAATAGCACATAGATTAGCAGCAGTTCAAATAAATTTAAACTGATTGTTTAAATTCCAAACGATATGAAATATAAAGCAACAAGAATTTAAACAAGATAACCTTTTGAAAAACAAGTAATCTTCTGTATTTATAAACAAGAAGTTTACATATCACAGAGTTTTCAAAAATGAAGATAAATACAAAGGTAAGGGAAGAAAAGATACATAAACTACCAAGGTCTTTTCCCTTTGCCTTTGTCTGCAGCCTCCTTTTTTCTTTCGCCTCGCCAGCTCTTCCATTCTTCGCTCAGATTCATCATCCGCATCGCCGAGGTCCGTGGAACGAGAACGGTAGTCCAGCTTCTTCACGAAGACGGTCGTTTCTCTTCCATCAAGATTCTCGTTGATTGACCTCATTTGCTTCTCCTCCGTGATGGCCGATCACGATCACGGTTGGCATTCATGACGCCGTGAGCGCAGTCTCGAGCAAGGTTGTTGAGTTCGAGAACGAGGGCGATCGCGGGCCGAGATGGAGAGTGATGGCATGGAATAACTCAGAAAAGCGAGGAGCGATACGACACACTCATCTCGCTGAGCTTCAACGTTGATCTTGACATCTAAAGTCGTGTCGCCGCCCAAATCGAGTCCGCACATCCTCTTGGAATTGTCGAAGGGCGGCAGTCATTGGCTTTGAAGCAGCGGCTATTTCGGCAGAAGCGTAGTGATGCTTGTAAGCGCCGCCAGCCGCTCATAGATGGCATCCCAATGACAAAATTTCATCATTGGCGCGATGAGAAGTAGTTGCTTGGCCAATATGAATGGTGCCGCAGAGGTAGAGTCCGCAGCCGTATGGTCTGGCTGGAGGAGGAGTGATGGAGCTAAGAGGACGAGTCTGGGTTGGTATGGTGTTGGTGGAGGAAGATATGGTAATGGGTGGAGGGGAGGTGGTGTTGAGGGGAATCAATCTCAATGTCGTGTCCGAGTTGTCACCGATATGAGATGATTCGGTAAGGGCCTGTGAGAAACCGTAAGGAAGGGGCAGGTAGAAGAGGGATTTTGGTTTTCTAAGGAGAGGTTGAGAAGGTTGAGGAGGTTGATGGGTAGGGTAATAGGTTTGCTACGACGAAAGTTCAAAAGGAACTTGGCAAGCAGAGTCTAATGGTCGGGTGGGAGGGATTTGAGTTGGTCGTGGTGTGGTTGATGAAGTTGGTTGGGATTGGGAGTGTGAGGAAGGGGTAGATGGGTCGTGAGGTAGTTGAAGGGGAAGGTGGAGGAGGAGTGGGGGTTCCTCCCCGGCCGCTCCTCCCGAGGGATAGATCTCCTGAGGTGGTGAAGGGTTGATAGGAATAGATGAAGGGTGTGACAGTTGATGAAGGGTTAGATGGTTGTGGGTTGCAAGGCCGTGGGTAGTTGGTTGGTCAGGTAGATGGTTTGGGGCAGATTCTCCTTTTCTTCCTTAGCGGCCGAATAGGAGACTCACCGCTTCATCTAGAGGTTGAGGATCGCTAAGGTGGATCTGGTCGGTTCAAAGGTTTTACGAAGTCTCCTTCGCTTTGGTTTGGGAGTGTGCGTGAGATGGTGGTGTGATTGGTTGGTTTGGGTAGGTGGCCAGAGGATGGCCGAGGCAAGGAGAGGTGAAGAATGGCCGGATTGGCCTCGGTGCCTTGTTCTTTGGCCTTCCTTCATCTCCTTCCTAATCCACTTGGCCCGCTCTCTCTTCAGCTTGGAGTTGCCTCTTCCCGCCTTGTCTTTGCTTGCCCTTGGTCGCCATCTTGGTCCTTAGCAATGCTTCGCCTCACGCCCAAGTCTTTGGCCTGATGGAGGGACGCGCGCCACTTGATCGCCGAATTTTGCAGGCCTTTTGAAGGGGTCCCGCTAGCCGGCCATGTGCTTCCATGTTGAAGCGGGTGACCAAGATAGGTGCAGGCTTGGCCACTTTGTCAAGGTGACCGGCGGTAGACCCTTCGCTGCCGCTTGTTCTCATACTCTGTACTTATCAAGAACGAAGCAGTCGCTTCTCCTTGGCCACAAAATCAATTCATCTTCCTTTAAGGAAGAGTTGACATTAGCATCATCCCTTAAAAGGGCATTGATTAGCCCGACGAAGGGCGCTTTGCAAGTGGGGTTGTTCTTTGCTTTCTCCACCCATCGCTTAGCTCATCAAAGATGATGAGTCCCCGCTTGAGACGTAGTCAAGAAATACAAGGCACTTGTTAAGTTGATTTGTCGTCAGAACATATCATGAGCTCCACTCTTGAATAGGAGCCCTTTGTCAAGGAGGTGGCTTGTGCAAGATACGCCCGTAGGGAAAAGATTTCGAGCATTTTCCCTTGGGGTTCCCTCAGAGGTTTCTACACCCCCTCATGGCTTCCTGCATGCATAGCCTCACCATGGTTGCCGCAAGAGCTCCACCGTAGTGTACGCCGATGATAGTGGAGATTGACTTAGCGGTAATGGAGATGGGACGGCCTCGAATCCACCCTCGAGAGCGGTCTTGTTCATGAGCTCCATTCTCTCGATAGAATTCTTCCGCCGTAAAGATGCTATAGTTTTTGTCGTTGAGGCAGAAGAGGGGTAGAATCCCAGAGGCGTCCATGTCCTCGCAAGCTTTGACGCCGGCAGCTATAGAGTTGATTGATCAAGGTCAATGCACATTCCCCGAATATATAGCTTCGGTCCGTGAGCGACAATGATGTCATGAGAGGCGGAAAGGTGGGGTATCCCTGAAGGTTGATATTCGCATCGAGGAATGTCGGGCTGGTTCAATCTCTTTCCGCTGCCTCGCTCGATTTTGAAGTTCTTGCCCGAAAGAAATGTAAAATAAAAATTAGGGCTTTTCATCATAACAACTAAACAAGTAGGAATTTCAAGGTTTTCCGAAATAATTGAAATTTTCAAGCGAAAACTTGAAACCCTAGAATGTTTAGAGTAACCACACCGAGAAATGTAAACGTAAGTTTTCCATAAGAATAAACGATGAATATACAAAAACGACCGTTAGTATTCAAGGTTTGTAAGAACAACAATGGCGAATACTGTATAAACTTGAAAATGACCGCTTGAATTCCAAAACAATTTTAGGTTATGAAATGAAATGCGTAACAAGACGTAGTAAGTTTCAAGTAGAGAAGAGAGGAGCGTACTCATTGTTGATGATGAGAAGAAGAAACAAGAAGGATTTGGATTTGCGTAAAGTAGTTACAGAGAGAGAGAGAGAGTATGAATAGAGAGAGAAATATTTTGTCAAAGGGTTTCAAAGTTTTGCAAATGACGGTTCAAGGACTATTTAAAGGCGAGAAAATTTTAGTTTGAGAAAGCTGAACTTAAGATATTTTCTTAAGTACCAAATTTTATCCTTGACCCCTTTATTGCTTTAGAAACCTCTTTAGCAAAAAAAATAGACTAAGTAAGAGTACTAACCTTTAAGTCTTCCTAAGAAAGGAGAACTTACGCCTTCCGATTAGTCTTAAAACTAGGTCTACCTAAGATGAAAGAAACATTAACAAATAACTTTGAAAATTTAAGCAAGAGGATCAATCATACCAAGATTTCTCCTTAAATAAGCAAACCCGTGGCATCCAAAGGGTTTTGTGAGAATGTTCGCAATTGATGCTCGCTTGGAACATATTCCAAACCGATGTTACCTTTTTCCACATGATCTTTGAGGAAGTGATAACGATATCAATGTGCTTTGGTCTTGGAGTGCATCATCGATTTTTGAGACCGAATTGCCGATGTGTTGTCACACATGATTGGGCGCTTTGCAGCCTTGATGTTGTAGTCCACTAGTTGTTGCTTCATCCATAGGAGTTGAGAGCAAAGCCGCCGCAAAGAATGTATTCACTTCGTAGTTGAATTTGCAACCGATCCTTGTTTCTTGCAAGACCATGAGACAAGTCTATTTCCAAGGAATTGACAAGTCCCACCGGTGCTTCTTCTCACTTTGCAGTCGCATAATCTCGCATCCGAGTATCCAACTAGATTGAAATTGTTGATTTGGAATACCGATGCCTAGATTTGTTGTTTTTGAGACATATCTAATGATACGCTTGCCAAGCAAATGTGACTCCTTTGATCTCGCCTCGAAATCTAGCACAAACACAAACAAAAACATAATGTCGTCTACTAGCAAGAAGGTAAAGAAGTGAACCTATGATTCCTGTACTTGGTCATGTTCTCTTGCTTTCCTTTTCATCTTTGTCAAGATGGCGCCAGTAGACATTGGAGTTTCGAATCCTTTAGCCGAATCAAGACCGAACTTCTTGATTAGTTCCTTTCAGCATATTTGGTTTGGCCGATGAAGATTCCATCTAAGTCTCGTTGTATCTCCAGCCCTAGAAAGTAGGTAAGTTCACCCATCATGCTCATCTCGAACTTGCTTTGCATCAACTTCTCGAATCTTTACACAGCTTTGGTTAGTTGATCCAAAGATGATGTCGCCCACATAGATTTGTACCGTAAGAGAATGGCCTTTGTGCTTGAGGATGAATAAAGTAGTGTCTATTCTTCCTCTCACGAATCCTTGTTCTATTAAGAACTTGGATAGAGTTTCATACCAAGCTCTAGGAGCTTGCTTCAGCCGTAGAGCTTTCTTGAGTCGGTAGACGTGATCCAGCTTTGTCCGAAATGACAAATCCTGGAGGTCGCTCCACGTATACGCTTCTGAAGATCACCATTCGTAAAGGCACTCTTTACATCCATCCGATACACTTTGAAGTCCATGAACGAGGCATAGGCTAGAAAAATTCCGATTGCTTCTAGTCTAGCAACAGAGCAAAAGTTTCATCAAAGTCAATTCCTTCTTCCTCGCTCAGTAGCCCGAGCAACCGCCTAGCTTTATTTCTCGTGACATTTCCTTCTTCATCTCTTTTGTTTCGAAACCCACTTGGTGCCGATGACGGATGATCATCTGCCGGTCTTTGAACTAAGCTCCACACCTTACATCTTTCAAACCGGTTCACTCTTCTTGCATAGCTTCAATCCAGCTTATGATCTTCGATAGCTTCATCAATCTTCTTTGGTTCGAAGTTCCGATACAAATGCATAAGCAAACATAGTTTCTTCTCGAACTTTATTTCTCGCATTTAACTCCCCGTGTTGAGATCACCAATGATTTGAGAAATGGGATGATCTCTTGCTTCAATAATGCTTGAGGAAGATCACTTCGTGGTTCTTCCCTTAAGAATTCCTGAGTAGGTTGAGAAGGAGATTCACCAAAATCGGGTTCAAGAAATAGGAATCTTCAAAACTTTCATTTTCTCTCGTGAACAAGAAGGATGAGTGATCAGAAGGTGCTTGGGGTAAAACAGTAAGAGATGGGTTCGTGGTCAACCGTAAGAGTTGTTATCGGTACCTGGCAGAGTTCTCGCTCTACCGGTGAAGGGTTATCTGTGAGGGGTCTCGCAGCTGTCGCTCGATGAGGAGGGAAGTAGATGTTGTATTTGTACTGCCTCATCATTATCGTAATCATTAGCAACGCTCGAGCCTTCTAGGCTCTAACAAGTCATATTCATCAAAAGAAACATGCACGTATTCTAAGATTTTTAAATTAGATTTTATCGAAATGCGAAATGCTTTTGAATGTTTGGAATACCCTAAAAATTCCTTCGTCTGATTTTTGCATCAAATTTTCCTCTATATTATTTTCCATTATAAAGAATAAAACATTTACACCGAATTAAGATTTTAAGAAATCCTATGTTTGGGGATCTTCCTCTCCATATTTCATATGGAGTTTTATTATGAAACTTGTTTACTGTGGATCTATTTGGGTAAAACATGCAAGGTTGATCTCTTTGCCGCCTAAAAATACTTCTTTGAAGTTTAGCTTTCACGCCAAAGATTGTTCTAGCCGCTTCAATCGTTGTTCTCGTTTCTTCCGCTCACCTACACCATTTTGTTGAGGAGTACCTACGCGCAGAGAAGTTGTGGCCGATCCCGTGGTCATCGCAGCATTTTTCTACACCATTGTTTTTGAATTCTGCCATTGTCCGATCTTATGTCACAAATGTTCAAGCTTTTGAGTTTGAAGTCTTCGAAAAGAGCAAAGGACTAGATCATACGCTTTCATCTTTAGATGTCATAGTTTCAATCCAAGTGAATCTAGAGTAGTCATCAACTACTACAAGTGTGTACTTGTCTCCAGAAATACTGGCTGTTGTGATAGGTCCAAAGAGATCCATATGCAAAAGTTGAAGAGGTCTGTTTGTAGACAATACAGACTTTCTTTTGAAGGAAGACTTGGAAAGTTTTCCTAGTTGACAAGCTTTACAACTGTCATGGTCGGCAGACACCGTAGGTAGACCTTTCAAGCCCATTTTGGAGAGCTTGGAGAGGTGCTTGAAGTTGAGGTGATCGAGACGCTTGTGCCATAGCCGCCTGTTGTCACGAACATTGTTGGCTACTAGACACGGCTTTGAGAATCTCCTAAAGTTAAGTCCACGACATAGACGCTCTTGTCTATTGCCTACAAGACAGGGTAGTGAGCTATCATTTCTTTGATGAGGCACCGTTGGAGTTGAATTGGCATAGAAGTCCTTTGTCGCAGAATTGGGATATGCTCAGAAGATTGTGCTTTAAACCACTTACTAGAGAAACTTTGTTGATGGAGAGACTTTGTGGGTCCCAATGAGCACAATAATAAGCTAGAGGGGGGGTTGAATAGCTTATTAACACTTTAAAACTTTTTAAGTAAGTTCCTTGAAAGTTACTTGCAACCTATGAAAAGAATCAAGTAGTGGAAGACTTTTAAGAAGCACCTGTGTCCGCCGATAAGGACTACTCCAGACCTTTTACGTATTACTCAAGTTCTCAATAAAAGGATAATATAAACAATGAACCGCGCTCAAGTAAGATGCACAAAGAGGAAATAACACAAGTATTTTGGGATGGTTCACACTATAATGAGTGCTACGCCCACCACCAAGGGGCCAACCTTGATTTAAATTGTGCACTATGTTTTCCACTTAGATCAATTACAAAGAATATCCCTAATGGATCGTGGTACAAAATATTGACTTGTGTTTGTTCAGGGAATTAAATATCTGTTAAAACAAGATATTTAATTGCAAGGTATATAGTTAATGGAAGCAACAAGAAGAATAAAGCAATAAATGTTATGAGCAATTTCTTGTTGTTGACGAGGACTTCTAGATCCTAAGGATCTATTGAATGCACCGAAATGAAAGACTGGAGTTGTGAAGATTCGAGAAATTCCTAAGTGTTCGATTGATTCTCAGCATGTTGTCTCTTTGTTCCGCCTTCAATGTCGATTTATAGCAGTATTTCAAAAGAATCCGCTGGAGAGGACGAAGACTTCAATGTTTATTCATAAATGCATTAAATGCATGGGGTCAGCAATAAGGATTTTCGCCTTCACGCATATCTAGAGCGTATAATCATTTCTCGAGATCTTCAAAAGGTGGGCGATTTGGTGTCGATCATGAGAGATGAAGTAAGTGGGGACCGCTTTTCTCGCTTTCATCGCTCAGACGAAAAGTCTTCCTGCTGAAAGTTGCTTTCGCGGTTTGACATGTCGTGAATGACTTGGATTAATTCAAATATATGGAATAAGTTTGAATTAATCCAGCCTAGCTTTTTGGCCGGAGAGGACGTTAAGCGCATCACTGACACGAGGTCCACCGATCTTAAGCTGAAAGCAAGTCTCCCAAGTGAAGCCGAGAAGGGGTCTTCCGAACCCGAAAGTCCTATAAAAACTATACAAGGCAAAGTTCTATACACAGCTGCCACGCTAATCGATATGCGTACCGATAGTCACCGAAGTATAACTAATGTAATACC